>CM077166.1:125661640-126175726 GCA_039583875.1 Platanthera guangdongensis
TTCTCTTCTTAGATGTGGAGAACCGGAGCTGGAAACTCCTACTTAAGTCCTCGAAGCAGTATATCGAGCCTGTCGGGAGTTGATGGAACCAGTCCCTAGCTTTGTCCTTTAGGGTGATTGCAAAATGGCGGCACTTAAACGCGTCCGTCATGGGCCTGATCGAGACAGCGTCTTCGAACCACTGCAAGTGATGGAGGGGATCATCCTTCCCTACATAGTAGTTCATCTCGGGCTCTCGGAAGCCCTCCGGGACGGGAGCGGACAGGATCAGCTCGCAAAAATGGGACCCTCTCGCCGACGGTCTAACCTCCCCTACTCGCGCGACCACCTCCCCTGGCGAGATGGCACTCGCCGGGCTTGGGAACAGCTCCCTTCCTGCCATGTCTCTCTCGCACCCATCCATCATCACCTCCTTTCCCGGCCTTCTCCCCGGGGCATCCTCTCCTACTCGCGCCGAGACGAGTTCTTCCTGAGTCGCGAGAGCTGGCACTGGAGGCAGTGGAGTTGAACAGTCTCCCTGCCGCGAGATCCCTTGCAGTAGATCCATGATCCCCTTGATCGAAGCCATAAACTCCGCTCTCCCTACAAATCCCCCTTGGTTATCCGACTCCCCTCCTCCTTCTCTGTGATCTCCCGCCATGTGGTTGCTCAAGGTTCTTCTCTGAGGGCTGCGTTCCACGCTCACCGCACCAAAAATGTTGGAACCAGCTTTCTGATCCCTCCCAATGTTCGAACAGGATGCAGCCCACACGTACTCTCCCTGCGCTACCCTCCTGATGAGAGTCAGTGACCTGAAAATAGACCGAGGGGGCCCAGCTCGGAGGTCCCGCCTCTTACCCGGAAGAACTGAGAGTCTTCCCCTCCCTAGCCAGTGCTGAGCTAGGTGCCCGTGAGGAAGATAGTGGAAAGGTTCAACAACCTTCTCAGGCACCTCTACCGGTCTATTTATAGGCCTCTGAACCTGATCTGCAAATATCACTTCTAAATCAGCCTGAAATGACCAAAACACCCTGGACTGGGTCTGCTAACAGCCAAACTCCGCTGTTCCAAAGAGCTATGCGCAGACCTCCAGGGTTAAAAATGTAAAACTACCTGGGGCACAAAGGTAAAATCCCCCTTGTGGGTAAAAAGGTAAAGACATCTCTTTTTTCATGTCGCGAGTGGGGAGGGATCCGTCAAGCCTAGGGAGGTCTCGCCTACTGGGCCATCTCGCCCATGCTAGGAGGTCTCGCCTAGCGAGGTCTCGCCTTAACTCATGGGCTGCCCCTTCCTCTCGCCTCTTACGGGTAGGCCTCCCCCCATCTCGCCAGTCCTCCTTCCTCGCTTGCTGGGTCACTCGCGAGCCCAAGGTTGTACATGAACCAACCATCAATAGACTGCAGAAGACTCAAGACTTAGAAAAATTTCAGAGACTCAGGAAATGAGTTCGACGTTCGTCGAACTTAGCTCGACGAAAGTCGTGCTCAGCTCGATGAACTCAGAGATAATTCTCTAAGCTGAGCTCGACGAACTTGATTCTTAGTTCGACGATTCCTGGATACTATACTTCAACACTCCAAGTCCAGAATTATTTCAAGGAACTCCATTCGACGAATTCATGTTCTCAGCTCGACGAACTTAGACCATGTTCATGACAAGTTTTATCAAGTAGCAGTTAGAAGTTCTCAGGTCGACGAACTTAGCTCTCAGGTCAATGATTTCTGGATACTCTACTTCAACATTCTAAAGTCCAAGAATCATTTCTCTGAACACTAGTCGACGAAGTTAGATTCTCAGCTCGACGATCTTGATGCACAGAATTAGCAAGTTTCTTGAGAAAGCAGTAAGCAGTTCTCAGGTCGACGATCTTGGATCTCTGCTCCACGAACAATAATTATCTGGTCGAAGAACATAACTTCTCAGCTCGACGAAATCTGGACCCAGGTCGACGAATTCTGTTCTCTGCTCGACGATTTCTGTGCAGATCCAGACTTGGATATTTCCCTCCCTCTTTCCTTATTTTATTGCAATAATTCCTGAGTAATCAATGCTTAATATTCTCTGAATATTACCGTTAGACGCAACATTGATTATGGCCTTCATCAGGATTATTACTTGTCATTTTTCAATGGGACAGGTGGGTAAATCAATCAATACAGACATTCTCAAGGCCGTCAGCAATCAAAGCTGAAACGAATTCAAAATTCAGAAGGAAGATTTCATAGGAAATATAAAAGGATTTTTCTTCTTCCTTCTATACAAGAATAAGAGCACACAGATGACAGAATGGAAATACAGAACACTGAAAGCAATCATACAGTAACAGAGAAAACGAAAAAGCCCAGATTAGAGAAATAACACAATATATAGAAGAAGAAGAACATCAATTCAAAATCAAGAGTCTTCTTCATTCTTCACTCCAGGTTTCTTCAAGGACAACAAAACTTCATTAGTCAAGAAGTTCCTAGAGCTCTTCTAGTCAAAGCAAAAGATAGAAGACTTACTCACTTTGCAGCAAAGCTCCAACCTTCCTGAACAAATCAATATCTCAGGGGGAGCTTTGTTAACATCAAAGATCCACTAAGTCTTCTCAGTTGTATTTGAGATAGAGAAGACACCATCACTCTCTCACCCCCACTATAAAAAGGGTTCTTTAACTCCCTTCAAAAGTTATTCCTTGGTTGCAAGTCTCCTGATCAAAAGACTTGGGTTGGTTTTTGAGCACTTGATCAAAATCTCATTGGTGGCAGTCACCTGATCAAAACCCTGAGAGGATTCCTACCAGGGTGGTAGAAGAGGGGATGTATCCAGGTTGGGGAACCACTATAAAATTCTTATGTTGTCTGGTTTCCATCTTTTTCTTTTGTTCTTGCTGTGGCTGTGCTAGTTAGGTTTGTTGTGTCTGTGATTAATTAGTTTATATTTTGCTGTGCCTATGGCAGATTATTTTATCTTAGGACTGTTCTTTACTTACAGCATAGTTTGGTATCAAATAACTTCCTAACACAACAGTTTTTATTAAACAGCAAAGGTGTTAAAGTTTTAAAGATGGTCTATTCACCCCCCCCCCCCCCCTCTAGAGTATATCAGGTCTAACCCTAACTATCAATTGGTATCAGAGCAGGTTCATTTGGTTGTACAAGCTAACCCTTGAACCAGAAGATCCTTTGTTAGATCTGATTTCTTTTATTTCTATTAGGATTATATACACAACATGACACAGAACAAAGATTACGCAAGCACCAGACCTCCAGTATGCAACTTAAATAAGTTTTCCATCTGGAAGGCTGGAATAAAACTTTATATTAATTCTATTGATGATGACATATACAATTCCATCTTTACAGGTCCTCCGCAACCATCTACATCTACAACAACCTCAAGCATTAATATAGTTCCACCACCTGAGTGGACTGATGCTCAGAAGAAAGCAAAAGTTGTTGAGGCTAAAGCCATGAATATTCTGGCCCAAACAATGTCTGATGACATTTTCCAGAAGGTGGCTGAATGCACTTTAGCCAAGGCCATATGGGATTCTCTCAACCAAATGGTGGGTTGCTCTGCTGATGAGAGAAAAGATAGATTATCAAATCTCATATCCCAGTATAAGAACTTCAAAAAGGAGGAAACAGAATCTATTGCAGACATGTACAACAAACTGAGCTCAATCATCAATGAGTTGAAGACTTTGGATAAGGACAATCACCCTTACTGAATTCAATGATAAAATCCTCATGTGCTTCCCAAGCTCATGGGATTTAAGGATCTGGCTAATCAAGGAGACCAGGAGATTAAATGAGATTTCCAAAGAATCACTATTAGGAAACCTCAAATCCTATGAGCAGCTCATAAAGTCTAGAGAAGCGGCCGAACAAAGGACTCCTCCTCTATCAAGGAAGGAGCACAACTTGGCATTCAAGGCTATTGAAGAAACTGAAGCCTCAATAGTGAATGAAGAGCTAATGAGTCTCCTTTCCAAGAGATTTTATAAAATGGCAAGAAAGGACTTCAGAAGAAAATCATCCAGACAGGATGATAAGCCAATGTATGAAAAAACTCCTACTAAAGAAGTAGTATGCTTTGGCTGCAGGAAACCTAGACACTTCATTTCAGAGTGTGCAGAGAATCAAAAGAAAGATAAAAGAAGAGAGAGGGACTCCAGAAGACAACAAAGCTCAAGGCATTCCTCCAGCAAATACAAAATGAAGGAAAAGGGTTTTGTAGCTGAAAACTGGAGTGACACTGAATATGAATCCACATCTTCCAGTTCCAGGAAGAGAAAGAAGAGGCAAGGGCCAAGGAAGTCTGCCTAATGGCAATTGATGCCTCCAGAAGTCAATCAGATGAAAAAGAATCTGACAATGAAGGAACTTTAGAATCAGAAGCTGATCATGTATTTTCAACTTTGGATTATAGTTCTGATACTTTCAAAACTGAGTTTAAAACCTTGTGTATTGATTTAATCAACTCTGAAAAGGAAATCATAACACTTAGGGAAAAACTATCAAATCAAGAAAATCAGATTTCTAAAAACATCAAGTTAAAAGTGGAACTAACTCTAGCTAATGAACAAATCAATTCTCTAAAAACAGAGCTATATGAGGCCAAACAACTTGAGGAATCTCTCAATGGGAGAAGCCTTAAGCTGATGTACATCACAAGCACAGTCAATGACAGACTGAATGGCAAACTGGGCTTGGGTTCATCATCAAGTTTACCCCCCATTCTCAAGAAGAACATATTATCAACCCCCATTAGATTTGTGTCAGCTAAGGATAAAGAGGTAATGTACAACAAACAAATCACAGAAGAATTACCTAACTTTAAAAATCACAAAAACAGAAACCAGAAAACTTTAGATAAAAACAAAGTTCAGCAGATTTCACCGAACTCAGATCGACTAAATGTGGCCAATTCGTCGAACTCTAGTCGACGAACTCTGAACGCAGATCTATATAATAAGTATTCGTCTTGCTGCGATCGATGAACCGTGTATGGTTTGTCGAGCAGAGTTCGACGAACTTGGGGCACAGAAAATGACTATGTTCATTCACTAAGCAGAGATCGACGATCTAATCCCGTTTCGTCGAACTCTGGTCAACGAACTTACAACTTTTCGTCGAACCCAGACAGACTTAATAAAAGTCAAAATTATAACAACAACTCTAATCAAACTAGGAAACCTTTTAATCCACTTGCTGATTGGATAATTCCTCCTAGAAGATATCACCCCGTAGGATAAAAATCTCAACCTGAATTCTCAGTAATATAAAGCTTTTCTTATCAACAATATAAAGGACCCAAGGTAACCTGTGTCAAGAAAAACTAACTATTTTCATTGCAGGAAAAGAGCTGTCCAGCTGTTAATCAAAAATGGTATCTGAAAAGTGGATGCTCCAAGCGTATGACTGGCAGCAAGGACAACTTAATTAACTACAAGTCCAAGCTGGGACCAAAGGTGATCTTTGGTGATTCAAAGTGTGGCCAGTCTGAAGGCTTTGGAGAAGTAAAGATTGGAGCAGTCACTTTCAAAAAGGTGACCTATGTAAGTGGACTCAAGCATAACCTCATCTCTATAAGCCAACTATGTGATGAAGGTTATCAGGTACACTTTAACTCAACATCTTTTATTATTTCTAATAAAGAAAAACAAACTGTTTTAATTGGAAATAGACAAGGTAACATATATATAGTAGATTTTATTTCTGCACCTTCAGACATCTGTTTGCTTAATATAGTTAGCAATCAAAATGATCTTTGGCATAAAAGACTATGACATGTTAATACGAAAAACATTGCTAGGCTATCTAAAGACAACCTTATGAGAGGTTTACCTTCTTGTCCCTACAAGAAGGAAGGCCTCTACAGGGCTTGTCAACTAGGCAAGCAAACTAAATCTAGCTTTAAATCAATAAATAAGAGTAATTCACCTAGGATCTTGTACTTGCTACACATGGAACTTTTTGGACCTATTGCTGTACAGATCCTAGGAGGGAAATCCTATACCCTAGCTATTGTAGATGACTTCTCAAGATTCACTTGGGTGTTCTTTCTAAGATCTAAGTCAGATACATTCAGAGTTCTTATAGATTTTCTCAGGACCATACAGATTGAGTACTCTACTCATGTTACATTGATCAGAAGTGATCATGGTACAGAGTTTGAGTCTCTTCTTATGCATGAGTTCTGTGAGAAGGAAGGTGTCAGGCACTGCTTCTCAGCTCCTCGAACTCCTCAACAGAATGGGGTAGCTGAAAGGAAGAATAGAACCCTAATTGAAGCTGCATGCACATTACTTGCAGATGCTTACATGACCCTATCCTTTTGGGCAAAGGCTGTAAGCACAACAAACTATGTACTGAACAGAAGTTTAATATATAAAATTAAGAATATGACTCCCTATGAATTACTCAAACGGAAGAAACCTAAAATCACCTATTTGAAAGTATTTGGCTGTATATGTTATATACATAATAATAAAAGGAAATATAGTAGAAAGTTTGTAGCTAAGGCTGAAGAGGGAATTTTTCTAGGATATTCCCATATAAGCAAAACTTATAGGGTGTTTAATAAATCTTCTTTAAAAATTGAAGAATCAATACATGTGACTTTTGATGATGCTAACATGTCTTACAAGGAGAAAGAAATTTCTACCAATAACATCTTGCAGGTACCTCACTTATCTGAGAAATTGGGAGAGTTAAAACTTCCACAAGAGGTTACATCACCTCCTCCACAAGCTGAAGAAGACAGTGAAGAAGAACTTATGGAAGAAGTTGAAATTCCTTCAACAATAGATATTATTCCACAAGAGGAATTAAATCCAAATGTTGTTGATGAACCAACTCCACCCACTGATCTTGTCACACTAAGGGATCACCCTAGATCTCAAGTAATTGGAGACATAACAATAGGTTTACAGACAAGGCATCAACTCAACCAAAATGTGATGCATGCCTGTTTCCTCTCTCAAGTTGAGCCTTAATCCATAAAAGATGTTGAACAAGATCCCCACTGGATCATTACAATGCAAGAGGAACTCAACCAATTTGAGAGATGTAGAGTTTGAGATTTAGTTCCAAGACCCAAAGACTACCCAGTCATTGGAAGTAAATGGGTATATAGAAACAAAGTTGATGCCCATGGTGTAATTGTAAGGAACAAGGCTAGGCTTGTTGCTCATGGTTATAGGCAAGAAGAAGGAATAAACTATGATCAAACCTTTGCGCCAGTTGCAAGGTTAGAAGCTATCAGAATATTCCTTGCTTATGCTGCCTACAAGAAGTTCAAGGTCTATTAGATGCATGTCTAGAGTGCCTTTCTGAATTGAGTTCTTAAAGAAGAGGTTTATGTTGAACAACCTCCAGGATTTATCTCTCCAACCTTGAAAGTGAGCAGCTAGATCAGGAATACTCTAGAGGGGGGGGGGGGGGGGTGAATAGAGTATTTAGAGTTTTATAAAATTCTCTGCTGGATAATGAAGATTAGTCTAAGTGCAGTAGTAAATAAATCAAAATATAAAAGCACAAAAACTAACTACCACAGCCACAGCAAGAAAACAAAAGAAAGAGGGCAACCAGATGACACAAGAAATTTATAGTGGTTCCCCAACCTGGGTACATCCACTCTTCTACCACCCTGGTAGAAATCCACTCAGGTTTTTGATCAGGTGCCTAACACCAATGAGCTTTTGATTAGGTGCTCAAAATCCAAATCCCCAAGTCTTTTGATCAGGTGACTTGTAACCAGGAATCACTTTTCAAGGGAGATGACAACCCTTTACACAGTGGGGGTGAGAGAGTTGATTATGTCTTCTCTATCAACAATCAGAGAAAAGACTTGTGGATTATTGATGGTAGCAAATGGCTCCCCCTTAGATATTGAATGGTTCAGGGAAATATGAAAGCCTTGCTACATGGTAACAGGCCTTCAAGCTTTTAGCCTTTATCTGCAGGATCTTCTTGATAGATTTGATTGTTATTGTCCTTGGAAGTCCTGGAGTGTTGAAGTAAGAAGGCTCTTGATTTTGTATGATTGTTCTTCTTCTTCTGAAAGCAGATCTTCTTTTTGTATCAGAGCTTTTGTGAAAGGAGCAGAGAAGCTGTTGAAGACAGACTGACTGAAAATCTCTGTGTCTGTGTATGTTGTGTCTCTGCAATTACACTGGTACTCTGATTGTTCTTACTTGCTTTCTTGATTACTGACTGTTATCTGTTCAGGAAAGAGAGAAAAATCCCTTTTTATATTTCCTGAGGGAATTTCCTTTCGAAATTTGAATCCTTCTATGGCAATCAATGATGGCGGTCCGTGAAAATAAACTGCATTGATTTCTTTCCCCAACTGTCTCTTGGAAAAATGGAAAACCTTAATTCTGATGAAAGCCGTGATTATTGTACCATCCAACGGTAATATTCAGAGAATATTTTATCATTAATCATTCAGAAATTATTGCCATAGACTAAGGACAGAAGGAATAAATGCTAAGTCTGGAATCGTCGAACAGATGACAGAATTCGTCGAGCTGATAACTGTGTTCGTCGACTGGAGTTCAGCAACTATTCTGGACTTATAATATTCACAGTTGTATCTAAAATGAAAGTTAAAGTCTCCAGAATTCGTCGACCTAAGATTTGATTTCGTCGAGCTGAGTTTCTGGAGTTATCAAATATTCTGTGTATCGACACAATTACTCCTGGTGTCGACATAGGTTGTGTCGACTGATATCCTATGTGTCGATACAAGTTTTATGTGTGGTGTCGACACAACCTTTACAAAGTGTCAACTGATATCCTGTGTGTCGACACAAGTGCTTCTAGTGTCAACTCAGTTGGTGTCGACATATACTCTGAGTGTCGACTGATGATCTGTGTGTCGACACAAGTGCTTCTAGTGTCGACTCAGTTGGTGTCGACATATACTCTGAATGTCGACTGATGATCTGTGTGTCAACACAAATCTTCTAGTGTCGACTCAGTTGGTGTCGACATATACTCTAAGTCTCGACACAAGTCTTCTGGTTCTAAGTTGTTGAAGTAGATAATCCAGAATTTGTCCGGCAGAGAACTAAGTTCGTCGACCTGAGACTAGAGAACATAGTCTTGACAGAATGCTATAGTAGTCCAAAGATTCATCGACCAAAGAATAAAGTTCGTCGAGCTCAGCTCAGAGAAATAACTTTGAGATCGTCGAACTGAGCACGACAATCATCGACCTGAGTTCGACGAACGTCGAACTCACTTTACAGAGTCTTGAAATCTTCTAAGTCTTGAGTCTCTGGTAGTCTTGTTGATAGCTGGTCCATGTGATGTTGACTTTAAGGACTTGGCCTAGACTCTAGGACACAACTATGACTGTAGCTATATATTATGGGTTATATGATCCTAACTTAGTGAACCTATCCCAAATCTTACTAGGGATCCAATAATCTCCCCCTATTTGGGTGAGGTCACTAATTACAGACTCAAATCAAAATTGAAAAATAAATAAAGCAGACAAGGCATATATCTGGCAGAGATCAATAACACATGCATCAGATATATATATACATAAGCTTTGTTCAGAATATATAGCAGTTATAGATAACTGTAGAAAACAAAAGTGTTCAACCTTTACTTCTTCTGTTTCTTTTCCTTTGGCCTTTCTTACTTGCTCTTCTCTCCAGGCTTTCTAAATACAATCTCTCTTTTGGGATCTAAAGCTTGCACTTTTGTAATGGTCATATCAGCAGCCCCTATAATCTTCAAAGATGTAGCTCTGCGGACAACTGCTTCTAGGTGCAACTTCATGTAGTCATCAACATTAAAAAACTTGTTTGCTTTATCAAATCTTTTAAGTTCCTCTTTCCTGTACTTTGACATTGTTGAATATTCAGAAGGATCCTTTCCTTCAGCTTTGGCTTTGTTAATCATAGAAAGGCCTACAATTTCCTGGAACCTGGCTATTGTAGCAGTAGTAGCTGTTTCAAGATCTTCAAAAGGAACAGGAGCAGAAGATGGTCTTTTATAGCCTTCAGCTGGTTGATGTTCAGTGAATTGTTGTTGTTGTTGATGTTGTTGATGTTGTTGCTGGTGTTGATGTTATTGTTACTACTATTGCTGCTTTGCTGACTGCTTTCATATGATCTCCCTTGGTGTCTTTGATAAGTTTGAAGTGGGGCAGATCTTTGAGAAGATATGCTTGAAGCACCAGCAGCTGGAGGAGGTGGAGGAGGTGGATCTCTTCTATATTTCTAAACTGGTGGAGGAGAGTACCTCTGCTTTTCCTCCTTTCCTTCTGCTGATTTTTAGATAGCCACATCCAATATAGCATACCTTTGTATGGAGTTATCTTTTGGAGAATATAATAAGGAGTGTCAATATTTGGATTAGGCTTAGGAGCAGGATGAGGAGGGGCTTTTCTTTTCTTTGATACTAACTTCCTCTTAGTTTCATCATCTGAATCATCTTCCTCATCCTCATCATCATCATTATCATTATCTGATCCTTGAGGGTTATCATATAGGTCATTAAGTGCTTTCAGAGCCTCAGCAGAAATGATTGGCTTTTCAGGAGCTTGAGCAGAAACTTGAACAAGACAAGGGGAAGAAGCCATAGGAGAGACTGGAGAACTGGTACTGACAGTGCTTTCAGCAGCTGCCTTACTTTCTTCTTCTATATCAGCCAAAATCAATTCATCCATATTTGGTATGGGTGAGTCATCCATTACAAATATTGGAACAGAAATAACCTCTTCTGGAGATGGCATGACTGCTGGCTTTGAAATAACAAAACTATCTCTAAGTTGCTTAGCAACTTTTGGAGAGATTGGAGAAGTATATGGTACAATAGCCAAGGATGGCTTAGTAGGTACTGCTGGAATATAATTCAGAAAGGCAATATCAAAACTTTTCAATAAATCAACTAAGTTTACTGTGGGATTAATTATGAATTCAGAAATAGAAATAATATCTTCAGCAACTGTCTCTTCAGGGACTGACTGATCAAGGTCCATGTCAGTCTCAATGAAATGAATTAAATCATTTAAATCTCTATCATCAGGAATAAAATCTGCATCCTCTAGAATTAAATTTGTATCTACTAGTAGTGCTTCTGCCTCTGCTGTTACTAGAGCTGTTGGAGCTGAGATTTCTGCTTCTGCTAGAGGTGTTGCAACTTCTTCATTAAGCATCTCCCCCTACCTGGTTTCAGTGTATACTGGAGCCAGGCCCCTGAATGAAGAGGGGGCAGCAGTGAAGGCAGAAAGTTGAGCAGATAGAGTGGATATAAAGGTAGCAAGAGGTATAATGGCCTCTGCTATGATTTATTTTATGAGGGGTGTGATGATAGCAATGATGGAAGATATGGTGGAGGGGTCCAATGTTGGAGTAGCAGATGGTTCAGTGGAATGTTGGGTGGAGACATTTTGAGGGAGAGTAGATGTTGGAGATGAAGAAGGAGGGACATTTGGCATGTGAATATCCTGAGTGGATGAATGTGGAGCAGGAGGAGAATTGAGGGGGGAAGTCAGAAGATCAAAAGTTGGAATGGAGGATAGGTGAGGTGGAAGAGGATATGAAGGTGGTGCTGGAATATATGTGTCATGGGGGGGAATCAGGTGGTGTTGGTGGTTGGTTTTCCTAATGGGTGGAAGATGGAATCTCTGTAAGATCAATTTGTGGAGATGTAGGTGGAGTAGGAACATGAGTGGAGTGTTGTTGTTGTAGTAGAGGTTGTTGTTGTGGTAGTGGAGTTGGAGAAATAGTTTGGACTGTTTGTGGAAGTATAGGTGGAATAGCTGGAAGAGATGATGAGGGTAGAATGATCTCTTCATCAGGGTGGGGAGTGGCTCTTACAACCCTGGTGCTTTCAGAAGCTGGGGTGGAAGAGGTTGAAGCCTTGGATGGCTTAGTTATGGTCTTCTCCCACCTGCCAAACAAGGTGCATGTGAGCCTCTTGCTGGCATTAATGAATATGGTCTGTGAGACCACGGATTCATCAGTGTTTTCTTTCAGGAAGATCCCTAGGATCATTCCAAAGCAAACTTCCTTTTTATTACACTTTTTCTTAATAAGATCAAAGATGATCTGAGCCTAATCCACTTTTTTTTATTGACCACTGCACACATGACCAGAAACTGGTGTCTGGTAATGTATTCATGGGCAGTATGCTTGCCCAACAAAACCATTCCCATAATATTTGCCAAGAGCTTAAATTAGGCAGATAGATGTTTCTTTAACAACTTATGGGGATTATCTCCAGTATAACCCATCAAACTTAACATCTCATCATATTCTTCAGAATCAATTTCTAAGTGGTCTTCGCCATTAATCAATCCAAAAATCTCAGTAAGGACAGCGGGAGATAAAGATGCAGAGTTACCAGGAATTGTTCCAATCATAGTGTTCTCCTCTTATGTAGATGTATAAACCCACTCTTTGATTTCAACTGCAGACAGTCTTATCCTTATTGACATCAGATTTTTCAGTTTCTATTCCTCCAGAAGTTCCAGTATATGCAGAAATATTGGATCTGAATGTTGAAAGGATTCGAAGTTGACGTTAAAGCCCGTGTCAAACTTCATTCCGGTTAGGGCACCTGCTGGAATAGCCATTGGAATCACCTGCAAGAGAGACAAACAGCGATCAAGTGCAAGAGAACAAAAAGCGCGGGATGGAGGTCGAAGAAAAACCTAGATATAAGGTTTTCCAGAATATGAATCGACAAACTCTGTTTCATGAAAATTAAGAAAATCTTCGATCTGAGATCGACGAAATAATTAATAGTCAAATAATTCGTCGAGCTCTCTCTGAATATTTGAAGACATTTCGTCAAGCTCCGTTCGACGAAAGTTTTCTGAAGTGAATTCGTCGATCTCCGTTTGACAAAAATAACTTCACTCACAGAGAGTTCATCGTCCTGCGTTCGACGAATATCTCACAAACTTTCGATAGTTCGTCGAGCGTCGTTCAACGAACTTTGGCAAATTCACTGAGTGCAGACTTAAACTAAACTAAATCTTCTCCATTGATCATTCCCAGCTGATTAATGAAGAAGAGATGATTTCTCTCATCCAGAGGTTTGGTAAATATATTAGCCCTTTATAAATCAGTGTAGATATTGACAAACTTAATTTTGTTTTTGTCTACACACTCTCTTATGAAATGATGTCTAATGTCTATATGCTTTGTCCTACTGTGATGGACTGGATTCTGTGCTATGGCTATAGCACTTATGTTATCACAAAGTAGAGTTGAATTATTTAAGTTGATATCATAGTCTAGTAATTGATTTTGTATCCACAGCATCTGGGAACAACAGCTACCTGCTGTAATGTATTCTGCCTCAAAAGTGAGGTAGATACAGATGACTGTTTCTTACAAAACCAGGATACTAATCTCATACCCAGGAACTGGCAAGTTCCTGAAGTACTTTTTCTATCCACCCTGTATCCAGCAAAATCAGCATCTGAGTATCCAGTTAACTCAAATTCTGATTCTGTGGGATACCATAGGCCTAGACTAGGACAACCCTTTATATATCTCAAAACTCTTTTTAGGAAAATAAGGTGGGATTCTTTTGGGTTCACCTGGAACCTAGTACAAAGGCATGTGACAAACATGATATCAAGTTTGCTTACTGTAAGGTATAACAGGGATCCAACAATGGCCCTATATAGTTTCTGATCCACAGGTTTCCCTTGTGCATCTGAATCAATTACAACATTTGTAGTCATAGGTGTCTTCTTTGCTGAGGCATCAGCCATCCCAAACTTTTTGATAAGCTCTTTAGCATACTTAGCTTGGGAGATGAAGATGCTATCAGGGAGCTGCTTCACTTGGAGACCAAGGAAGTAGGAAAGCTCACCCATGCTACTCATTTCAAATTTAGAATGCATGAGATCAGAGAATGTCTTGCACAATTTTGAATCAGTAGACCCAAATATTATGTCATCCACATATATTTGTACTAACAGTATTTGATCTGTATGATGTCTAGTGAAAAGTGTTCTATCTACAATGCCTCTAATAAATTTATGCTCTAACAGAAAGCTGGCTAGAGTCTCATACCAAGCTCTTGGAGCTTGCTTTAGACCATAGAGAGCTTTATGCAATTTGTAAACATAAGAGGGATGAGTTGGAGAAACAAAACTTGGAGGTTGTTCAACATACACCTCCTCCTTGAGTACTCCATTCAAGAATGCACTTTTCACATCCATTTGATAGACCTTGAATCTCTTGTAAGCTGCATAGGCAAGGAATATTCTGATTTCTTCCAACCATGCAACAGGTGCAAAGGTCTGGTCATAATCTATTCCTTCTTCTTACCCATATCCTTGTGCAACAAGCCTGACTTTATTCCTCACTATTACTCCTTGTGCATCCAGCATGTTTTTTGTAGACCCATTTGGTTCCAATGACTAGGTTTTCTTGAGGCCTTGGAACCAAATCCCAAACTCTACATCTCTTAAACTGAGTTAATTCCTCCTGCATTGCAATGATCCAGTGGAGATCTTGCCCTGCATCATGGATGGATAGAGGTTCAATCTGAGAGAGAAAACATGCATGCATCAAATCTTGGTTGAGTCGATGCCTTGTCTGTACACCTGATGATATGTCTCCAATAACTTGAGATCTAGGGTAATCCCTAAGTGTGACAAGATTAGTTGGTGGAATTGGTTCTGCAACAACATTTGGAATTAATTCCTCCTGTGGAATTATGTTTGCTATTAGGGGAATATCACTCCCTTCAATGCCTTCATCTTCACTTTATTCAATGACTTGTGGAGAAGGATGAGTTGGAACCTCTTGGGTAAGGTTTAGTCCATCCAAACTCTCACACAAGTGATGTACCTGCAAGTTGCTTCTGGTAGAAATTTCTTTCTCCTTGCAAAATATGTTAGCTTCATCAAAAGTAACATGGATAGACTCATCAATTTTTTAAGTTGATTTGTTATAAACCCTATAGGCTTTGTTTACTTGGGAATATCCTAGAAAAATTCTCTCTTCATCCTTTGCCTCAAACTTTCTAATATATCTTTTGTTGTTTGTGTGAATATAACATATACAACCAAAGACTTTAAAATAGTTTATTTTAGGTTTCTTCCCTTTTACTAATTCATAGGGAGTCCTATTCTTTAGCTTTTGTATCAGGCTTCTGTTCAGGACATAGTTTGCAGTGTTCACAGCATCTGCCCAAAAGGATAGTGGCATGTAAGCATCTACAAGTAATGTACCTGTAGCTTCAATGAGTGTCCTATTTTTCCTTTCAGCTACCCCATTTTGTTGGGGAGTTCTAGGAGCTGAGAAGTAATGCCTGATACTTTCCTTCTCACAGAATGCATGCATAAGAAGAGACTCAAACTCTGTGTCATGATCACTTCTGATCAATGCAACATGAGTAGAGAACTCAATCTGTATGGTCCTGAGAAAATCTGTAAGAATCTTGAAGGTATCTGACTTGGATCTCAAAAAGGATACCCAAGAGAACCTGGAGAAGTCATCTAGAATAACCAAAGTGTAGGATTTCCCTCCTAGGCTTTGTACAGCAAAGGGTCCAAATAGATCCATGAGTAGCAAATACAAAATCCTAGGTGAATCACTTTTATTTATGGATTTGAAACTAGATTTAGTTTGCTTACCTAATTGACAAGACATGCAATGACCTTCCTTCTTGTAGGGACCAGAAGGTAAACCTCTAACAAGGTTGTCTTTTGATAGCCTAGCAATGTTTTTCAGATTTACATGACCTAGTCTTTTATGCCATAAATCATTCTGGTTACTAATTAAGTTAAGTAAATAGATATCAGAATTGGCAGATAGAAAATCAACTAAATATATATTGCCTTGTCTATTTCCAATTAAAACTGTTTGATTTTCCTTATTAGAAATAATACATGAAGATGAACTAAAATGTATCTGATAACCTTCATCACATAATTGACTTATAGAGATGAGGTTATGCTTCAGTCCTCTAACATATGTCACTGTCTTGAATGTGACAGCTCCAAACATCACTGCTCCAAAACCTTCTGACTGCCACATTTGGAGTCACCAAAGATGACCTTTGGCCCCAGCTTGGACTTGTAGTTGGATAGAATGTCCTTACTGCCTGTCATATGTTTGGAGCAACCACTGTCCAAGTACCAGGTCAGATTCACACTTGGACAGCTCTTCACCTGTAATGAAAAACAGTTAAATGTTCTTGACCCAGGTTACCTTGGGTCCTTTATTTTCCTGGTACGAAAAGCTGAAAATAACAGAATATTCTGGTTGGGATTTATATCCTAGTGGGTGATATCTCCTACGTGGTATAACCCAATCAGCTAGTGGATTAAAGACTTTCTTGGAATTATTTAAGTTTCTGTTATAATTAAATTTTTGGTTAAGTCTTTCTAGGTTCGACGAATTTTTGTGAGTTCGTCGACCAGAGTTAGATGAATAGGGTTGAGATCATCGATCCCTGCCCAGAGAATGAATATATTCATTTTCTGTGCCCCTTGTTCATCGACCTCTGCTCGACGAACCATACAGAGTTCGTCGATCGCAGTTAGACGAATAACTATAACTATATTTTACGTTCAGAGTTCGTCGATTTTGGTTCAACGAATTGGCTAGATTTCATCGATCTAAGTTCGACCAATTCTGCTGAACCTTGTTATGTATGGTTTTCTGGTTGTTGGTTTTCTGACCTATTGATTTAGAAACATTTTTTGTTGTTTGTTTATTGATTACGTTTTCTTTTCCCTTAGCAGTGACAAATTTTATGGGGGTTGTTAAGATATTCTTCCTAAGCATGTGGGGCAAACATGATGAAGCACCCAAGCCTAGCTTGCCATTAAGTCTGGCATTCACAGTGCTTGTGATCTCCATCAGCTTAAGGCTTCTTCCATTAAGAGTTTCCTCAAGTTGTTTAACCTCACAAAGCTCAGTTTTTAATAATATTATTTGCTCATTAGCTAAGAATAATTCATCTTTTAACCTATTATTTTCAGAGTTAATATTTTCTAAACTTCCTAATTTTTCCCTAAGGGTTTTAATCTCTTTCTCTGAATTTATTAGGTCTATACACTTTGATTTAAATTCAATTTTAAAAGAATCTAAAGTGTAATAAAAATAAGATAGTACCTTATCAGCTTCTGAATCTGAAGCTTCTTCATTGTCTGATTCTACTTCTTCTGAATTGCTCCTGGAATCATCAATTGTCATGAGGCAAACCTCCTTAGCCCTTGCTTTTTCCTCATCTTCACTAGAGCTGGAAGATGTTGATTCATCTTCAATCTCACTCCAGGTTTCAGCCACAAAACCCTTTTCCTTCCTCTTGTATTTGCTAGAAGAAGTTTGTTGTTGTGCTATTTCCTAGTGTCTTTCTCTCTTCTCTTCTCTTTCTTCTAGTTCTCTGGACACTAAGAGAGGAAGTGCCCAGGTTCCTGCACCCAAAACACACCACTTTTTTAGTTGGTCTTTTATCATACCTGGGTTTGTCATCTTTCCTAGATGACTTTCTTCTGAAGTCCTTTCTTGCCAACTTGCAGAATCTTCTGGCAAATAGACTCATGAGCTCTTCATTTAATGTTGATCTCTCTATCTCCTCAGCAGCCTTGAAAGCTATACTTTGCTCTTTTCTGGCTGGTGGAGGTGTCCTTTGCTCTACTGCCTCCCTGGACTTGATCAATTGTTCATAAGACTTTAACTTGCCCAATAGAGATTCTGTAGATATCTGATTTAGGATTCTGTCCACCTTGATGGGCCAGATCCTTGAATCCCATGAGCTTGGAAAGCACATCAGGATCTTGTCATTCACCTCTGTGAGGGTGATGTCCTTTTCCAAGATTTTTAGCTCATTGATGATTGAGCTTAACCTGTTATACATATCAACTACTGATTTAGTTTGTTCTTTCTTGAAGTTCTCATATAAGGATATGAGGTTGGATCTCCTATCCTTTCTCTCATCAGCTGAACCAGCCACCATCTGATTTATTGAATCCCAAATGGCTTTGGCTGAGGTCCATTCAGCCACCGTCTGAAAAATATCATCTGACATAGTCTGTGACAGTATGTTCATTGCCTTGGCATCAGCTATCTTTGCCTTCTTCTGGGCTTCAGTCCACTCAGGTGGTGGAACTGCAGTAGTTCCTTTAGATGTTGCAGAAGTTGAAGCTTGAGTGGGACCTATCAGGATAGAGTTGTATATTTCCTCATCAATAGAATCCATGTATAATTTTATTCTTACCTTCCAGATGGCAAACCTGTTTAGGTTGCAAACTGGAGGTATGTGCTTGCATAGTACTTGTTTTGTGTCATAGATGTGTATATAAATCTAATATGGAAATAAAAATAAAATTTAGATCTAACAAAGGATCTTTGGTTCAAGGGTTAGCTTGTATAACCAAAGGAACCCGCTCTGATACCAATTGAAAGTGAGCAGTTAGATCAGGAATACTCTAGAGGGGGGGGGGTGAATAGAGTATTTAGAGTTTTATAAAATTCTCTGCTGGATAATGCAGATTAGTCTAAGTGCAGTAGTAAATAATTCAAAATATAAAGCACAAAAACTAACTACCACAGCCACAGCAAAAAATAAAAGAAAGAGGGCAAGCATACGACACAAGAAATTTATAGTGGTTCCCCAACCTTGGTACATCCACTCTTCTACCACCCTGTTAGGAATCCACTCAGGATTTTGATCAGGTGTCTGACACTAATGAGCTTTTTATCAGGTGCTCAAAAACCAAATCCCCAAGTCTTTTGATCAGGTGACTTGTAACCAGGAATCACTTTTGAAGGGAGATGACAACCCTTTACACAGTGGGGGTGAGAGAGTTGATTATGTCTTCTCTGTCAACAATCAGAGAAAAGAGTCGTGGATTATTGATGGTATCAAATGGCTCCACCTGATATATTGAATGGTTCAGGGAAATATGAAAGCCTTGCTGCAGGGTGACAGGCCTTCAAGCTTTTAGCCTTTATCTGCAGGATCTTCTTGACAAATTTGATAGTTGTTGTCCTTGGAAGTCCCGGAGTGTTGAAGTAAGAAGACTCTTGATTTTGTATGATTGTTCTTCTTCTTATGAAAGCAGATCTTCTTTTTGCAACAGAGCTTTTGTGAAAGGAGTAGAGAAGCTGTTGAAGACAGACTGACTGAAAATATCTGTGTCTGTGTATGCTGTGTCTCTGATATTGCTCTGGTACTCTGATTGTTCTTACTTGCTTTCTTGCTTACTGTTTGTTATTTGTTCAGGAAAGAGAGAAATATATCTTTTTATATTTCCTGAGGGAATTTCTTTTCGAAATTTGAATCCTTCTACGACAATCAATGCTGGCGGTCCTTGAAAATAAACTACATTGATTTCTTTCCCCAACTGTCTCTTGAAAAAATGGAAAACAATAATTCTGATGAAAGCCGTGATTAATGTGCCGTCCAACAGTAATATTCAGAGAATATTTTATCATTAATCATTCAGAAATTATTGTCATAGACTAAGGACAGAAGGAATAAATGCTAAGTCTGGTATCGTCAAACTGATGACAGAATTCGTCGAGCTGATAACTGTGTTCGTCGACTGGAGTTTAGCAACTATTCTGGACTTAGAATATTCACAGTTATATCTGGAAAAAAAAGTTAAAGTCTCCAGAATTCGTCGACCTAAAATTTGATTTCGTCGAGCTGAGTTTCTGGAGTTGTCAAATATTCTGTGTGTCGACACAATTACTCCTGGTGTCGATACAGGTGGTGTCGACTGATATCCTGTGTGTCGACACAAGTCTTCTGTGTGGTGTCGACACAACCATTCTAAAGTGTCAACTGATATCCTGTGTGTCGACACAAGTGCTTCTAGTGTCGACTCAATTGGTGTCGACATATACTCTGAGTGTCGACTGATGATCTGTGTGTCGACAAAAGTGCTTCTAGTATCGACTCAGTTGGTGTCGACATATACTCTGAGTGTCGACTGATGATCTGTGTGTCGACACAAGTGCTTCTAGTGTCGACTCTGTTGGTGTCGACATATACTCTGAGTGTCGACACAAGTCTTCTGGTTCTAAGTTGTTGAAGAAGATAATCCAGAATTCGTCGGGCAGAGAACTATGTTCGTCGACCTGAGACTAGAGAACATAGTCTTGACAGAATGCTGTAGTAGTCCAAAGATTCGTCGACCAAAGAATAAAGTTTGTGGACCTCAGCTCAGAGAACTTACTCTGAGATCGTCGAACTGAGCACGACAATCGTCGACCTGAGTTCGACGAACGTGGAACTCACTTTATAGAGTCTTGAAATCTTCTAAGTCTTGAGTCTCTGTCAGTCTTGTTGATAGTTGGTCCATGTGATGTTAACTCTAAGGACTTGGCCTAGACTCTAGGACACAACTATGACCCTAGATATACATTATGGGTCATATGATCCTAACTTAGTGAACCTAGCCCAAATATTTCTAGGGATCGAACAAACCCATCCTTCATATGTTTTTAGATTGCATAAAGTTCTTTATGGTCCAAAGAATGCTCCAAGAGCTTGGTATGAGACCCTAGCTTGCTTCCTGATAGAGTATAAATTCACTAGAGGCATTGTAGATAAAACATTGTTCACTAGGCACCATAAGGATCAAACTTTGTGAGTACAAATTTATGTAGATGACATTATATTTGGGTCTACTGATTCCAAACTATTCAAGAGGTTTTCTGACCTCATGCATTCTAATTTTGAAATGAGTACCATGGGTTAGCTCTCCTACTTCCTTGGTCTCCAAGTGAAGCAGCAACCTGATGACATTTTCATCTCCCAGGCTAAATATGCTAAAGAGCTTATTAAAAAGTTTGGGATGGCTGATGCCTTAGCTATGAAAACACCCATGGCCATTAATGCTGTAATAGATTCTGATGAACATGGGAAACCTGTTGATCAGAAGTTATATAGGGGCATTGTTGGATCCCTACTATAACTTACAGCAAGTAGACCTGACATAACGTTTGCCACATGTCTGTGTGCTATATTCCAAGTGAACCTTAAAGAATCTCATCTAGTTTTCCTAAAAAGAATTTTGAGATATATAAAGAGTTATACAAGTCTAGGACTCTGGTATCCTACTGAGTCAGAATTTGAGTTAACTGGATACTCAGATGCTGACTTTACTGGATGCAGGGTAGACAGAAAAAGTACCTAAGGGACTTGTCAGTTCCTTGGTATGAGATTAGTGTCTTGGTTCTGCAAGAAACAGTCATCTGTGTCTACATCAACTGCTGAAGTAGAATACATTACAGCTAGCAGTTGCTGTTCCCAGATGCTGTGGATTCAGAATCAACTCCTGGACTATGGGTTTAACTTAAATAATTCAACTCTCTTATGTGATAACACAAGTGTTATATCCATACCATAAAATCCAGTCCATCATAGTAGTACTAAGCATATAGACATTAGACATCATTTCATTAGAGAGTGTGTGGACAAAAACAAAATTAAACTTATCTATATCTACACTGACTTACAAAGAGCAGATATTTTCACCAAACCCTTGGATGAAAGAAATCACTTATTCTTTATAAATCAGCTTGGAATGATCAATGGAGAAGCTTTAGTTTAATTTCTGTCTATGCTCGACGAATTTTTCAAAGTTTGTCGAACGGAGATCGACGAACAAAGAAAAGTTCTAGAGAAATTCATCGAACGGAGATCGACGAACTTGCTTCAGAAAACTTTCGTCGAACGGAACTCGACGAAATGTTCTCGAATCTTCAGACTAAGCTTGGCAATTATTTAACTACAAAATCTTTCGTCGACCTCAGATCGAAGAATTTTTTTATTTTTCGTGGAACGGAGTTTGTCGATTCATATTTTGAAAAACCACATATCTAGGTTTTTCTTCGACCTCCGTCCCGCACTTTCAGTTCCATAGCACTTGATCTCTGTTTCTCTCTTGCAGGTGCACTATGGCGATTCCAGTGGGCAGTCTTGCGGCAATGAAATTTGACACTGGATTTGATGTTGACTTTGAGTCATTTCAACACTCAAACACAATCTTCTAGGACATCCTGAAACTGCTTGAAAATCAGCAGTTGAAAAATCGGATGTCCACCAGAATCAAGTTGGTCAGCGCTGAGATCAGGGAATGGGTCTACACCTCCTCCACAATAGATGAAGACACCATGACAGACATAATATCCGGTAATGCAGTCTCTCTTACCCCGTAGTTTTAACAGAGATTTTTGGATTAGTAAATGGTGAAGAGGAACTGGAAATTGATAGTGATGAATTTAATGAAATGTTAAATAAGATGGGTTATTCTGGAGAAACCCACAACAAGTTGCTAAATAAACATCTATTTGCTGAGTATAAATTTCTAGCAGATATTATGGGAAAAGTGCTGCTTGGTAAGCACACTGTCCATGATTACATCACCAGGCATCAATTTATGGTGATGTGTGTAGTGGTGAATAAGAATCCAGTGAATTGGGCTCTGATTCTGTTTGAATTGATTAAGAAAAAGAACACCAAAAAGGAGGTTTGCTTTGGAAGGATTCTAGGAATCTTTCTTAAGGAAAAGGCTGATCAATCCCTGGTCACCCCGACCATATTCATAAATGCCTCCAAGAGGCTCACCGGTGTCCTATTTGGCTGGTGGGAGAGGACCATCACCAAGCAACCAAGGCTTCTTCCTCTTCCTCCAGGCGTTCTGAGAGTACAAGGTCTGATCCAGCCACTTCCCACCCTGCTGAAGATATCCCTCCTCCACCTCCATCTCCTCTAGTCATCCCAAGCCATCCTCAGATGGTACACCAACTCCACTCCCCAGTCCATACCCCAATTCATACCACAGTCCATACTCCCACACCTTCAGCATCCTATATACATACATCCCCAACTCATATTCACTTTCATACCTCACCTCCATCCCCCCATGGTACACCAACTCCATCTCCAGTACCTCCATCAAAAACTCATATTCACTTTCATACCTCCACTCAATCCCCAAGTGGCACACCAGTTCCATCACCACCCTCATCTCCACTACCACCACATTTGGCTGATATTCCCCTTTCCAATATGTGCTCCCTACCATCATTCAATCTGCTTACATCCCCCTTCATACTCCTTTTTCCACAGATGAACCTATGCAAGACTGTATACCTCCTCCTCCACCATCCTCTCCCATCCCCCATTCGGTGCCCAATGAGACATCTCCTGCATTCATGCCACTGGACCCCTCCATCATTCGACCTCTTGTAGCACTTCTCACTCCCCTCCTCAGAACTCTTATAGCAGAGGCTATTTCACCTCGTGCTTCTTCCATCTCTTCTCTTGCTGATAAAATCTCTTCTCTCTCTACTCCTCCCTCTTCAGTCAACTGCCTGACTCCAGTATCCACTGAAACCAGACTAGGGGAGATACTCTATGAAGAAGTAGTAGCAGAAACAGCAGTAGCAGCAGAAACAGCAGCAACAATAGAAAAAGTAGTAGCAGAAGAAGCAGTGGTAGATGTAGATGCTGATGATGATTTATTTGATTTAATTAATTTCATTGAGTCTGATATGGATTTGGATGACACAGTAACAGAGGAAATAACAACTGCTGGTGATTATATTATAAATCCCACAGTAGATCTGTTGACTTTGTTGAAAATATTTGATAGAGTTTATTTAAATGAACTTCCAGAATACAGTATAAAGTCATCCTTGGCTATAGTCCCATATACCTCCCCAATAAGCCCCAAGGTTGCCAAACAAATAAAGGCTAGTTTTTCCATTACAGAAGCTCCAGCCATTCCATCTCCACCAAAATCTGATTCCCTCATTGTTGCATCCCCTCCTAGAGACATTTCTGCTCCAACTTTTGTTATGGATGACTCTCCAATGCCTGATCTTGATGAATTGATCATGGCTGATATAGAAGAAGAGAATAAATCAGTTGCTGAAAGCACTGATGTGTACGGTTCTCTAGCTCCAGCTCCAGCTCCTCCTCCAGCTCCTTCTCAGGCAGAAAAACCCTTGATATCTGTAGAGGCTCTGAAAGAAATAAATGCACTATATGATACTCCTCAAGACTCTTCTGATGATGAAGATGATGAAGAGGATTCTAATGATGAGCCTAAGAAGAAAGTCTCCAAGAAGAGGAAAGCCCCTCCACCTCCTGCTCCAAAACCCAATCCAATAAATGATATCCCCTATTATATTCTTCAGAAAATCACACCATACAAGGGCATACCATCATGGATATTGCTGTCCAAGAACCAGCAGAACGAGAGAAAGTAGGAAATACTCACCTCCTCCTCAAAGATTCGGAAAATACCATCCTCCTCCTCCTCTACCTGTTGCTGGTGCTTCAGGTTCTTCATCTCAGAGGACTACCCAATATCAAACATATTAGAGACATCAGGGTAGGTCCTTCTCCTCTTCTGGAAGAAGCCAGCACATGCATTCATCCGGCAAGCAGCAACAACAACAGCAACATCAACATCAACAACAATAAATCACTGAACATCAGAAAGCTAAAAGCATAAAAAGACCTGCCTCCCCTCCTGTACCTTTTGAAGATCCAGAAACAACTACAACTGCAAGGATGGCCAGGTTCCAAGAATTGGTTGGCCTATCCATGATTAACAAAGCAAAATTTGAAGGGAAGGATCCTTCTGAATACACTACAATGTCCAAATACAGGAAGGAAGAACTCAACAAGTTTGCTAAAGCTAACAAATTCTTTAATGTTGATGATTATATGAAACTGCATCCAGAAGCGGTAGTGCTAAGAGCTACCTCCAATAATATCATTGGAGCAGCTGATATGACAATGACAAAAAATCAAGCAGCAAATCCTAACAGGGAAATCAAGTTTACTCTGCCTAGAGATAAAGCTAAGGAGGTTAATCCCAAGGAGCAAAAGAAGAAGAAATAAATTTTGAACTATTTTAGTCTTTCTGTTATCTTAAAACTACTTTCTTATTTCTTAATACAAAGCTTTTTGTACATATATATCTGCTTCATAGTTTAAAATTTCCTGCCAGATATATTTTTCTAGCTTTGTTAATATTTGTGTCTGTATTTAGTGACCTCACCCAAATTGGGGGAGATTGTTGAATCCCTAGTTGGATTTGGGCTAGGTTCACTAAACTAGGATGTTTGACCCAACCTATATATCCAGGGTCATGTTTGTGTCTTAGAGTCTAGGCCATGTCCTTAGATTTAATACTGCATGAACCAGCCATCAACAGACTGCAAAAGACTCAAGACTTAGAAAAATTTCAAAGACTCGGGAAATGAGTTCGACGTTCGTCGAACTTAGCTTGACGAAAGTCATGCTCAACTCGATGAACTCAGAGATAATTCTCTGAGCTGAGCTCGACGAACTTGATTCTCAGGTCAACGATTCCTGGATACTATACTTTAACACTCCAAGTCTACAATTATTTCACTGAACTCCAGTCGACTAATTCATGTTCTCAGCTCGACGAACTTAGACCACATTCATGACAAGTTTTATCAAGTAGCTGTTAGAAGTTCTCATGTCAATGAACTTAGCTCTTAGGTCGATGATTTCTGGATACTCTAATTCAACATTCGAAAGTCCAAGAATCATTTCTCTGAACACTAGTCGACAAAGTTAGATTCTCAGCTCGACGATCTTGATGCACAGAATTAGAAAGTTTCTTAAGAAAGCAGTTAGCAGTTCTTAGGTCGACGATCTTGGATCTCAGCTCGACGAACAATAATTATCTGGTCGATGAACATAACTTCTCAGCTCGATGAACTCTAGACCCAGGTCGATGAATTCTGTTCTCTGCTCAACAATTTCTGTGTAGATCCAGACTTGGATATTTCCCTCCCTCGGTCCTTATTTTATTGCAATAATTCCTGAGTAATCAATACTTAATATTCTCTGAATATTACCGTTAGATGTAACATTGATTATGACATTCATCAGGATTATTACTTGCCATTTTTCAATGGGACAGTTAGGAAAATCAATCAATGCAGACATTCTCAAGGCCGTCAGCAATCAATGCTGAAATGAATTCAAAATTCAGAAGGAAGATTTCATAGGAAATATAAAAGTATTTTTCTTCTTCCTTGTACACAAGAACAAGAGCACACAGACGATAGAAAGGAAATACAGAACACTGAAAGCAATCATACAGTAACAGATAAAAAGAACAAGCCCAGAACAGAGAAATAACACAAGATATAGAAGAAGAAGAAGAACATTAATTCAAAATCAAGAGTCTTCTTCATTATTCACTCCAGGTTTCTTCAAGGACAACAAAACTTTATCAGTCAAGAAGTTCCTGGAGCTCTTCTGGTCAAAGCAAAATATAGAAGACCTACTCACCCTGCAACAAAGCTCCAACCTTCCTAAACAAATCAATATCTCATGGGGAGCATTGTTAACATCAAAGATCGACTAAGTCTTCTCGGTTGTATTTGAGATAGAGAAGACACCATCACTCTCTTCCCCACTGTAAAAAGGGTTCTTTAACTCCCTTCAAAAGTTATTCCTTGATTGGAAGTCTCCTGATCAAAAGACTTGGGTTGGTTTTTAAACACCTGATGAAAAGCTCATTGGTGGCAGCCACCTGATCAAAAAACTGAGTGGATTCCTACTAGGGTGGTAGAAGAGTGGATGTACACAGGTTGGGGAACCACTATAAAATTCTTGTGTTGTCTAGTTTCCATCTTTTTCTTTTGTTCTTGTTGTGGCTGTGGTAGTTAGGTTTGTTGTGTCTGTGATTAATTAGTTTATTTTTTTGCTGTGCCTGTTGCATAAAATTTTATCTTAGGACTGTTCTTTTCTTACAACATAGTTTGGTATAAAATACCTTCCTAATACAGTAGTTTTTATTAAACAACAAAAAGTGTTAAAGTTTTAAAGATACTCTATTCACCCCCCCCCCCTCTAGAGTATATCAGGTCTAACCCTAACTTCCATCCACCGAGGATCCCGGCCCTGCCAGCTAGGTAGAAGCCTAACAATGGAGCATCTCGGAACTTGGATCCAGAGCAAGAAAAATGTCCATCGAGGATCCCGGTCCTACCATCTAGATGAGATCCTTGCAGCGGGATCATCTCGATACTTGGATCCAGAGTAAGAATGATGTCCATCGAGGATCACGACCCTGCTTGCGAGAGGAGAGCCTGGCAGCGGGAGCATCTCGAGACTTGGCTCCAGAGCAAGAACGATGTCCATTGAGGATCTTGGCCCTATGTTGGATCCCTAGTTTGATTTGGGCTAGATTCACTAACTAGGATATTTGACACACCATGTATATCCAGGTTCATGTCTGTGTCCTACAATTTAGGCTAAGTACTTAGAATCAAACTCACATGGACCAGCCAACTGAAGACTGCAGAAGACTCAGACTTAGAAGAAAATCAAGTTCAGAAAAGTGAGTTCAATTTTTTTCGAACTCAGCTTGACTATAGTCGTGCTCCACTCGACGAACTCAGAGTAAATTCTTTGAGTTCAGCTCGACAATATTCGAGCTCAGGTCGACGAATTCTGGAAGTTCAACTTCAACACATTAAGTCCAAAATACTTTCTCTGAACTCAAGATGATGAAGTTATACTATCACTTCGACGAACTTAGAGTACAGAATGGAAAGTTTTTCTCAGAAAGCAGTTAGCTGATCTCAGGTCGACGAACTTGGTTCTAAGGTCGACGAACTTGGTTCTCAGGCCGACGAACAAGAATTCCCAGGTCGACAAGCATGATTTCTCTGGTTGACGAACTTTGATCTTGGGTCGACAAAATCTGTTCTCTTGTCGACGATTTCTGTGCAGTTCCATACTTGGAATTTTCCTTATTTTGTCCTCATTCTATAGCAGTAATTCCTGAGCAATTAATGATTATATTCTCTGAATATAGGCGTTAGTGGCAGCAACATTTATTATGGTCTTCATCAAGAATATTACTTGCCATTTTTAATAGGACAGTTGGGGAAACTCATTAATGCTATATTCTCCCCAGCCGCATTTCCATTCTCCAGGCAGTTAGCATTTAATGAAAAAAGAATTCAAAATTCAGAGGAGAATTAGACAGAGATATATAAAAGAATTTTCTCTTTCAATCGACAGTGAGTAGAGAAGAATAGAGCACACAGAGAACACAATAGAGAACAAGACAGAACTGTTATACACAAAGAAAATTTCTGCTCTATCTACATCAAGTGTTCATCCTCCAGCAAGCTTCATAGAGACAATCAACTTCAATTTGTCGATAGCTTCCTGGAGAACTTTTCAAGAAGACATACACACCCTTCAAAGATCTCAATATTCCTCAACAGAACTTCATCTCAGGGGGAGCTTTGAGACCATCAAGGATCCACAAGTCTTCTCTATTGCTTTGTGAAAAGAGAAGACAACATCTAGTTTTATTTTTTTTACCCCAGTGTACACAGGGTTCTAGCTCCCTTCAAACGTTAAACAATTGGTTGTATGTCTCCTGATCAAAAGACTTGATTTATTTTTTAGGCAACTGATCAAAAGCCTGAAGGATTTCCTAATCTACTTGAAGCAGATCTTGTGGTGACAAGCACCGGAGCAAAAACCTGATTGGTGGCAGGGTACCTGATCAAAAAACCTGAGTGGATTCCTACCAGGGTGGTAGAAGAGTGAATGTACCCAAGTTTTAGGGGAACATCTATAAAATTATTATGTCGTTTGTGATGCTATATTATTTCTTTCTGTGTGCATATTGCTGAATAACTTAGTTTTATTTCTGCACTCTCTGATTACACTTATAAGTATCACTATTTTACTTATGAAATAAAAATCTAATAAGATTTTAAACTACTCTATTCACCCTCCCCCCCTCTAGAGTTAAACAGTCTAACCAGGGGTGGTATCTTTCATACCATCCTTCAATTGGTATCAGAGCATTGGTTCTCTTTGGTTTCACAGATTCACATCTGAACCAAGATCCTTATTATATTGTTTTTCACTTCTTTAGTTTTTCTATTGTTACAGCAATGACACAGAATAAAGATTATGCTAGCACTAGACATCCAGTCTGCAACCAGAATAAATTTGCAATCTGGAAGCAAAGAATAAAGCTTTACATGAACTCTATTGATGAGGATATTTTCAACTCTATTTTGATAGGTCCTCCTCAACCAACAACATCCACATGTACAACAACTTCTAGCACTCATGCAGTTCCACCACATGAGTGGACTGATGCTCAGAAGAAAGCTAAAATAGTTTAAGTAAAAGCTATGAATATATTGGCTCAAACCATGTCAGATGATATATTCTAGAAGGTGGCTGAGTGCACCTCTGCAAAAGAAATCTGGGACTCTCTAAACCAGATGGTGGCATGATCAACAGATGAAAGAAAGGATAGAAGATCCCTCATAATATCTCAATCTGAGAACTTCAAGAAGGAGGAATCTAAATCAGTGGCTGGGATGTATAACAGGCTCAATGTTATCATCAATGAACTAAAAACCCTGAATAAAGATATCTCCGTAACTGAGATTAATGACAAGATCCTCATGTGCTTCCCTAGCACATGGGATTCCAGGATCTGGCCAATCAAGCAAGCTAGAAGTTTGAATGAGATATCCACCGAGTCTCTTCTGGGAATGCTCAAATTCTATGAGCAGTTAATGAAGATCAAAGAGGCTGCTGAAATGAATGCCTCAACCTCTTCAAGGAAGGAGCATAATATTGCTTTCAAAGCAACAGAAGAATCAGAAACCCTTCCTTCCAATAAAGAGTTGACGAGCTTGCTGGCCAAAAGGTTCTAAAAACTGGCCAAGAAAGACTTCAGGAGAATACCATCTAAGAATGATGACAAACCCAAGTATGACAGAACTCCTACCAAGAAGATTATCTGCTTTGGATACAGAAAGCCTGGGCACATTCTTACTGAATGTCCAGAAGCTCATTAAAGAGATAGAAGAAAAGAGAAAGAGAACAAGAAGAATTCTAGCAGGCACTCAAGCAAACACTCCTCCAGCACATATAAAAGAAAAGAAAAAGGTTTCATTGATGAAACCTGGAGTGACACTGATAAAGAGACCTCATCTTCCAGCTCTAGTGAAGATGAATAATAATCCAAGGCAAGAGAAGTTTGCCTCATGGCAATTAATGCCTCATGCAGCAGGCCTGATGCTGAAGATCATGCAGAAAGTCATTTTGAAGAATCAGAAGAGTAATCTGAGTTAGAAGAGGATCAGGTAATCTCTTCCTTTGACTTTAATTCTATTGATTTTAAAAATGAATTCAAAGCTTTATGTAATGATCTAATAAAATCTGAAAAAGAAATCAAAACGTTAAGAGATAGACAAGCTGAATTTGATAATATATTTGCTGAAAACACTAAGCTTAAGGATGATCTAGTTTTTGCAAATGAACAAATTATTTCTCTAAAACCAGAACTATGTAAGGCTAAGCAACTTGAGGAATCTCTCAATGGGAGAAGCCTTAAGCTGATGGACATCACAAGTACTGTAAATGCCAGACTAAATGGCAAGCTGGGCTTAGCTGCTTCATCAAGCTTACCTCCCATACTTAAGAAAAATATATTTTCAACCCCCATAAAATTTGTTTCAGCTAAAGAAAAAGAGTTAATAAACAATAAGCAACCCATAGAAGACTTTCTTAAATCTAAAAACCAACAGAATAGAAACAAGAAAATTCTAAATAAAAACAAAGTTCAACAGATTTCATCAAACTCAGATCGACGAAATGTGGCTAGTTCGTCGAACTCCCATCGACGATCTACGAACGCCAACCTTAGCCATAATAATTGAACTTACTACGATCGACGAATCTTGTATGGTTCGTCAAGCAGAGATCGATGAACTTGGGGCGCAGAAAGTGAATATGTTCATTCTCTGAGCAGAGATCGACGATCTCATCCAATTTCGTCAAACTCCAATCGACGAACTTACAACTTTTCGTCAAACCCAGTAAGACTTAACAAAAATCATAATTTTAACAGAAACTTTAATCAACCTAGAAACCTTTTGATCCTTTTGCTAATTGGGAAATTTCACCTATGAGATACCATCCCTTAGGATATAAAACTCAACCTGAATTTTCTGTTATATCAAGTTTTTCATATCAGAAAAACAAAGGGCCCAAGGTAATCTGGGTCAAGAACAACTAATTTTTTTACTTTGCAGTTAAATAGATGTCCAACTTTAAATCACAAAGGTATCTGGACAGTGGATGCTCCAAGTACATGATTGGCAGTAAGGATAACTTAAATAATTACAAGTCCAAGCTGGGACCAAAGCTGATCTTTGGGGACTCAAATTGTGGTCAGTCTGAAGACTTTGGAGAAGTTAAGATTGAAGCAGTTACCTTCAAAAAGGTTACATATGTAAGTGGATTGAAATGTAACCTCATCTCCATAAGTCAACTATGTGATAAAGGTTATCTAGTACACTTTAACTTCAGCTCTTGTATTATTTCTACTAAAGAAAACCAAACTGTTTTAATTGGAAATAGACAAGGCAACATATATGTAGTTGATTTTCATTCTGCAACATCAGATATATGTTTACTTAATCTTGTTAGCAATCAAAATGATTTATGTCTTAAAAGATTAGGATATGTTAATACGAAAAAAATTGATATGTTATCTAAAGACAATCTTGTTAGAGGATTGCCTTCTGGTCCCTAAAAGAAGGAAGGCCTCTGCAGGGCTTGTCAATTAGGTTATCAAACTAAATCTAGCTTTAAATCAGTTAATAAGAGTGATTCACATAGGATCATGTACCTGACTGTTGTTCACAAAAAGATGCACTGCCTGTTGCCACAAGGCATACAGGGGTAGATGAATCTAAACTGAGAAAATCTAAGCAGAAGATATTTCTGCTCCTAATGCCTGATAATACCGTCTCAGAAGAGGTACGTGAAATTATCAGAAATTTATCCTTGCAGAACTTAACGTCATAACCTTTGTCACATAACTGACTTACACTGATCAGGTTATGGTTTAACCCTTCAACATAAGCCACGTCGGTGATAGAGATTATACCGTTGGAAATCATACCGTAACCTCTGGTGACTCCTCGATCTGACCCTCCAAAGATGACTTTGGGTCCATTCTCGACTGGAGTGTAATCACGCAGCAGGCTTCTTGTCCCAGTCATGTGCTGGGAGCATCCACTGTCCAAGTACCAGATTGGAGTTTTGGTGGCCTTTGGACATTCCTGCAAAACAAAATTAATTTCCCTTAGGAACCCAATCGAACTTGGGTCCTAGATTCCTGGTTAGCATACTCCCCCTCGGTTGGTTAACCTTACGAGTGGTCGGCCTCGCAGTGCTAACATAGGGAGTCTCGTTATACCTCGGGTTAAACCAACAATCCACGGCAAAGTGACCGACTTTGCCACAACACCAACAGTCAAATCTGTTGTACCTCTTCCTAGGCTCCTGCCTTACCCTGGGAATGGTGGGTACAGCCGGGGCCTTGGATCTGGAGGTGGAGGCCTCATAGGGATTGCAGTCACATGACTTGTTCACCTTCTGATTCGTCAGTATAACAGGCTTGACTCTTGGTGCCTGCTTTCCATTATGGCCGCTAGAGAATTGACCATAATTTCCCATGTGGATTTCCTCATAAGGTACCTTGAGGGCACTCTCACCGAAGTTCCGGGGAAAGGTCCAACCATCATATCGGCTCTTTGGCTTTGCAACCAAGGGCCGGAAATGATGACCAAAGGTTGATTCAAAGTCATGTTGGTTGCAAGGAAAGCTAGGCTTTCTGAACGCAACAGGACTGAGCGGAGCCTTTCCCTTTTCATCAGCAGAGGCCTTCTTGGCAGCCTTATTCTTCCTCTGGTTCCTGTTTCTCCTGGATGAGGAACCAGATACCCCAACGTGCCCCAAGCCAGCTCCTTTGGCCTGAGCAGAGAAGGTATCAACAACTGGAAGAACTGTTTTTGGAATAGAGAAGCTCTTGACGATCTTCCTTTCTGCCGCAAGTTGTTCTTACAACTTGTCGACTTCCTCCTGCTTAAGATCGAGGAGCTTGAGAGACTCTGAATGCTTTGAAGTCAGGTCTAGGTGCTCCTGTCGGAGAGAGATCAAACTGGTGATCTCTTCCCTTAGGGAGACACTCTCACCTTTAAGGAATTTCCCTTCCTTTTTCTCGGCCTTCAATCTCTTACGGCACTCCTCGAAAGTGTTGAGCAGAAGCTCATACTTCTCGAGGAGCTCCGCTTCACGGGCCGAAAGGCTATCCTCAGGGTCATCATCCTGAGACTCAGGATCAGATTCAGAGTCGAAGAGAGGGGTGTGAGCTTTTACCTTCCCAGTAAATGGGGGGCATTCTCCTTCTGAGTCGGAGTGACCCACCAGCCCGAAGTAGGCTTCCTCATCATCACTGGAGTCTGTGGAATCAGACTCACTCAGTGTCGTTGGCCTTTTGGCGATGTAGCTCCGCTCTTTCTTCTTGTATCTAGAGGATTTGTGCTCCTCTCTAGTTATTGTACAAAGCCGAGGAGGGAAATCTTATACTCTAGTTATTGTAGATGACTTCTCAAGATTCACTTGGGTGTTTTTTCTGAGATCTAAGTCAGATACATTCAAAGTTCTTATAGATTTTCTCAAGACCATACAGATTGAGTACTGTACTCAAGTTGCATTGATCAGAAGTGATCATGGTACTGAGTTTGAGTCTCTTCTTATGCATGAGTTCTGTGAGAAGGAAGGTATCAATCATTGCTTCTCAACTCCTAGAACTCCTCAAAAAAATGGGGTAACTGAAAGGAAAAATAGAATCCTAATTGAAGCTGCAAGCACATTACTAACAGATGCTTACATGCCCCTATCCTTTTGGGCAGAGGCTGTGAGCACAGCAAACTATGTACTGAACAGAAGTTTAATACATAAACTTAAGAATAAGACCCCCTATGAATTACTTAAAGTGAAGAAACCTAAAATCACATATTTTAAAAGTTTTGGTTTTATATGCTATATTCATAACAATGACAAGAAATATATTAGAAAGTTTGAAGCAAAGGCCGAAGAGGGAATTTTTCTAGGATATTCCCAAGTCAACAAAGCATATAGGGTGTTTAATAAATCCACCTTAAAAATTGAAGAATCTATACATGTGACTTTTGATGAAGCTAACATGTCTTATAATGAGAAAGAAATTTTCCAACAGCACTTTGCAGGTACCTCACATGTGTGAGAGAGTGTATGATCTAAGCCTCACCAAGATGTTCCATTACATCCCTCTCCACAAGTTTGAAGACGAAAGTGAAGAAGAAAGTATAGAGGTGACTCAACCCTCTCCAACAGTTGATGAAATTCCACAAGAGGAATTTATTCCCCAAGCTGTTGCCCAACCAGCTCCTCCCACTGATTTTGTCACACTTATAAATAATCCCAAATCTCAAGTGATTGGAGACATTTCAGCTGGTGTGCAAACAAGACATCAACTCAACCTTGACTTGATGCTTGCTTGTTTCATCTCTCAACATGAGCCCCAATCCATTAAAGATGTATAGCAAGATCCCCACTAGATCATTTCAATGCAAGAGAATCTCAATCAATTTGAGAGATCTAGAGTTTGGGAATTGGTTCCTAGACCCAAAGTCTACCCAGTCATTGGAACAAAATGATTATTCAGAAATAAGTTGGACGCAGAAGGCAACATTATGAGGAACAAGGCAAGGCTGGTAGCTCAAGTCTATAGGCAAGAGGAAGGCATTGATTATGATCAAACATTTGCTCCTGTTGCAAGACTTGAGGCTATAAGAATCTTTCTTGTATATGTTGCATTCAAGAAGTTCAAGGTCTATCAGATGGATGTTAATAGTGTTTTTCTAAATGGAGAACTTAAAGAAGAAGTATATGTGGAGAAACAACCATTTTTTATCTCTCCAACCTATCCCTCTTATGTTTTTTTATTGCATAAAGCTCTCTATGGTTTAAAGCAATCTCCAAGAGCTTGGTATGAGACCTTAACTAGCTTTTTGTTAGAGCATAAATTTTCTAGAGGCATTGTAGATAGGACTCTTTTTATTAAGCATCATAAAGATAAAATATTATAAGTATAAATTTATGTATATGATATTATCTGTGGCTCAACTAATCCCAAACTATGCAAAAGATTCTCTAACCTTATACATTCAAAGTTTGAGAAGAGTAGCATGGGTGAACTTTCATATTTCCTTGGTCTCCAAGTGAAACAATCATTTGATGGTATCTTCATCTCCCAATCTAAATATGCTAAGGAGTTTATCAAAAAATTTGGGATGTGTGATGCCTCAGCAATGAGAACACCCATAGCTACAAATGCTGTGATAGATTCTGACGAGCATGGAAAACCTGTTGATCAGAAGTTGTATAGGGCCATTATTGGGTCCTTATTATATCTCGCAATAAGTAGGCCAGACATCATGTTTGCTACATGCATTTGTGCTAGGTTCCAAGTGAACCGTAAAGAATCTCACTATATTTTGCTAAACATAATTTTGAGATATATAAAAGGTTGTCCAAATCTAGGACTTCTATATCCATCAGAGTCAGAATTTGACTTAACTGGATTTTCAGATGCTGACTATACTGGATGTAAAGTGGACAGAAAAAGCATAACAGGAATATGCCAGTTCCTTGGTGATAGGCTAGTGTCCTAGTTTTGTAAAAATCAAACCTCTATGTCCACATCCACTGCAGAAGCAGAATATATAACTGCTAATAGTTGTTGCTCACAAGTTTTGTGGATACAAAACCAACTACTGGATTATGGATACAACTTTAATAATTCAACTATATATTGTGATAGTACCAGTGCTATATCCATAGCACAAAATCCAGTGCATCATAGTAGGACCAAGCATATAGAAATAAGACATCATTTCATTAGAGATTGTGTAGACTAAAAGAAAATTATTCTTGTCTTTATTTCAATTGATTTACAAAGGGAAGACATCTTCACCAAGCCATTGGATGAGAAGAAACGCCTGTTTTTCTTAAATCAGTTAGGAATGATCAATGGAGATGAATTAATTTAAATTTTGTCTGTGGTCGATGATTTGTTGACAGTTCGTCGAACGGAGATTGACGATCTGTGAACTCCTCGTGAAGAGTTCGTCGAACGGAGTTCGACAATCACTTCTTAGTGAAACATTTTTCGTCGAACGGAGATCGATGATCCCTGCTTCAGTGAATTTTTTATCGAATTGAGATCGATGATTTATTAGTCTTCTTCAGACTGAGATCGACAAACTCATTTTCAATTAAAATACTTCGTCGAACTCAGATCGAAGATCTTTTCATTTTTCGTCGAACGGAGTATGGCGGTTCATATTTTGAAAACCTTATTTCTAGGTTTTATTCGACCTCCGTCCTGCGCTTTCAGTTCCTTTGCACTTGATCTTTGTTTCAGTCTTACAGGTGCATTCATGGAGATTCCAGTAAGCAGTCTCTCCACCATGAAATTCGATATGGGTTTTGATATAGATTTCGACTCTTTCTAGTTTTCTGACGCAATCTTTGTGGAAATGCTGAAATTGTTTGAAGATCAACATTTGAAGAACTTCATGACACTCAGAATCAAGTTTGCAATGACAGAAATCAATGAATGGGTCTTTACTTCATCAGCCTCTGAAGATAACATGACAGGAATTATTTCTGGTAATCAGGTTTCCCTCTCTCCGAATATACTAACTGAAATCTTCGATCTATTAAATGGTGCTGATGAGATAGAAATGGACTTTGAGGATTATAACAATATGTTAATCAAAATGGGTCATTCTGGAGATAATGCTAATAAGCTACTGAAAAAGAACTTCTCTGCTGAATACAAGTTCTTAGTAGATGTAGTCGGGAAGGTGCTGTAAGGCAAGCATACAGCACATGACTACATCACCAGGCACCAGTTCTTGGTGATGGCTGCCTTGGTTGACAAGAAAGGAATAAACTGGGGTAAGTTGTTGTTTGATCTGATTAACAAGAAGAATAACACAAAAGAGTTATGTTTTGGATGGGTTTTGGGGATTTTTCTGCAGGAGAAAGCATCTGAACATCTGGTTTCCACACCAGTGTTCATAAATGCCTCCAAGAGGCTAACCTCTGCCCTGTTTGGCAGATGGGAGAGGAGGATCACAAAGCCATCCCAGGCTTCCTCCTCCTTCAGGCCTTCTGAGGGCACTAGGGCTGTCAAATCCACTCCCCACCCAAGTGCTGAAGAGGTTCCTCCTCCACCACCTCCTTCATCAACCTCTCTTCCAATAATAACTCCTCCATCTCCCCAGCCATCATCACTTCCTCCTCTGCAACCACCAGCTATCTCAATCCATTCACCAACTCATATGCCAATACCTCCTCAATCTCCACTCCATATCACACCTCCTCAATCTCCCCTTCCATCCCATCTATAAGACATTAACACTGACACATTCTTGTCATCCCCCACATTCAATATGCTCACCTCGTTACCATCTACACCAACCTCACCTATCCATGATATTTCTAGTCCAACACCATCTCCCAGATCCTCTCCTCAGGATGACATCCTCCATGATGTCACTCCTTCTACTAATCCCTTTGTATCCACCCAAACTCCACCAGAGTTTATGGATACAGCTTCTCCTTCCCTATCCACCATCCAGGAGCACATCATTCCAGTATTTAGGACTCTTATAGCAGAGGCCATTATACCTCTTGCTAATTCTATTTCTTCTCTTGCTACTCTCTTTGTTATCTTCTCTGTCCGTCCTTCTTCCACTAGGGACCTGATTCCAGCTTCTACTGAAATCAGGCAGGGGGAGATGCTCAATGAAGAAGCTTCTCCAATTTTAGCAGTAGCAGAAGTTTCAGATACATATATTTATATGGTTCTAGATACATATACAGCTATAGAGGATACAAAAAGAATAACTGTTGGTGATTTCTTTGTCCATCCCACAGCGGATTTGTTCAGTTTGTTGAATTCTTTTGATTCAATTTATTTATGTTCTCTTCCTTTTGTCTTCCTAAAGCCCTCCTTGGCTATTGTAACTTATACAGCCCCATTAAGTCCCACAGTTGCCAAGTAACTTAAGGATAGTTTTGCAATTACAGAGATTCATACAATATCAACTCCCAAAGATATCTCTTCTCCAGAGGTTGTCTCAGCTCCTATCTATAAGATGGATGACAGTCCTCTTCCAGATTTGGATGAGATAATCATGGCAGATATAGAGGTATAAAACTTATCAGTTGCTGAACAGCCTCAGGCTCCAGAACCTCAAGGAGTAGCTCCAGCTCCAGCTCCAGCTTCAGTACCTCAAGCACAGCCTCAGGCTGACAAGCTAATTAACAAAGATCTTCTGAAAGCTCTGGATGATTTATATGATAATACTCAAGGATCCTCCTTTGAAAAAGATGATGATGATATTGATGATTCTGATGATAGCCCTTCTGCCAAGATGAAAGTGTATAAGAAAAGAAAGGCTCCTGCAGTTGCTTCTCCCAAGAGAAATCCCACTCATGATACTCCTTATTTTGCTTTGCAGAAAATCACTCCTTACCCTAGGATGCCAGCTTGGATGTGGCTTTCTAAAAATGAGCAGAAAGCAAGAAAGAAAAGCAGGAGATATTCTCCTCCTCCTCAGAGACATTGGAAAGGTCCTCCTCCTCCTCCACCTGCTCCTGGTGCTTCAGACAATACTTCTCAGAGGCCTACCTCTTATGCTCCAACCTACCACAGACATCAAGGTAGATCCTCATCATATTAAGGAAGCAGCCAGCAGAGTTACTCTTCTAGCAGACAACAACAACAACAACCTCACCAACAACAATATCATCAGTAACAGCAACAACAAGCTCCTGAACCACAAAAAGCTGACAATCCAAAAAGGCAAGAGTCTCCTCCCATTCCCTTTGTGGATCCAGAGACAGAGACAACTGCTAGAATGGCCAGGTTCCAGGAACTTCTTAGACTTTCATTAATAAACAAGGCTAAAGCTAAACGAAAAGATCCTTCCTAGTATTCCACAATGTCCAAATATAGAAAAGAAGAATTAAAAGGTATGAGAAAGCTAACAAATTCTTTAATGTTGATGCTTATATGAACCTACATCCAGAGGTTGTTGTTCCTAAAGCTACATCTCTTAATATTATTGGAGCTGCTGATTTGACAGTGTCCAAGAAGCAAGCAGCAAATCTAAATAGAGAAATCAATTTTACATAGCCAGCTGACCAGGAAAAAGATGACAAGCTAAAGGAGAAGATGAAGAAAAAGAAATGAGAATTTTTTGTTTAGTCTTTGTTTTTCTAAAACTCTTTATATGAACTGTCATAAAGCTACTATGTAAATATCTGCTGCATGTTTTAATTTTTCTGCCAGATATATCTCTTCCTTCTTTGTGAATGTTTTTCATTTCATTTGTATTAGTGACCTCACCCAAATATGGGGAGATTGTTGAATCCATAGTTTGATTTGGGCTAGGTTCACTAACTAGGATATTTGACCCACCATGTATTGTCAAGGTCATGTCTGTGTCCTAGAGTTTAGGCTAAGTCCTTAAAATCAACCTCACATGGACCAGCCAATTGAAGACTGCAGAAGACTCAGAATTAGAAGAAAATCAAGTTTAGAAAAGTGAGTTCGACATTCGTAGAACTCAGCTCGACCATAGTCGTGCTCCGCTCGACAAACTCAGAGTAAATTCTTTGAGTTTAGCTTGACGATATTCTAGCTCAGGTCGACGAATTGTGGAAGTTCAACTTCAACACATTAATTCCAGAATATTTTCTCTGAACTCAAGACTATGAAATTATATTATCATCTCGACGAACTTAGAGTAAAGAATGGGAAGTTTTTCTCAGAAAGCAGTTAGCCGATCTCAGGTCGACGAACTTGGTTCTCAGGTCGACGAACAAGAATTCCCAGGTTGACGAACATGATTTCTCTGGTCGACGAACTTTGATCTTGGTTCGACGAAATCTGTTCTCTGGTCGACGATTTCTGTGCAGTTCCAAACTTGGAATTTTCCTTATTTTGTCCTCATTCTATAGCACTAATTTCTGAGTAATTAATGCTTATATTCTCTTAATATCGCCGTTAGTGGCAGCATTGATTATGGCCTTCATCAGGAATATTACTTGCTGTTTTTAATAAGACAGTTGGGGAAATTCATTAATTTTATATTCTCTCCAGCCGCATTTCCATTCTCCAGGCAGTTGGCATTTAATGAAAAAGGAATTCAAAATTCAAAGGAGAATTAGACAGAGATATATAAAAGAATTTTCTCTTTCAGTCGACAGTGAGTAGAGAAGAACAGAGCATACAGAGAACACAATAGAGAACAAGACAGAACTGTTATACACAAAGAAAATTTCTGCTCTATCTACATCAAGTGTTCATCCTCGAGCAAGCTTCCTAGAGGCAATCAACTTCAATCTGTCTATAGCTTCCTGGAGAACTTTTCAAGAAGACCTACTCACCCTGCAAAGCTCTCAATCTTCCTGAACAGAACTTCATCTCAGTGGGAGCTTTGACACCATCAAGGATCCACACGTCTTCTCTGTTGCTTTGAGAAAAGAGAATACAACATCTAGTTTTATTTGTTTTACCCCACTGTACACAGTTTTCTAGCTCCCTTAAAAAGTTAAACACTTGGTTGCAAGTCTCCTTATCAAAAGACTTGATTTGGTTTTAGACACCTGATCAAAATCCAGAAGGGTTTCCTGATCTACCTGAAGTAGATCATGTGGTGACAAGAACCAGAGCAAAAACTTGATTGATGGAAGGGTACCTGATCAAAAACTTGAGTGGAATCCTACCAGGGTGGTAGAAGAGTGGATGTACCTAAGTTTTAGGGTAACCACTATAAAATTCTTGTGTCGTCTGTGATGCTATCTTATTTCTTTCTGTGTGCTTATTGCTGAATAGATTAGTTTTATTTTTGCACTCTCTGATTACACTTATAAGTATTTCTATTTTACTTATGAAAAAAATCTAATAAGATGTTGGATCCCTAGTAAGATTTGGACTAGGTTCACTAAGTTAGGATCATATGACCCACAATATATAGCCAGGGTCATAGTTGTGTCCTAGAGTCTAGGTCAAGTCCTTAGAGTCAACATCACATGGACTAACTATCAACAAGACTGCCAGAGACTCAAGACTTAGAAGATTTCAAGACTATGTAAAGTTAGTTCGACGTTCGTCGAACTCAGGTCGACGACCGTCATGCTCAGTTCGACAATCTCAGAGTTAATTCTCTGAGCTAAGCTCGACGAACTACATTCTCTGATCGATGAAGACCTGGATTATAACAACACTTCAAGTTCAGGAAAGATCAAGATATCCCAAGTCCTTAGAATCAGACTTTGGTCGACGAACTTTATTCTTTGGTCGACGAATCTTTGGACTACTACAGCATTCTGTCAAGACTATATTCTCTAGTCTCAGGTCGACGAACTTAGTTCTCTGCCCGACGAATTCTGGATTATCTACTTCAATAATGTAGAACTAGAAGACTTGTGTCGACACTCAGAGTATATGTCGACACCAACTGAGTCGACACTAGAAGCACTTGTGTCGACACCCAGATCATCAGTCGACACTTTGGAAAAGTTGTGTTGACACCACACAGAAGACTTGTGTCGACACACAGGATATCAGTCGATACTTTTGAAAAGATTGTGTCGACACCACACAGAAGACTTTGTCGACACTCAAGATATCAGTCGACACCACCTGTGTCGACACCAGGAGTAATTGTGTCGACACGCAGAATATTTGACAACTCCAGAAACTCAGCTCGACGAAATCAAATCTTAGGTCGACGAATTCTGGAGACTTTAACTTTCATTTCAGATACAACTGTGAATATTCTAAGTCCAATATAGTTGCTGAACTCCAATCGACAAACATAGTTATCAGCTTAACAAATTCTATCATCAGTTCAACGATTCCAGACTTAGCATTTATTCCTTCTGTCCTTAGTCTATGACAATAATTTCTGAATGATTAATGATAAAAGATTCTTTGAATATTACCGTTGGACGGTACATTTATCGCGGCATTCATCAGAATTATTGTTTTCCATTTTTCCAAGGGGCAGTTGGGGAAAGAAATCAATGTTGTTTATTTTCAAGGATTGTCAGCATTGATTGCCGTAGAAGTATTCATATTTCGAAAGGAAATTCTCTCAGGAAATATAAAAAGAGATTTTTCTCTCTTTCCTGACAACATACAGATAGAAAGCAAGAAAGAAAGATACGGCAAGCAACTAAGAGGGCAAGAAAGCAAGTAAGAACAATTAGAGTACCAGAGCAATTGCAGAGACATAGCATACACAGACACAGAGTTTTTTAGTCAGTCTGTCTTCAACAACTTCTCTGTTCCTTTCACAAAAGCTCTGATACAAAAAGAAGATCTGTTTTCAGAAGAAGAAGAACAATCATACAAAATCAAGGGTCTTCTTACTACAACACTCCAGGACTTCCAAAGACAACAACTATCAAATCTGTCAAGAAGATCCTGCAGATAAAGGCTAAAAGCTTGAAGGCCTATCACCCTGCAACAAGGCTTCCATATTTCCCAGAACCATTCAATATCTCAGGGGGAGCCATTTGCTACCATCAATAATCCACAAGTCTTCTCTCTGATTGTTGACAGAGAAGACATAATCAACTCTCTCACCCCCACTGTGTAAAGGGTTGTCATCTCCCTTCAAAAGTGATTCCTTGTTACAAGTCACCTGATCAAAAGACTTGGGGATTTGGTTTTTGAGCACCTGATAAAAAGATCATTGGTGTCAGGAACCTGATCAAAAACCTGAGTGGATTCCTATCAGGGTGGTAGAAGAGTGGATGTACCTAGGTTGGGGAACCACTATAAATTTCTTGTGTCATCTGGTAGCCTTCTTTCTTTTGTTTTCTTGTTGTGGTTGTGGTAGTTAGTTTCTGTGATTTTATATTTTTATTTATTTACTACTCCACTTAGACTAATCTGCAGTATCCAGCAAAGAATTTTATAAAACCCTAAATATTCTATTCACCCCCCCCCCACTCTAGAGTATTCCTGATCTAACTGCTCACTTTCAATTGGTATCAGAGTAGGTTCCCTTAGTTGTACAAGATAACCCTTGAACTAAAGATCCTTTGTTAGATCTAAATTTTATTTTGATTTCCATATTAGATTTATATACACATCTATACCACAAAACAAGGACTATGCAAGCACAGACCTCCAGTTTGCAACCTAAACAGGTTTGCCATCTGGAAGGTAAGAATAAAATTATACATGAATTCTATTGATGAGGAAATATACAACTCTATCTTGATAGGTCCCACTCAAGCTTCAACTTCTGCAACATCTACAAGAACTACTGCAGTTCCACCACCTGAGTGGACTGAAGCCCAGAAGAAGGCAAAGATAGCTGATGCCAAGGCAATGAACATACTGGCACAGACTATGTCAGATGATATTTTTCAGACGGTGGCTGAATGGACCTCAGCCAAAGCCATTTGGGATTCAATAAATCAGATGGTGGCTGATTCAGCTGATGAGAGAAAGGATAGGAGATCCAACCTCATATCCTTATTTGAGAACTTCAAGAAAGAACAAACTAAATCAGTAGTTGATATGTATAACATGTTAAGCTCAATCATCAATGAGCTAAAAATCTTGGAGAAGGACATCACCCTCATAGAGGTAAATGACAAGATCCTGATGTACTTTTCAGGCTCATGGGATTCAAGGATCTAGCCCATCAAGGTGGACAGAAGCCTAAATCAGATATCTATAGAATCTCTATTGGGCAAGTTAAAGTCTTATGAACAATTGATCAAGTCCAGGGAGGCATTAGAGCAAAGGACACCTCCACCAGCCAGAAAAGAGCAAAGTATAGCTTTTAAGGCTGCTGAGGAGACAGAGACAGAGACATCAAATGAAGACCTCATGAGTGTATTTGCCAGAAGATTCTACAAGATGACAAGAAAGGACTTTAGAAGAAAGTCATCTAGGCAAGATGACAAACCCAGGTATGATAAAACACCAACTAAAGAAGTGGTGTGTCTTGGGTGTAGGAGACCTGGGTACTTCCTCTCAGAGTGTCCAGAGAACCAGAAGAAAGAGAAGAGAGAAAGACACCAGGAAACAGAGCACCAACAAACCTTCTTCCAGCAAATACAAGAGGAAGGAAAAGGGTTTTGTGGCCAAAACTTAGAGTGAAACTGAAGATGAATCAACATCTTCTAGCTCCAGTGAAGATGAGGAAAAAGCAAGGGCTAAGGAGGTTTGCCTCAAGGCAATTGATGCTTCTAGGAGCAATTTAGAAGAAGAGGAATCAGACAATGAAGAAGCTTCAGACTCAGAAGCTAATAAGGTACTATCTTCTTTTGATTACACTTCAGATTCTTTTAAAATTGAATTTAAATCAATGTGTATAGATTTAATAAATTCAGAAAAAGAGATTAAAACCCTTAGGGAAAAATTAGGAAATTTAGAAAACATTAACTCTGAAAATACTAGGTTAAAATATGAATTATGCTTAGCTAATGAGCAAATAACATTGTTAAAAACTGAGCTTTGTGAGACTAAACAACTTGATGAAACTCTTAATGGAAGAAGCCTCAAGCTGATGGACATCACAAGCACTGTGAATGCTAGACTTAATGGCAAGCTAGGCTTGGGTGGTTCATCAGGTTTGCCCCCCATTCTCAGGAAGAACATCTTAACAACCCCCGTAAAATTTGTCACTGCTAAGGGAAAAGAAAAAGTAATCAATAAACAAACAACAGAAAATGTTTCTAAATCAATAGGTCAGAAAACCAACAACCAAAAAACCATAGGTAACAAGGTTCAGCAGAATTCGTCGAACTTAGATCAACGAAATCTAGCCAGTTCGTCGAACCCAGATCGACGAACTTTGAACGCAAACTATAGTTATAGTTATTTGTCTAACTGCGATCGACAAACTCTGTATGGTTCGTCGAGCAGAGGTCGACAAACAAGGGGCACAGAAAATGAACATATTCATTCTTTGGGCAAAGATCGACGATCTCAACCTTATTCGTCGAACTCTGGTCGACGAACTCACAGAAATTCGTCGAACCCAGAAATACGTAACCAAAACTTTAATTATAACATAAACTTAAATAATTCCAGGAAAGCCTTTAATCCACTAACTTATTGGGTCATACCACCTAGGAGATATCACCCTCTAGGATACAAATCCCAACCAGAATATTCTGTTATTTCCAGCTTTTCATACCAGGAAAACAAAGGTCCCAAGGTAACCTGGGTCAAGAACATTTAACTTTTTTTCATTATAGGTGAATAGCTGTCCAAGTGTGAATCAGACCTGGTCTTAGACAGTGGCTGCTTCAAACTTATGACAGGCAGTAAGGACATTCTATCTAACTATAAATCCAAGCTGGGGCCAAAGGTCATCTTTGGTGATTCCAAATGTGGTCAGTCAGAAGATTTTGGAGTAGTGAAGATTGGAGCTGTCATATTCAAGAAAGTGACATATGTCAGAGGACCGAAGCATAACCTCATATCCATAAGTCAATTATGTGATGAAGGTTATCAGGTACATTTTAGTTCATCTTCATGTATTATTTATAATTAGGAAAATCAAACAGTTTTAATTGGAAATAGACAAGACAATATATATTTAGTTGATTTTCTATCCACCAATTCTGATATCTGTTTACTTAACTTAATTAGTAACCAGAATGATTTATGGCATAAAAGACTAGGTCATGTAAATCTGAAAAACATTGCTAGGCTATCAAAAGACAACCTTGTCAGAGGTTTACCTTCTGGTCCCTACAAGAAGGAAGGCCTTTGCAGGGCTTGTCAATTAGGCAAGCAAACTAAATCTAGTTTCAAATCCATTAATAAAAGTGATTCACCTATGATTTTGTATTTGCTACACATGGATCTATTTGGACCCATTGCTGTACAAAGCCTGGGAGGGAAATACTACACTTTGGTTATTGTAGATGACTTCTCCAGGTTCACTTCGGTATCCTTTCTGAGATCTAAGTCAGATACCTTCAAGGTTCTTACAGATTTTCTCAGGACCATACAGATTGAGTTCTCTACTCATGTTGCATTGATCAGAAGTGATCATGACACAGAGTTTGAGTCTCTTCTTATATATGAGTTCTGTGAGAAGGAAGGTATCAGGCATTTATTCTCAGCTTCTAGAACTCCTCAATAAAATGGGATAGCTGAAAGGAAAAATAGGACACTCTTGAAGTTGCAGGTACATTACTTGCAGATGCTTACATGCCACTATCCTTTTAGGCAGAGGCTGTGAACACTACAAACTATGTCCTGAACAGAAGCCTGATACATAAACTAAATAATAGGACTCCCTATGAATTACTAAAAGGGAAGAAACCTAAAATAAACTATTTTAAAGTCTTTGATTGTATTTGTTATATTCACACAAACAACAAACGATATATTAGAAAGTTTGAGGCAAAGGCTGAAGAGGGAATTTTTCTAGGATATCCCAAGTAAGCAAAGCCTATAGGGTTTATAATAAATCAACTTTAAAAATTGAGGAGTCTATCCATGTTACTTTTGATGAAGCTAACATGTCTTTCAAGGAGAAAGAAAATTCTACCAGAAGCTACTTGTAAGTACATCACTTGTGTGAGAGTTTGGATGGACTAAACCTTACCCAAGAGGTTCCAACTCATCCTTCTCCACAAGTCATTGAAGAAAATGAACATGAAGGCATTGAAGGGAGTGATATTCCCCCAATAGCAAACATAATTCCACAGGAGGAATTAATTCCAAATGCTGTTGCAGAACCAACTCCACCAGCTGATCTTGTCACACTTAGGGATCACCCCAGATCTCAAGTTATTGGAGACATATCAGCAGGTGTACAGACAAGGCATCAACTCAACCAAGATTTGATGCATGCCTATTTTCTCTCTCAGATTGAACCTCTATCCATCCATGATGCAGAGCAAGATCCCCACTGGATCATTGCAATGCAGGAGGAATTATATCAATTTGAGAGATGTAGAGTTTGAGATTTGGTTCTAAGGTCTCAAGACTACCCAGTCATTGGAACCAAATGGGTCTACAGAAACAAGCTGGATGCACAAGGAGTAATAGTGAGGAATAAAGCCAGACTTCTTGCACAAGGATATAGGCAAGAAGAAGGAATAGATTATGACCAGACCTTTGTACCTGTTGCAAGGTTGGAAGCAATCAGAATATTCCTTGCCTATGCAGCTTACCAGAGATTCAAGGTCTATCAAATGGATGTGAAAAGTGCATTCTTGAATGGAGTACTCAAGGAAGAGGTGTATGTTGAACAACCTCCAGGTTTTGTTTCTCCAACTCATCCCTCTTATGTTTACAAATTGCATAAAACTCTCTATGGTCTAAAGCAAGCTCCAAGAGCTTGGTATGAGACTCTAGCCAGCTTTTTGTTAGAGCATAAATTCATTAGAGGCATTGTAGATAGAACACTTTTCACTAGACATCATAAGGATCAAATTCCGTTAGTACGAATATATGTGGATGCCATAATATTTGGGTCTACTGATTCAAAATTATGCAAGAGATTCTCTGATCTCATGCACTCTAAATTTGAAATGAGTAGCATGGGTGAGCTTTCCTACTTCCTTGGTCTCCAAGTGAAGCAGCTCCCTGATGACATCTTCATCTCCCAAGCTAAGTATGCTAAAGTGCTTATCAAAAAGTTTGGGATGGCTGATGCCTCAGCAAAGAAGACACCTATGGCTATAAATATTGTAATTATTTCAGATGCACATAGGAAACCTATGGATAAGAAACTATATAGGGCCATTGTTGGATCCTTGTTATACCTTACAGCAAGCAGACCTGATATCATGTTTTCCACGTGCCTTTGTGCTAGGTTCCAGGTGAACCCAAAAGAATCTCACCTCATTTTCCTAAAAAGAATTTTGAGATATATAAAGGGTTATCCTATTCTAGGCCTATGGTATCCCACAGAATCATAATTTGAGTTAACTGGATTCTTAGATGCTGATTTTGCTGGATTCATGGTGGATAGAAAAAGTACTTCAGGAACTTGCCAGTTCCTGGGTATGAGATTAGTATCCTGGTTTTGTAAGAAACAATCATCTGTATCTACCTCAACTGCTGAGGTAAAATACATTGCAGCAGGTAGCTGTTGTTCCCATATACTATGGATACAAAATCAATTACTAGACTATGATATCAACTTAAAACATTCAACTCTACGTTGTGATAACAGAAGTGCTATAGCCATAGCATAAAATCCAGTGCATCACAGTAGGACAAAGCATATAGACATTAGGCATCATTTCATAAGAGAGTGTTTAGACAAAAACAAAATTAAGCTTGTCTATATATACACTGATTTACAAAGGGCTGATATATTCACCAAACCTCTGGATGAGAGAAATCATCTCTTCTTTATAAATCAGCTGGGAATGATCAATGGAGAAGACTTAGTTTAGTTTAAGTCTACACTCGATGAATTTGCCAAAGTTCGTCGAATGGAGCTCGACGAACTATGGAAAGTTTGTGAGATATTCGTCGAACGTAGGACGACGAACTCTCTATGAGTGAAGTTATTTTCGACGAATGGAGATCGACGAATTCACTTCAGAAAACTTTCGTCGAATGGAGCTCGACGAATTGTCTTCAAATCTTCAAACAGAGCTCGATGAATTATTTGACTATTAATTATTTCATCGATCTTAGGTCGAAGAATTTCTTAATTTTCGTGGAAGGGAGTTTGTCGATTCATATTCTGGAAAACCTTATATCTATGTTTTTCTTCGACCTCTGTCCCGCGCTTTCTGTTCTCTTGCACTTGATCGCCGTTTGACTCTCTTGCAGGCGATTCCAATGGCTATTCCAGCAGGTGCCCTAACCGGAATGAAGTTTGACACGGGCTTTGACGTCGACTTCGAATCCTTTCAACATTCAGATCCAATATTTCTGCATATACTGGAACTTTTGGAGGAACAAAAACTGAAAAATCTGATGTCAACAAGGATAAAACTGTCTGCAACTGAAATCAGAGAGTGGGTTTATACATCTACATCAGAGGAGAACACTATGATCGGAACAATTGCGGGTAACTCTGTATCTTTATCTCCCACTGTACTTACTGAAATTTTTGTGTTGTTTAATGGAGAAGAACAATTAGAAATTTATTCTGAAGAATATGAGATGATGTTGAGTTTAATGGGTTATGATGGAGATAACCCAAATAAGTTGTTAAAGAAACACTTATCTGCCGAATACAAATTCTTATCAGATATTATAGGAAAGGTTTTGCTGGGCAAGCATACTGCCCATGACTACATTACCAGACACTAGTTTCTTGTTATGTGTGCAGTAATTAATAAGAAGGAAGTGGATTTGGCTCAAATCATATTTGATTTGATAAAGAAAAAGAACAACAAGAAAGAAGTTTGCTTTGGAAGGATCCTAGGGATATTCCTGAAGGAGAAGGCTGTTGAATCCCTGGTCTCACAGACCATATTCATTAATGCCAGCAAGAGGCTCACATGCACCTTGTTTGGCATGTGGGAGAGGACCATAACTAAGCCATCCAAGGCTTCAACCTCTTCCACCCCAGCTTCTGAAAGCACCAGGGCTGTAAGAGCCACTCCCCACCCTGATGAAGAAATCATTCCACCCTCATTATCTCTTCCAGCTATTCCACCTACACTTCCACAAACAGTCCAAACCATCTCTCCAACTCCACAACCATAACAACAACCTCTAATACAACAACACCAACACTCTACTCATGTTCCTACTCCATATACATCTCCATAAATTGATCTTACAGAAATCCCATCTTCCACCCTTCAGGAAAACCAACCACCAACACCACCTGATTCCCCCCATGACACATATATTCCAACACCACCTTCATCTCCTCTTCCACCTCACCTATCCTCCATTGCAACTTTTTGATCTTCTGACTTCCCCCCTCAATTCTCCTCCTCCTCAGGATATCCACATGCAAGATGTCCCTCATCCATCATCTGCAACATCTACCATCCCTCAAAATGTCTCCACCCAACATTCTACTGAACCATCTGCTACTCCATCATTGGACCCCTCCACCATATCTTCCATCATTGCTATCATTAAACCCCTCATAAAATCAATCATAGCAGAGGCCATTACACCTCTTGACACTTATATCTACTCTATCTGCTCAACTTTCTGCCTTCACTGCTGCCCCCTCTTCATTCAGGGGCCTGGCTCCAGTATACACTGAAACAAGGCAAGGGGAGATGATTAATGAAGAAGCTGTAGCACCTCCAACAGAAGCAGAAATCTCAGCTCCAGTAACAGCAGAGGCAGAAGCACCACTAGTAGATACATATTTAATTCCAGGGGATGCAGATTTTATTCTTAATGATACAGATTTCATTGATTTGATTCATTTCATTGAGACTGACATAGACTTTGTTGAGTCAGTCCCTGAAGAGACAATTGCTGAAGATATTCTTTCTATTTCTGAATTCATAATTACTCCCACAGTAAACTTAGTTGATTTATTAAAAGGTTTTGATACTGCCTTTCTGAATTATATTCCAGCAGTACCTACTAAGCCATCCTTTGCTATTATACCATATACTTCTCCAATCTCTCCAAAAGTTGCTAAGCAACTTAGAGATAGTTTTGTTTTTTCAAACCTAGCAGTCATGCCATCTCCAGAAGAAGTTATTTATGTTCCAACATTTGTAATGGATGACTCACCCATACCAAATCTGGATGATTTGAGTTTGGCTAATGTAGAAGGAGAAAGTAAGGCAGCTGCTAAAAGCACTGTCAGAACCAGTTCTCCAGTCTCTCCTATGGCTTCTTCTTCTGGTCCTGTTGAAGTTTCTGCTCAAGCTCCTGAAAAGCCAATCATTTCTACTGAGGCTCTGAAAGCACTCAATGACATATATGATAACCCTCAGGGATCATATAATGATATTGATGATGACGATGTGGAAGAGGATTCAGATGATGAACCTAAGAGGAAGCTAGTATCAAAGAAAAGAAAAGCCCCTCCTCCTCCTGCTCCAAAGCCAAATCCAAATAATGATACTCCCTATTATATTCTCCAAATGATAACTCCATACAAAGGGATGCCATCTTGGATGTGGTTATCCAAAAATCAGCAGAAGGAGAGGAAGAAAAGCAGAAGGTACTCTCCTCCTCCAGTTCAAAGATTCAGAAAAGATCCACCTCCTCCACCTCCTCTAGCTGCTGGTGCTTCAAGCACATCTACTCAAGGATCTGCCCCACTTCAAACATATCAAAGAAACCAAGGGAGATCACATGGAAGCAGCTAGCACAGGCAATACTCTTCAGGAAAGCAACATCAGCAGCAGCAACAACATCAACAGCACCAACAACAACAACAACAATAGCAACAATCCACTAAACATCAACCAGCTGAAGGCTCTAAAAGACCATCTTCTCCTCTTGTTCCTTTTGAAGATCCTGAAACAGCTACTACTGCAAGAATGGCCAGGTTCCAAGAAATTGTAGGCCTTGCTATGATTAACAAAGACAAAGATGAAGGAAAGGATCCTTCTGAATATTCAATAATGTCAAAGTATAGGAAAGAGGAACTTAAAAGATTTGATAAAGCAAACAGGTTTTTCAATGTTGATGACTACATGAAGTTGCACCCAGAAGCAGTTGTCCCCAGAGCTACATCTTTGAAGATTATAGGGGTTGCTGACATGACCATGACAAGAGTGTAAGCTTCAGACCCAAAAGAGAGATTGTGTTTACAAAGCCTCGAGAGAAGAGCAAGCAAGAAATGCCAAAGGAAAAGAAACAGAAGAAGTAAAGGTTGAACTCTTTGGTTTTCTACAATTATCTATAACTGCTCTATATTCTTAACAAAGCTTATGTATATGTATATCTACTGCATGTGTTATTGATCTCTGCCAGATATATGCTTTTTCTGCTTTGTTTATTTTTCAATTTTGATTTGAGTCTGTAATTAGTGACCTCACCAAAATAGGGGGAGATTGTTGGATCACTAGTAAGATTTTGGCTAGATTCACTAAGTTAGGATCATATGACCCACAATGTATAGTCAGGGTCATAGTTGTGTCCTAGAGTCTAGGCCAAGTCCTTAGAGTCAACATCACATGGACCAACTATCAACAAGGCTGCCAGAGACTCAAGACTTAGAAGATTTCAAGACTCTGTAAAGTGAGTTCGACGTTCGTCGAACTCAGGTCGACGATTGTCGTGCTCAGTTCGACAATCTCAGAGTTAATTCTCTGAGCTGAGCTCGACGAACTACATTCTCTGATCGACGAAGACCTGGATTACAACAACCCTTCAAGTTCAGGAAAGATCAAGATATCCCAAGTCCTTAGAATCAGACTTTGGTCGACGAACTTTATTCCTTGGTTGATGAATCTTTGGACTACTACAGCATTTTGTCAAGACTATGTTCTCTAATCTCAGGTCGACGAACTTAATTCTCTGCCCAATGAATTCTGGATTATCTACTTCAATAATATAGAACTAGAAGACTTGTGTCGACACTCAGAGTATATGTCGACACCAACTGAATCGACACTAGAAGCACTTGTGTCGACACCTAGATCATCAGTCGACACTTTGGAATAGTTGTGTCAACACCACACAGAAGACTTGTGTCGACACACATGATATCAGTCGACACTTTTAAAAAGGTTGTGTCGACACCACACAGAAGACTTGTGTCGACATTCAGGATATCAGTCGACACCACCTGTGTCGACACCAAAAGCAATTGTGTCGTCACACAGAATATTTGACAACTCTAGAAACTCAGCTCGACGAAATCAAATCTTAGGTCGACGAATTCTGGAGACTTTAACTTTCATTTCAGATACAACTGTCAATATTCTAAGTCCAGAATAGTTGCTGAACTCCAGTCGACGAACACAGTTATCTGCTCACCCAATTCTGTCATCAGTTCGACGATTCCAGATGTAGCATTTATTCCTTCTGTCCTTAGTCTATGACAATAATTTCTGAATGATTAATGATAAAATATTCACTGAATATTACCGTTGGACGGTACATTAATCACGGCTTTCATCAGAATTATTATTTTCCATTTTTCCAAGGGACAGTTGGGGAAAGAAATCAATGCAGTTTATTTTCAAGGATCGCCAGCATTGATTGCCGTAGAAGGATTCAAATTTCGAAAGGAAATTCCCTCGGGAAATATAAAAAGAGATTTCTCTCTCTTTCCTGACAACATACAAATAGAAAGCAAGCAAGAAAGATACAACAAGCAAGTAAGAGAGCAAGAAAGCATGTAAGAACAATTAGAGTACCAGAGCAATTGCAGAGACACAACATACACAGACACCTAGATTTTAAGTCAGTCGGTCTTCAACAGCTTCTCTGCTCCTTTCATAAAAGCTCTGATACAAAAAGAAGATCTGCTTTCAGAAGAAGAACAATCAAACAAAATCAAGAGTCTTCTTACTTCAACACTCCAGGACTTCCAAGGACAACAACTATCAAATCTGTCAAGAAGATCCTGCAGATAAAGGCTAAAAGCTTGAAGGACTATCACCATGCAGCAAGGCTTCCATATTTCCCTGAACCATTCAATATCTCAGGGGGATCCATTTGCTACCATCAATAATCCACAAGTCTTCTCTCTGATTGTTGACAGAGAAGACATAATCAACTCTCTCACCCCCACTGTGTAAAGGGTTGTCATCTCCCTTCAAAAGTGATTCCTGGTTACAAGTCACCTGATCAAAAGACTTGGGGATTTGGTTTTTGAGCACCTGATCAAAAGCTTATTGGTGTCATGCACCTGATCAAAAACTGAGTGAATTCCTAGCAGGGTGGTAGAAGAGTGGATGTACCCAGGTTGGGGAACCACTATAAATTTCTTGTGTCATCTGGTTGCCCTCTTTCTTTTATTTTCTTGCTGTGGTTGTGGTAGTTAGTTTCTGTGCTTTTATATTTTTATTTATTTACTACTGCACTTAGACTAATCAGCATTATCCAACAGAGAATTTTATAAAACACTGAATACTCTATTCACCCCCCCCCCCCTCTAGAGTATTCCTGATCTAACTGCTCACTTTCATAAGATTTTAAAGTACTCTATTCACCCCCCTGTAGAGTTAAACAGTCTAACCAGGGGTGGTATTTTCATACAATCCTTCACCCTGCCAGCTAGATGAGAGCCTAGTAGCGGGAGTGTAACACCTCCATACGTCACATGAGGGGTAAGGCTATCCGCAAAAAGTTCTCTACAAAGGCCATGTAGTCCCCAGCAGGCCCAAGGATACTCCTGACTTCTGCCACAGAAGACAACATCGGCCCCTCCCGTATTACAACTATCTCCACCGAATCCACCGCAATACATTCACCACTAACCACATGGCTATGAGAAGCTACTGATGACAGCCAAAACTCGCACTTTGAGAACTTGGCATAAAGCTTGTTTCTCCTTAGGGTGTGCAAAACCATCCGCAAATGATTTGCATGATCTTCTTCGGACTGAGAGTACACCAATATGTCATCAATGAAGAGAGTCACAAACGAGTCTAAGTACTCCCTAAATGTGTGATGCATCAGGTCCATGAATATCGATGACCCATTTATTTGCCCAAACGACATTACAGTGAACTCGTAGTGCCCATAGCGTATACCAAACGCTGTCTTGGGAATGTCACATTCCCTAATCCTCAACTGGTCATAGACAGACTTTAAATCCAGCTTAGAGTAGACAGTTGATCCTACCAGCTGATCAAACAATTCATCAATCCGTGGAATCAAATACTTGTTCTTCTCCGTCAGCTTATTCAACTCTTGAAAATCAATTCATAGATGCAAGCTTCTGTCCCTTTTCTTCACAAAGATGACCGATGCACTCCAAGGTGACATACTTAGACGTATATAGCATTGCTCTAGCAATTCTTGCAATTGAACTTTTAGTTCCGCCCTCTCTTTTGACATAACTCGGTATGGAGAGCGGGCCACAGGTTTCTCACCTAGCACCAACTCTATAGCGAAGTCAATCTCCACTGGGGTGGAAGCCCAGGGAGGTCCTTAGGAAACACATATGCATACTCCGATATAATAGGAATGTCACTCAAATTGGACTTTGGCTCAATAGCCTCCAATAGAGTGACGAATAACTCTGCGCCCTTCCGAACAGCTTTGACTACCTGGAGAGCAGACATCAATATCTTGCTCGATCCTCGCATATCAGCGAACTTACTCTCTTATTCGGTGTTTTGTCCCAGTATGACTTCCTTAGAGTTGCAATCTATACAGGCACACTGCTATGTGAGCCAATACATTCCGAAGATTACATCGAACTCAAATATCGGCAGTACAGATGCCTGCAATCCAAAATCCTCGCTTCCAATCCATACCTCAAGACAACAAGACTTATTCGCGTACATCATGCATCTGTTAGGTAACAACACCTTTATTCTATCTGTTAATATAAAAGTAGGCACTCTGATCCACGATACGAATTCCTCAGATAGAAATGAATGTCAAGCACCTGTATCGAACAGTACCACTGCCAGATGGTCCTGATTAAGGACAAAGCCTACATTTATCAAGTTATACACAAGCAATTCACAAGGCATAAAATATATAATGCATGAAAACTATGTACTACTCATACCTGTGATGACATCAGCCTGTTTGATGTCCTCTTGTTGGCCAAGATTGTACACTGTTGGCTGAGCTGGAGCATATTGGGACGCAGTGTATTCTGCCGCCTTTCCTTATTCAGCATATGATTCTCATGCTTTTTTATCCTTCCTTGGAAGGCCACTGCTACACTCATGGGCAAAATGCCTAGGCTTGACACAAGTGTTACATGTTAGTGGGCCTTCCCTGATATTGCTCCAGAAGCACCATTAGAAGGAGCCTGTCCAGAAGACTTGGACTTCTTACCCCATATCTTGCGGTAGTCAGACTTTCCAGGATGCAACGTTTTGAACTCGGGCTTTATCATAACCAAGTCCCTCTTTCCCTGCACCCTCTTCATGTCTTTCTCTAACAAATGAGCTATATTCACCTACACTTGGAAACCTTGGTTCATCGGACCCGAGAGCAGTAACATCAGCTCATCTCGCAGTCCCTCGTAAAAACTATTGGTTTTACGCTCTTCGTCAGCAAACGTAGACCCCACAAAATGTACGACCCTAGAAATCTCATGGAGGTAGTCATCCACACTACCCCTATCCTAAGTCAACCGTTGAAACTCATTTTACATGGCAATTCGCTGCGATGATGGCAGATGCTTTGCCAAGAATAGTCTCGAAAACTCCTTCATCGAGACCTCTGATAGTCTCCTGATCACGAAATGGTCTAACTACAACTCATTGCACCAAAGCTAAGCCTCTCCATCCAACAGGAAAGTGGCCAAGGTGACCTTCTGTCCCTCCTCTGTCTCAATCGCCGTCAATATCCTCTTGACATGTGAATTCCAGCCCTCTGTCTGCGTTGGGGATCCTCCACCCGTAAATGTAGGAAGACTAAAGCTCATAAAGTGGTTCAGTTATCGTTCAGTCGCTCTCTTCTCAACCAAAGCCTTAGCAGGAACTTTCCTAGCAGCTATAGGCTCGGCTACACGAACCAAAACAAGCACCATCGTAGGTCGCACCTGCCCAGTAGGTTGTGTATTAATCATTACAAACACTGCCTTAGCAACAAAGCGTACAGTTTCCGCAGAAGGAGGAGGTGTGGTCACCTCAGCTGGGGTCGCACTCTCTACAGAATGTTGGGGTTCAGATTGCCCCACACAACTTCTAGTCACCTATACGTGTAAAATACACAATTTAGCAACTACTCAAAAGGCAAACAACAATCAATAGGAATGCATAGGTTCCTAAAACATTTGTATTTTCATTCCTAAGTGGACATTCTTGAGTTCATTTTGAGTTGAAACGGTAAGCACAAACACATGTTCGTTATCCCTCAAAAGAATTCGACCACAAATTCGCAGGAGGAAGAGCAAGACAATCTGATTCCAAAATTATAACACCTCCATCCATCACATGAAATATAATAGAGGGTCCGGCCACGTCCCCATGCCATATTCCACATACAGTCGACGAAATTACATGTTCATACCAAAACTACACGAATTTTAACTCCGAACATTATAACGGAAACTATAAGGGTTCACTTTTGAACTCAAGCACATGCGAATGTCCACTAGGTATATATATATATATATATATATATATATATATATATATATATATATATATATATATATATATATATATATATATATATATATATATATATATATATATATATATATATATATATGAAAGTGAGGAGTTAGATCAGGAATACTCTAGGGGGGTGAATAGAGTATCTTTATATTTTTAGGACTTTTTACTACAAATAAAACTTATGAATTATAATATCCTAGGTTAAGTGAATCTACCACAGGTGCTGCAGAAAATAAACAAACACAAACACAGTTATCCTAACTAGCACAGCCACAGCAAGAAATAAAAGAAAAGAGCAATCAGACAACATAAGAAATTTATAGTGGTTCCCCAACCTGGGTACATCCACTCTTCTACCACCCTGGTAGGAATCCACTCAGATTTTTGATCAGGTGCCTGACACCAATGAGCTTTTGATCAGCTGCTCAAAAATGAATCCTCAAGTCTTTTGGTCAGGTGACTTGCAACCAGGAATAACTTTTGAAGGGAGTTAAGAACCCTTTATACAGTGGGGTGATGAGAGATTGATTATGTCTTCTCTTTCTCAAAACAATTGAGAAGAATTTTGTGGATTTGATGTTAGCAAAGGCTCCCCCTGAGATATTGAATGGTTCATGAAAGATAGAGCTTTGCTTCAAGGTGATAGGCCTTCAAACTGTTGCTTTAACTAGATGAACTCCAGGAACTCCTTGACAGATAGAATATTTGTTGTCCTTTGAAGAGTCCTGAAAGAAGACAGAAAAAGACTCTTGATTTGGATTAGCTGTTCTTCTTCTTCTTCACCTTGATGTTCTTTCTCTGGTTAGTTCTTTTTTCTATTTCAACTTTCTATTTCTTTTTGTCTCAGAGTGCTGTCGAGAGAGAGCAGCAGAAGATTCTTGATCTTGATTAACAAACTGACTGTCTATCCAAGAAAGAGATGGAATTTTTTCTTTTTGTATTTTCTATATTATCCTCCTTTTGAAATTTGAAATTCTTCTGCATTCATTGCGGACGGCCTGGAGAATATTTTGCATTGAATGATTTCCCCAACTGTCCCATTGAAAAACGATAACCAATAATCCTGATGAAGACCGTAATCAATGCTTGCTTCTAACGGTAATATTCAGAGAATATTTTATCATTGATTACTCAAGAATTCTTGTCATAGAATAAGTACAGATGGATGAAAATAACTAAGTCCTGTTCTTCACAGAATTCGTCGATCTGGGTCCAAAGTTCGTCGAGCTGTGAAGTCAAGTTCGTCGACTAGATAATTATTGTTCGTCGAGATGAGATCCAAGATCGTCGACCGCAGAACAGACAACTGCTATCTCCAGAACCTTGCCAATTCTGTGTATGAAATTCGTCGAGTTTATAATCTATGTTCGTTGACTGGAGTTCAGCAAAGTGCTTTTGGACTTAGAATATTCTAGATGTATCTGGAATGAAGTGTTGAAGTGGAGTTACCAGAAATAATTGATCTAAGAACTAGATTCGTCGACCTGAGAACTTCTAACTACTAGATAAGTCTTGCCAGGAATGTGGTCTAAGTTCGTCGAGCTGAGAAGGTGAATTCGTTGACTGGAGTATGATCCTGGACTTAGAATATTTAATTGTTTCTGGAATAAGATGTTGAAGTAGAATACTCATAGATCGTCAACATGAATACCAAGTTCGTCGAGTGGAGTTCAGAGAAATTCTGGACTTCAAATGTTGAAGTAGTGTCCATAAATCGTCGACCTGAGTCCCAAGTTCGTCGAGCTCAGCTCAGATAATTGTCTCTGGGATCGTGAAGTTGAGCACGGCTTTCATCGACCTGAGTTCGACGAACGTCGAACTCATTTTCTAAGTCTTTGATATTTCTCTAAGTCCTAAGTCTTTTTGTAGTCTGATGATGCCTGGTCCATGTAGTGTTAACTCTAAGGACTTGGCCTATACTCTAAGACACAACCATGACCCTGGCTATACATGTTGGGTCAGAAAATCGTAACTTAGTTAACCTAGCCCAAATCAAACTAGGGATCCAACAATCTCACCCTATTTGGGTGAGATCACTAATTATAGACTCATAATTAAACAAAAATTTTCAAAGCAAGAAAACATATATCTGGCAGGAAAAATTAGTATATGCGGCAGATATATATACAATAAGCTTTGTATCAGGAAATATAAAAAGCAGTTTTCAAACTAACTCAGAAATATTAAAGAAAGTTCAAGTATCATTTCTTTTACTTTTTCTCCTTTTGCTTCTCCTCTTTACCTTTTTCTCCAGACTGAGTGAATATGATTTCCCTGTTGGGATCTACAGCTTGCACCTTTGTCATAGTCATGTCAGCAGCCCCTATGATTTTTAGAGATGTTGCCCTGGGCACTACTGCTTCTGGATGCAGTTTCATATAGTCATCAATATTGAAAAATTTATTAGCTTTAGCAAACATGTTCAGCTCTTCCTTCCTATACTTGGACATTGTTGTGTATTCAGATGTGTCCTTCTCTTCAGCTCTAGCTTTGTTGATCATGGAAAGGTCAACCAGTTCCTCAAACCTGGCCATCCATGCTGTTGTAGCTGTTTCAGGATCTTCAAATGGTACAGGAGAAGCAGGTCTGTTGGAGCTTTCAGCTTTTTGATGTTCACGTAGTTGTTGTTGTTTTTATTGTTGATGCCGCTACTATTTTTGTTGGTGCTGCTTGCTAGATGAATAATGTCTCTGCTGGCTGCTTCCTGAAGATGAAGATCTACCCTAATGTCTTTGGTATGTTTGAAACTAGTAAACCTTTAGGAAGTTATGCCTGCAGCACCAGTGTAACACCCCCTATAAGTCGCATAGCATATAGCAGTAGGTCCGGCCGGGGCCCGACGCCATATGCCACAGACAGACCGGGTGGTTACTCATGGAAACCATCCAACCAGTCACAACATCCTACACAGAGCATTCTAGCGGAAGCAGTTTAAAAAGGTTGCAAATAAGAACACATCACTAAAGCATGAATGTCCACTAAACAAAATTAGGAATGTTATACAAATACCAACACAAGCCTTAAGTCCTTACAAAATGTTTCACATGATATTACATGATTTACAAACCATGGCACGCAGGCCGGTCATACATGAATAAAACAGTAAACACTTCCAATTAGGCCTTCGAGGGCCGGCTTCGCACTTGGGCTTTAGCCCGCTATTGTCCGCTTGGTCCAGCAGCACCTGCAAGCAACAAACCACTGCACGGTGGCAAAACAAGGCAACGGTCAGCAATGCTGACCAAATTATAACGATCCCGCCCCCAACTCGGGGGGCGATGCTCCTTCTCTGCATTTCATTAGCATAAGCGAGCATTATATAACAATATTCATTTCATCACAGACGTTGGCTCGCACGGCCATACGCCCCGTGCTCTCAGGGCACATTCTCGATGAACCGGTCGATGTCACGTCAATTAGAGCCATAGACATTCCGGACTCACCACCGCCACTTTGACGGCCAAACCTATGAGCATTTTGTCTTCCTTGCCTGGGTCACGACAATTTAAGCCATAGACCGCCGAAGACCCTAATCTATGCCAATAGTAAGTGCCATGTACCTTTAGATCTCTTTAACCGAACGACATAGAACGGGTACGGTTCCATCTAACCCAGGCTCACATCGCCACGACAATTTAAACCATTTGCGCGGGTCAAACTTCTCCTGAGTCCCATTTCCATCACAATTCACATAACCCGGTTATGTTCAAGTTGGCTCTCAGGCCACCAAGTTGGCAAGATCACCCATCTGCCCAGTTTTCCGGGTGCACCTTTGGGTTAATACCCAAGGCTCCCTGCTGCAATCTACCGTATAGAAAACCCAAAAAACAACCAATAGCACGGAGTCTTCTCCGGCTTTTATGCAATGCAACATCACCGATCCAGACCAACATGTCCGGGTAGGCTTCATACATCATGCCTATGTCCGTTCTCGCTTACGGATTCTATACAACGGGGACTTCACATATCTACCCGAAGGAACGCCTCCAACTCTCCGCAAACGCGCGAGAGCGGGCTTCCTATGCAAAGAAGGAGAGATACTCATGCTCAAGAAGAGAATCGTTACCCTAGTATTCCTCTTTGGCGCCATGGAAAAGTAAGCAGATGAAAAGCACCGCACTAGCTTTGCCTCCGTGGATCCGGAGTCGGCTCGTGATTTGGAGCTTCGAAGCTCCTCCAATGGCCGGATCTAGCTTCTTCTTCCTTCCTTGGCTCTCCTCTCTCTATAAGCTTTTAGAAAGATAACAACTTATGAAAAGTGAGGGTTTCTAAGTCCAATCCCGGGTATATCCCTTCAGGAACAACCCCCAACTGTTGGATCATCAATTAAAGAAATGAACGGCTTTGATTCGAGACTGAAATGCCTAATCAGGACCGCACACGGCCTGGCACACGCCTGTGTCCAGGGCCGTGTGCCTCATTCGCCGTCAAAATTGGCTCGCATGGAACAACACACGGGTATCTAACACGCCCGTGTTCGACATGACACGCCCGTGTTCCACCTGACATGGCTGTGTGGCCAGCCGTGTACCCCCATCATTTTTCCCCGAAAACAACCCGAGCACTGCACGGGTTCTAGGACACGCCCGTGTCCTTTCCCGTGTCATCTCAACATGCCTGGGCCCCAGGTCGTGTATACGGTCTCGACACTCGACACTTTGTCGAGCGAAGATCGTCGACCTGATGACACGGCCTTGGACACGTTTGTGTCCTAGGCCGTGTGCCTTATCTCGACACATCGTCGAGCAGAGTGTCGACTTCCCGGGACGAGTGTCGACACGGGTTGACACGCCCTGCGACACGCCCGTGTCGCAGGCTGTGTGCCATGTCTCGACACTTCGTCGAACACAGAGTGTCGACTTCGCGGGCTAAGTGTCGACACGGGTCGACACGCCCTACGACACGCCCGCGTCGCAGGCCGTGTGCCCAGTCTCGACACAATGTCGAGATCAAAATGTCGACTTCCCGGCTGAGTGTCGACACAAGCTTGACACTCCCTGGGACACACCCGTGTCCCAAGCCGTGTGCCTGCAGCTAGAACCCAAAACTGGCCCAAAACGTCCCCCGTCGCTCCTTTGAGTTTCGGGGCGTTACAACTCTCCCCCTCTTAAAAGAATTTCATCCTCGAAATTATATAAAGGAAAGACATGTACAAAACCAAAATTTGTACCTGAGCGGAACAACTCCGGATACTCGTCAAGTATAGTCTGCTCTCGCTCCCAAGAGAGCTTCTCGCTACCGCAATTGTCCCACCGGACCTTGACCATCCTGATCTCTTTATTGCGTAGCGGCTTGACCTCCGAGTCCTCAATCCGCACGGGCTTGACCTTTGTCGTCAACCCACTATCCACCGGCACTTGATCGACCACGATCACTTGCGTAGGCTCTTGCACCGCCTTCCGGAGCACCGAAATATGGAATACATCATGTAAACCACTAAGCTCCACTGAAAGCTTCAACCAATAGGCCACTTCACCAACTCGCTCCAGAACCTCAAACGGTCCAAGGTACCTCGGGCTTAGCTTTTCAATCGCCGCACCCGCGAGACACCCTTGAACGGCTTGATCTTTAAGTACACATAGTCGCCCACAGCGAACTCCACGTTCCTGTGCTTGGCATTATAGTACTTCGCTTGCCGGTCCTGAGCGATAAGCAACCTCTCCCGAATGGTTTTCACCGAAGAAGTAGCATCCTCCACTTCCGATCGCTTATACAACATTAACTTACCCGTTTCTAACCAAGACAACGACGTGCGACATTTTCTACCATATAGGGCCTCGAAAGGCGCCATCTGAATACTCGCTTGGTGGCTATTGTTGCATGTGAACTCCACCAAATACAGGTGGTCTTCCCACTGCTTTCCAAAATCCAAGACACACATACGGAGCATGTCTTCCATGGTTCTATTGACTCTCTCGGTCTGCCCATCCGTTTGCGGATGGAAGGCTGTGTTGAATTTCAGCTTTGTTCCCAACATTTGCTGCACAAGCCTCCAATCATTGGACGTGAACCGCCCATCTCGGTCACTCACGATGCTGCGGGGCACACCATGAAGCCGCACTATGTTATCCACATAAAGCTTTGCCAACTTCTCCACCGGGTCATCCTTCCTATGCGGAATAAAATGCGACACCTTTGTTAACCGATCAACAACCACCCAAATGGCGTCGTTACCCTTTTGTGACCTTGGCAAACCGTGCTCAAAGTCCATAGAGATGTCGTCAAATTTCCACTCCGGAATAGGCAAGGACTTAAGAAATCCTCCCGGCTTTTGACACTCCGCCTTCACCAAGGCGCAAGTTTGGCACTTTGCTACGTATAACGCCACATATTTCTTCAAACCCGGCCACCAAAACAGTTTCTTCACATCACGGTACATCTTCGTGCTCCCCGGGTGAATCGAGTACTTGGTATGGTGTGCCTCATACAATAACTCCACCCGCAAATTGCCCACACTTGGGACGCACAGACGACCGTCTTTCCAAAGCAATCCATCCTCCACAACGAATTGGGAATTTGACCCATCAGAGCCTCTACCATGAACTGCTTCATATGAGCATCCATATCCAAAGCCTGCCGAATACGATCAGCCAGGTCATATTGGACTTCAGTCCAATTCATAATTGCTTCAGCACTTGATTGAATGTCCACACAAACAATCTCCAACGCCTCCAACTCCCGCACCAACCGCTCATCATGCACCGATAGCCAATTGGCTTGAGCTGGTGCTCGGCGACTCAACGCATCCGCAACCGCATTCCCCTTACCAGGCACGTAGTGGATCTTGAATGTATAGTCCCCCAGGAACTCCATCCATCTACGCTGCCGCATATTCAGATCCTTCTGATCAATAAGATACTTCAGGCTCTTGTGATCGGTGTAGATATCAATCTTCACACCGTACAAATAGTGTCTCCACAGCTTCAAGGCAAAAATCACAGCCGCTAACTCCAAGTCATGGACCGGATAGTTCCTTTCATGCACTTTTAGCTGTCTCGAGCCATAATCTATTACACTTCCATGTTGCAGTAGCACGCAACCCAAACTGCTGCCCGAAGCATCACTATAAATCTCACAGCCTTCGGTCCCACATGGCGAACTCAGCACAGGCGCCGTGGTCAACCGACACTTCAACTACTCAAAAGCTCGCGCGCACTCCGGCGTCCAAACGAACTTATGCTCCTTCCTCATCAAAGTAGTGAGAGATAAAGTTATCCGCGAGAAGTTCTCTACGAAGCGCCTATAATAGCCGGCAAGCCCCAGAAAACTTCGGACTTCCGCTACCGTAGCAAGCTCAGGCCACTCCCGTATCGCAACGATCTTCGCCGGATCCACAGCAATACCCTCTCCACTAACTATATGACCGAGGAACGCCACTAAGGATAGCCAAAACTCGCACTTTGAGAACTTGGCATACAACTGATTTCTCCTTAGCATCTTGGGAACTAAATGAAGATGCTTGAAGTGATATTCCTCACTTTGCGAGTACACCAAAATATCATCGATGAAGATGATCACGAAATGGTCCAAGTACTACCTGAAAGTCCTATTCATCAAATCCATGAACACTGACGGCGCATTAGTCAGCCCAAATGGCATGACCGTAAACTCATAATGCCCGTATCTCGTACTAAACGCTGTCTTCGGGATATCACTGTCCCTTATTCGCAGCTGATAGTACCCAGCCTTGAGATCCAACTTCGAGTACACCGTCGACCCGACTAACTGATCAAAAAGATCATCAATCCGGGGGATCGGGTATTTGTTCTTTTCTGTCAGCTTGTTGAGCTCCCGATAATCAATACATAGTCTCAAGCTTTCGTCCTTCTTCTTAACAAAGAGGACCGGTGCGCTCCAAGGAGAAGAACTCGGGCGCACATACCCTTGCTCCAACAACTCATGTAGTTGAACTTTCAGCTCCGCCATTTCCTTAGGCGCTAGCCAATAAGGAGATCGTGACACAGGCTTTGCACCTGGGACTAGCTCAATCGTAAAATCTATCTCCTGCTGAGGCGGGGCTCCAGGAAGATCTGCGGGGAACACATCAGGGTATTCCGATACCACTAAAATACTATCCAACGCGGGCTTCAGTTCTGCAACCTACACTAGTGTAAAGAATAGTTCTGCACCGGCACAAACCGCCTTCACCACCTGAAGAGCAGACATCAACGTCTTGCTCGACCCCTTTAAGCCCGTAAAAGTCGTTTCACGACTTGCTCCCAGCTTGACTTCCTTACTACCGCAATCTATATGGGCCTGCTGCTCCGAGAGTCAGTCCATGCCAAATATGACGTCGAACTCCACCAACGGAAGTAAAGACGCCTGCAGGTCGAACTCCTGATTCCCAATATGAATCTTAACATCGCAGATCCTATCCGCTCGCATCGAACACCCATTGGGCAACAACACATCCAACTTATCCTTCTCCATCGAAGAAGGGAGTCCGATGTGTGATATAAATCCTTCAGACAAGAAGGAGTGTGAAGCTCCCGTATCAAAGTGTGCTCGTGCCAGATTTTCACAAATCAATACAAATCCTAAACAAGCGGTGGTAAGGTAACATGTGCATAATAAGTATTTAAAGAAATTGACTTGCTATAAATTAAACGTACCTGTCACCACATCAGCCTGTTTGATGGCCTCCTGTTGGCCAAGATTATAGACCCTCGGTTGGGCCGGAGCATAGTGGGATGCGGTCGACTCCACCGCCTTGCCCTTCTCTTTGTAAGTCGCTCCCAACCTTCTCTCGGACTTAGGACGTCCGCTCCAACAGTCACGGGCAAAGTGTCCCGTCTTTCCACAAGTAAAACACGCGCCCGGGGTCCGACTCGTAGTCGCCCTAGAAGCACCAGAAGGAGCTGGACCCGAAGTCCTATGCTTCTTGAAAGACCTCCGATAGCCAGACTTTGAAGTAGTCAGCACTTTGAATTCAGATTTCCTATCACCCAAGCTTTTCTTTGCTTGTACATTCTTCATGTCCTTCTCCAAGGACCGGGCAGTATTGACCAAGGTTAAGAAACCCTGCGTCATCGGCCCCGAAAGTAGTAATCTCAACTCATCTCTCAAGCCTTCATAGAAGCAATTAGTCTTGCGCTCCTCATCCACGATGGTGGAGCTAGCATAACGACTCAAACGAGTAAACTCGTGGAGATATTCATCCACGCTCCTCTCACCCTGAACCAACTTCAGAAATTCGTTCTCCATCAAAATCCTCTAAGTAGAAGGGAGGTATCTTGCTAAGAACAATCCCGAGAACTCTTTCATCGGGACGTCTGTAAGTTGTCTACCTCTCAAATGATGCAGCTCCAAACCTTCCCACCATAATCTCGCTTCACCGTCCAAAAGGAACGTAGCAATGGTGGTCATTTGCCACTCCTCTGTCTCCGTTGCTGTCATGACTCTCTTCACCCTGGAGAGCCAGTCTTCAGCCTGAGATGGGGTTCCCAACCCCGAGAATAACGGAGGGTTAAAGCTCATTACATGCTTAAGCTGCCTCTCGGTTGCCCTCCTTGGCACCACCGGTTCCACAACCACTTGCTCCACTCTCCTCGGCTCAGCCTCTTGAAGAGGTTCCTACTCCATCACAGGAGCGGGCTGCTGTGTTTGCCTTGCAGGCTGCGCATTTATCACGACCAACACCGCTTCAGCCACCAATCGTATGTTCTCAGCCGATAGAGGTGTTGCAGGAGCAACATCTGGTGCACTGCTAGCCTCAGAAACGCGACGTTCCGACGGCCCAACACCACTTCTGGTCACCTATAGTGGTACAAAACACCGTTAACCGACCAAATAAAATTGCAAACAACAATTATAGGAACACACAGGTTCCTCAAACACGTGTATTTTCATTCCTAAGTGGACATTCATGGGTTCTTTTACCGTTATAACGATGACGCACACAATGTGCTCACTACCCCTTAAAAAGAATTCGCCCACGAATTCATTTTAAGCCCGACCAAAACCAGCCCTCTGATACCAAATTGTAACCCCCCCTATCCATCGCATAGCATATAGCAGTAGGTCCGGCCGGGGCCCGACGCCGTATGCCACAGACAGACCGGGTGGTTACTCATGGAAACCATCCAACCAATCACAACGTCCTACACAGAGCATTCTAGCGGAAGCAGTTTAAAAAGGTTGCAAATAAGAACCCAGCACTAAAGCATGAATGTCCACTAAACCAAATTAGGAATGTTATATAAATACCAACACAAGCCTTAAGGCCTTACAAAATGTTTCACTTGATATTACATGATTTACAAACCACGGCACGCAGGCCGGTCATACATGAATAAAACAGTAAACACTTCCAATTAGGCCTTCGAGGGCCGGCTTCGCACTTGGGATTTAGCCCGCTATTGACCACTTGGTCCAGCAGCACCTGCAAGCAACAAACCACCGCACGGTGGCAAAACAAGGCAACAGTCAGCAATACTGACCAAATTATAACGATCCCACCCCCAACTCGGGGCGGCGATGCTCCTTCCCTACATTTCATTAGCATAAGCGAGCATTATATAACAATATTCATTTCATCATAGACGTTGGCTCGCACGGCCACACGCCCCGTGCTCTCAGGGCACATTCTCGGTGAACCGGTCGATGTCACGTCAATTAAAGCCATAGACATTCCGGACTCACCACCGCCACTTTGACGGCCAAACCTATGAGCATTTTGTCTTCCTGGCCTGGGTCACGACAATTTAAGCCATAGACCGCCGAAGACCCTAATCTATGCCAACGACAAGTGCCACGTACCTTTAGGTCTCTTTAACCGAACGACATAGAACGGGTACGGTTCCATCTAACCCGTGCTCACATCGCAACGACAATTTAAGCCATTTGCGCTGGTCAAACTTCTCCCGAGTCCCATTTCCATCACAATTCACATAACCCGGTTATGTTCAAGTTGGCTCTCAGGCCACCAAGTTGGCAAGATCATGCATCCGCCCAGTTTTCCGTGTGCGCCTTTGGGTTAATCCCCAAGGCTCCCTGCTGCAATCTACCGTGTAGAAAACCCGAAAAACAACCAATAGCACGGAGTCTTCTCCAGCATTTATGCAATGCAACATCACCGATCCAGAGCAACATGTCCGGGTAGGCTTCACACATCATGCCTATGTCCGTTCTCGCTTACGGACTCTATACAACGGGGACTTCACATATCTACCCGAAGGAACGCCTCCAACTCTCCGCAAACTTGCGAGAGCGGGCTTCCTATGCAAAGAAGGAGAGGTACTCATGCTCAAGAAGAGAATCATTACCCTAGCGTTCCTCTTTGTAGCCATGTAAAAGTAAGCGGATGAAAAGCACAGCACTAGCTTTGCCTCCGTGGATCCGGAGTCGGCTCGTGATTTGGAGCTTCGAAGCTCCTCCAATGGCCAGATCTAGCTTCTTCTTCCTTCCTTGGCTGTCCTCTCTCTCTAAGCTTTTAGAAAGATAACAACTTATGAAAAGTGAGGGTTTCTAAGTCCAATCCCGGGTATATCCCTTCAGGAACAACCCCCAACCATTGGATCATCAATTAAAGAAATGAACGGCTTTGATTCGGGACTGAAATGTCTAATCTGGACCGCACACGGCCTGGTACACGCCCGTGTCCAGGGCCGTGTGCCTCATTCGCCGTCAAAATCGGCTCGCCTGGAACAACACACGCGTATCGAACACGCCCGTGTTCGACCTGACACGCCCGTGTTCCACCTGACACGGTCGCGTGGTCGGCCGTGTACCACCATCATTTTTCCCCGAAAACAACCCGAGCACTGTGCGGGTTCTAGGACACGCCCGTGTCCTTGCCCGTGTCACCTCAACACGCCTGGGCCCCAGACCGTGTACACGGTCTCGACAATCGACACTTCGTCGAGCGAAGATTGTCGACCTGATGACACGGCATTGGACACGCCCGTGTCCTAGGCCGTGTGCCTTGTCTCGACACATCGTCGATCAGAGTGTCGACTTCCCAGGACGAGTGTCGACACGGGTTGACACGCCCTGCGACATGCCCGTGTCGCAGGCCGTGTGCCATGTCTCGACACTTCGTCGAACACAGAGTGTCGACTTCGCAGGCTAACATGGGTCGACACGCCCTACGACACGCCCATGTCGCAGGCCGTGTGCCCAGTCTCGACACAATGTCGAGATCAAAATGTCGACTTCCCGGCTGAGTGTCGACACAAGCTTGACATGCCCTGGGACACGCCCATGTCCCTGGCCGTGTGCCTACAGCCAGAACCCAAAACTGTTCCAAAACGTCCGCCGTCTCTCCTTTGAGTTTCGGGGCGTTACAACCAGCAGCTGGAGGAGGATCCTTCCTGAATCTTTGTGGAGGAGGAGAATATCTTCAGCTTCTTTTCCTTTCTTTCGGTTCATTTTTGGACAGCCACATCCAAGCTGGCATGCTCTTGTAGGGAGTAATCTTCTGGAGTATGTATTAAGGTGTGCCATTTGCTGGGTTGGGCTTTGGAGCAGGAGTTGGAGGAGCTTTCCTCTTCTTAGAAACTTTCTTTTTCTTAGGTTCTTCATCTGAGTCCTCATCTGTATCCACATCATCATCAGTGGAGTCCTGAGGGTTATCATATAATATATTTAATACTTTTAAGGCCTTAGTAGATATTTCAGATTTTTCTGGCTGGGAGGGAGCTGGAGGAGGAGCTGCAACTGTAGCTTGAGCAGGAGCTGGAGAGCTATTAATAACAGTGCTTTCAGCAACTGTCTTATTTTCCTCCTCTATATCATCCATGATCAAAGAGTCAAGATCATGCATGGGGGAATCATCAATGACAAACACAGGAGCAGGAGGAGATGAACTAATGGGGGAAACAGCTCTGAGTGGAGATGGAATGGCTGGAACTTCAAGAGTAGCAAAGGTAGCCTTAAGTTGCTTGGCAACCTTGGGACTTATGGGTGAGGTCTATGGTACTATAGCCATTGATGGCTTAATGTTGTCTTCTGGAAGTATATCTAAGTAAGTTGTATCAAAGACTTTCAACAAATTGAATAGATCTACTGTGGGATTAAGAATATAATCACCAATAGTGGTTATTTCTTTTGTGGCAGTCTCATCATCCATAGTATCTATTTCAATATCAGATTCAATAAATTGAATAAAATCAAATAATTCATCATCAGCATCTGCTGCTGCTTCTGATGTTAATTCTGCTGTTGCTGCTGCTGGTACTATTGTTGTTGATGCTGGTAGTGCTGCTGGGGATACTGCTGCTATTATTTCTTCATCAAGTATCTCCCCCTGCCTAGTTTCTGTGGAAACTGAAGCCAAGCACCTTACTGAAGAGGGGGTAGCAGAGAGGGTAGTGATTTGGGAACCTAAGGAGGAAATAGAAGAAGCAAGAGCTGTAATGGCCTCTGCTATAAGATTTTTGAGGAGAGGAGTAAGCAGTGCAATAAGAGAAGAAATGGTGGATGGATCCAACAGTGGAGTGGTAGAGGGTGTGGTAGATGGCATTAGAATGGAGATAGAAGTGAGGATGGTAGTTGTTGGTGGAGTAGGAGGGAGAGCATCTTGCATGTGGACATCTGGAAGAGAGGAAGTATGAGGAGGGGAAGTAGGTAGAGTAAAGAATGGGATGGTGTCCAAATGAGGGGGTAAGGGAGATGAATGTGGTGAAGGAATGTGTGTATCATGGGGGACTGAGGTGGGGTTGGTTGTGGTGATTGAGAGGGAGAAAGTTGTTGAGATTATTGAGGTGCGGAAGAGGGAATGTCAGTGAGATCTATTGGTGGAGAGGTGGCAAGAGATGTGGCTGGAGTAGGAATATGAACACGTTGTTGTGGTTGTTGTTATGGTTATTGAAGAGTAGGGATGGTGGAAGAGGGTTGTTATATCATCTGATGTTGAGGGGGGATGACTGGAGGTGATGGAGGTGGAGGAGGGATCTCTTCAGTAGGGTGGGAAGTGGCTAAAGCAACCCTAGTACCTTCAGAATCTCTGGTGGAAGAGGAGGAAGCCTTGGAGGGCTTGGTAATGGTCCTGTCCCACTTACCAAACAGAGCACAGGTGAGCCTGTTGCTGGCATTGATGAATATGGTCTGAGAGACTAGGGATTCAACAGCTTTTTCTTTTAAGAAGATCCCAAATATTCTTCCAAAACAGACTTCCTTTTTATTATTCTTTTTCTTTATCAGATCAAACAGAATCTGAGCCCAGTTCACCCTTTTCTTGTTCACCACTGCACACATAACCAGAAATTGGTGTCTAGTTAGATAGTTGTGTGCAGTGTGCTTGCCCAACAAGACTTTGCCTACAATGTCTGCTAAGAAATTGAATTCAGCAGAAAGATGCTTCTTCAGCAATTTGTTAGGGGTTTGTCCAGAATAACCCATTAGACTTAGCATCTCATCATACTCTTCAGTATCCATTTCTAAATCCTCTTCACCATTACTTAAGCCAAATATTTCTGTTAAAATGGCGGGAGTGAGAGAAACAGCATTACTCGCGATTGTTCCAGACATGGTGTTATCATCTATGGTAGAAGAAGTATACATCCATTCCCTGATTTCTTTGGCAGATATCTTGATTCTAGTCGATAGCAAATTATTCAGTTATTGGTCTTCAAGTAGTTGCAGGATTCCCAGGAAGATTGGGTCTGAATGCTAGAATGAGTCGAAATCGACATCAAACCCTGTGTCAAATTTCAATGCGGCAAGAGTTCCTGCTTGAATCGCCATTAGAGCACCTGCAAGAGAAAAGCAAAGATCAAGTGTAAAGGAACTGAAAGTGCGGGACGGAGGTCGAAGAAAACCTAGATATAAGGTTTTCCAGAATATGAATCGACAAACTACGTTCCACGAAAACTAAGAAATTCTTTGATCTGAGGTCGACGAAATAATTTAGAGTTAAACAATTCGTCGAGCTCAGTCTGAGGATTTGTAGACATTTCATCGAGCTCTATTCGACGAAAGTTTTCTGAAGTAGATTCGCTGATCTCCATTCGACGAAAATAACTTCACTCACAGAGAGTTTTGAAAGTGAGTGTTAGATCAGAAATACTCTAAAGGGGGGGGGGGGGGGGGTGAATATAGTATTCTTAAAATTTCTTAACTACTATTACAGCTTTTTCTATAAATCAAAAGTGCAGAAATTAATAACCTAGCAAACAATATATCTAAATCACAAGCACATCAAGAACAAAAGTGAAGGAGACAACCAGACGACACAAAAATTTTATAGTGGTTCCCTAACCTGGGTACATCCACTCTTCTACCACCCTTGGTAGGAATCCACTCAAATGTTTGATCAGGTGCCTGCCACCAATGAACTTTTGATCAGGTGCTCAAAAACCAACCCAAGTTTTTTGATCAGGAGAGACTTGCAACCAAGGAATCACTTTTGAAGGGAGATGACAACCCTTTACAGAGGTGGGGGTGAGAGAGTGATGGAAGTCTTCTTTTCTCAATCACAATGAGAAGACTATGTGGATTCAATATTGTTGTCAAAGCTCCCCCTGAGATGAAAAAGGGTACAGGAGAACTGGAGCTTTGCATAGGGCGATAGGCCTTCAATTGAGAGACTTGATCCAGGAGCTTTAGACTGATAGTGCTTGAATGTCTTTAGCAAGGTCCTGGAGAAGAAGAACAGGAAGACTCTTGATTTTGAAAAATGTGTTCTTCTTGCTTCCTCTTCAAATTACTGTATGCTTCTTAGTCAGTAGTATTCTGTGTAAAGCTTTCTCTGTGTCTCTCTTGATTAATTCACTGTGTATCTATGTGTCTCTTTTTTCGTTATTCTCTTCTTCTGTATCTTTCAAACATTTGAATTTCTCTTTAATTAATTCTGACAGTCTTGAGAATAATTGACATTGATTTATTTCCACAACTGTCCCGTGGAAAAACAGCAAGCAATAATCCTGGAGAAGACCATAATTAATGCTCATTCTAAGGGATACATTCAGAGAATGTTAGAGCATTAATTACCCAGGAATTATAGCATTAGAGTGGGGACCTTAGGCTGGAAATAACTAAGTCTGGAATCGTCGAGCAGATAGCAGAATTCGTCGAACTGAGTACACAGTTCATCGAGATGAGACATTTTATTCGTCGACCAGACGTCTTCTGTTCGTCGAGATGAGTTCCATTATCGTCGATCTGAAAACAGAACTGCTCTCTCTTTTGATCTTTGCCTATTCATCAAGATGGTAAATATGTTCGTCGAATGGAGTTCAACAATTATTCTGGAGTTGTCAAATATCCTGTGTCAACACAATTGCTCCTGTGTGTTGACACAAATCTTCTGTGTTGTGTCGACATAGACTTTCCACAATGTTGACTGATGATCTTGGTGTCGACACAAGTTCTTTTAGTGTCGGCATAAGTCTTCTGGTTCCAGAATTCATCGGACAGAGAATAGGTTTCATCGACCTGAGACTGGAGAACATATTCTTGACTGAATGCTGTCATAGTCCAAAGATTCGTCGACCGAAGAATGGTGTTCGTCGAGCTAAGTCTGGAGAACCTTGAATTCGTCGAGCTGAGAATGATTCTGGACTTAGAAACTATTTGATGAACCTCTGGCAATAGAGTTGAAGTGGAGGTTCAGGAATCGTCGAGCAAAGAATGAAGTTCGTCGACCTGAGAATTAGGTTCGTCGACTTGAGTCTAGAGAACAGTCTGGACTTAGAATTCTGACGGTGGAATCCAAGTATCGTCGATCTAGACTAAAGTTCATCGAGCTCAGCTCAGAGAATATTTCTCTAAGATCATCGAGCTGAGAATGACTATCATTGACCTGAGTTCGACGAACATCGAACTCATTTTACTTAGTCTCTTGAGAAATCCGTGAATCTTGAGGAAAACTTTATGTCTTGATTCTCTGGCAGTTTGATGTCGTCTTGTCCATGTGATGTTTACTCTTAGGACTTGACCTAGATTCTAGGACACAACTTTGACTCTCGCTATACATGTTGTGTCACATCATCCTAAGTTAGTGAACCTAGCCCAAATCAAACTAGGGATCCAACAATCTCCCCCTATTTGGGTGAGGTCACTAATAGACTCAAAATGAAAATATAGAGTAAACAATGGAGGAAAAAGATATATCTGGCAAGGATAATTAACACATGCAGCAGATATATCTACATAAAAGCTTTGTTCAGACAATACGAGATAGTTTAAGATAGAAAGACAGAATTAAAATAGTTCATATTTCACTTCTTCTGCTTTTTCTCCTGATGCTTTATGTCCTTGCCCTTGTCTCCTGGCTTGGTGAAGACTATTTCTCTGTTTGGATTTGAAGCTTGTGACATAGTCATTGTCATATCAGTAGCCCCTATAATCTTTAGAGATGTAGCTCTAGGGACCACTGCTTCAGGATGCGATTTCATATAATCATCAACATTAAAAATTTTGTTAGCCCTATCAAACCTTTTCAGTTCTTCTCTCCTGTACTTGGACATTGTAGTGTATTCAAAAGTATCCTTTCCTTCAGCCTTTGCCTTGTTGATCATAGAGAGGCCTAACAGTTCCTGGAACCTTGCCATTCTAGTTGTGTTGGCTGTTTCTGGATCTTCATAAGGAACATGAGGAGAGGGTGGCCTTTTAGGACTTTCAGCTTGTTGATGTTGTTGCTGTTGATGTTATTTTCCTGAAGGTTGTTGCGTGTGCTGGCTGCTTTCATGATGAGATCTCCCTTGATGTCTTTGATATGTTTGCATAGGGGTAGATCTTTGAGAACTAGAACCAGAAGCACCAGCTGCGAGAGGAGGAGGAGGTGGTGGATCTTTCCTATACCTTTGAATTGGTAGAGGAGAGTACCTTCTACTCTTCTTCCTTTCTTTCTGCTGATTATTAGATAGCCACATCCATGTTGGCATCCCTTTGTATGGAGTTATCTTTTGAAGAATATAGTAAGGGGTGTCATTGTTTGGATTGGGCTTGGGAGCAGGAAGAGGAGGAGCTTTTATTTTCTTTGAAACTTGCTTATTCTTCTTTGTATTCTCCTCATCTGAATCCTCATCCTCATCTTCATCATCATCATTGTCAGAACCCTGAGGGTTATCATATAGATCATCTAGAGCTTTCAAAGCTTTAGCAGAAATAGCAGGTTTTTTTGGAGCAAGAGCAGGAGTTGCAACAAGAGCTGGAGTTTCAGCAGAAGTTGGAGGAGAAGCTACACAAAAATCAGACCTAATTTGGACAGAGCTTTCAGCTGCTGCCTTAATTTCTTCTGCAATATCAGCCAAGATCAATTCATCTAGATCTGGCATTGGAGAGTCATCCATTACAAAAGTTGGTGTTGAAGATATTATTGAGGAAGAGGGAGCAGCTACTACTTCTGGAGATGAAGTGATTTCTGACTGTGTAATAGCAAAACTGTCCTTAATTTGCTTAACAACTTTTGAAGAGATGGCGGCAGTATATGGTATAATAGACAAGGATGGCTTAGTGATCTTAGCTGGAAGATAATGCATACGTACAGTATCAAAAATGCTCAACAAATATTCTAAATTAACTGTGGGATTAAGAATGAAATCACCAACAGTATTAGATTCTTCAGAGTCTGATTCAAAATCCATATCAGTCTCAATAAAATCAATCAAATCTTTATCAATCAAATCTTTATCTATGTATTCTGTACATTTTGCTGTTGTGTTTGAAGCTGTTGCTGTTGCTGTAGCTAAAGAATCTGGTGCTGGAGCTGAAGACTTTGGAGCTGGACCTGCTGCTTCATCATCAGGCATCTCCCCCTATATGGTTTCAGTAGGGTCTGAAGCCATGCCCCTGACTGAGGAGGGGGCAGGAGTAAGAGCAGAGATTTTGTCAGAGAGAGAAGATATGGTGGTAGCAAGAGGTATAAGGGCCTCAGCTATAAGGGACTTGAGGAGGGGAGTGATGATGGAAATGATGGAAGATATGGTGGAGGGATCCAATGATGGAATGGTAGAATGTGTTGCAGAAGGTGTAAAAGTGGGAACTATGGGAGGGATAAAGAGTGGAGCATCAGGGATGTGAACATCTGGATGGATGGTGGATGTTGATGGGGATGGATAGGCGGCATGTTACATGATGGTGTCTGTTGGTAGAGGGTAAGATGGTATGGAGGATAGATATGGGGGAAGAGGAGATTGTGGTGGTGTAGGAATGTAAGTGTCATGGGGGGAATCAGGAGATGTTGGTTGTTGTTTTTCTTGAAGAGGGGAAGATGGAATGTCAGTGTGGTCAATTGGTGGAGATGGAGCTGGTGAAGCATGTGGAGATAGAGGTGGAGTAGGAACATGAGTATGTTGATGGGGGTGTGGTGTGGAAGAGATAATGGGAGAGGAAGTGAGTTGTTTTGCTGGAAGGGGTGCTGGAAGAGATGGTGGTGTTGGATGAAGCTCTTTAGCAGGTAGGGGAGTGGCTTTACCAGCCCTGGTGCCTTTAGAAGCTGGTGTAGAAGAGGTAGAAGCCTTAGTGGGCTTTGTGATTGTCCTCTCCCACCTACCAAATAAGGCACAGGTGAGTCTTTTACTGGAATTAATGAATATGGTCTTGGAGACCAGTGATTCAGTAGTCTTTTCCTTGATGAAGATCCCTAGGATCCTTCCAAAACACACTTCTTTCATGTTATTTTTCTTCATTATCTGATCAAAGAGGATCTGAGCCCAGTCAACTTGCTTTTTATTTATTACTGCACACATGACCAAGAACTGATGTCTTGTAATATAGTCATGGGCAGTATGCTTGCCAAGCAAGACCTTTCCAACAATGTCTACCAGGAACTTGTATGCTGCATACAAATGCTTCTTCAATAATTTATTTAGGTTGTCACCAGCATAACCCATCAGATTGAGCATCATATCAAACTATTTAGATTCAAGTTCTAATTCCTCTTTGCCATTTGTTAAACCAAAGATTTCAGTTAAAATAGCGGGGTTAAGGAGATAGTGTTACCGACGATTGATCCCGTCATTGTATTATCCTCAGAAATGGATGAAGTATAAACCCATTCCATGATTTCTGTTCTTGCTAGCTTTATCCTGGTAGTCATCAGGTTCTTCAGATTCTGTTCTTCCAGAAGTTCTAGAATATATAGAAAGATTGGATCTGAGTGCTAGAATGATTCGAAGTCGACATAAAATCCAGTGTCAAACTTTATAGCGGCTAGAGCTCCTACTGGAATCACCATGGAATTACCTACAAAAGAGAGAAACGATGATCAAGTGCAAGAGAACAGAAAGCGCGGGACGGAGGTCGAAGAAAACCTAGATATAAGATTTTCAAGAATATGAATCGATAGACTCCGTTCCACGAAAATGAAATTAAATCTTCGAACTGAGATCGACGAAATAAGTTTGACTGAAATAATTCGTTGATCTTGTCCTGAAGAATTGAAAATAGTTCGTCGAACTCCGTTCGGTGAATATCTTCTGAAGCAAGTTCGTCGAACTCCGTTCGACGAATATTGTTTCACTCACAGAGAGTTCGTCGATCTCCGTTCGGCGAATGTCTCTCAAACTTTCCATGGTTCGTCGAACTCCGTTCGACGAACTCTAGAAAATTCATCGACTGCAGACAGAAATCAAATAAAGTCTTCTCCATTGATCATTCTAAGTTGATTCACAAAGAACGTATGATTTCTCTTATCCAGAGGTTTGGTGAATATATCAACCCTTTGTAAATCAGTGTAGATATAGACAAGCTTGATTTTATTTTTGTCTACACACTCCCTAATGAAATGATGTCTTATATCAATATGTTTTATCCTACTATGGTGAACTGGATTCTTGGCTATGGCTATAACACTTGTATTATAACAAAGTAGAGTTGAATTATTTAAGTTGAACCCATAATCAAGTAGCTGATTTTGTATCCAAAGCATCTGTGAACAACAGCTGCCAGCTGCAATATATTCTGCTTCAGCAGTAGATGTTGACACTGATGTTTGTTTTTTTGCAAAACCAAGATACTAATCTCATACACAGGAACTGGCAAGTTCCTGAAGTACTTTTTCTATCTACCCTGCATCTAGCAAAATCAGCATCAGAGTATCCAGTTAACTCAAATTATGATTCATCAGGATACCATAGGCCTAGATTAGGACAACTCTTTATATATCTCAAAATCCTTTTTCGTAAAATTAGATGAGATTCTTTAGGGTTCACTTGGAACTTAGCACAATGACATATGGCAAACATAATGTCTGGCCTACTTACTGTGAGGTATAATAGGGACCCAACAATGCCCCTATAAAGTTTCTGATCCAGAGGTTTCCCTGGTACATCAGAGTCCACAATAGCATTGGTAGCCATGGGAGTTTTCTTTGCTGAGGTATCAGCCATCCCAAACTTCTTTAGAAGTTCTTTAGCATATTTTTCTTGAGAGATGAAGATGCCATCGGGGAGCTGCTTCACTTGGAGACGAAGGAAGTAGGAAAGCTCACCCATGCTACTCATTTCAAATTTGGAATGCATGAGGTCAGAGAACCTCTTGCATAATTTGGAATCTGTAGAGCCAAATATAATATCATCCATATAGATTTGTACTAACAAGATTTGGTCCTTATGATGTCTAGTGAAAAGAGTTTTATCTACAGTTCCTCTTGTAAATTTATGCTCTAATAAGAAACTAGCTAAGGTCTCATACCAAGATCTTAGAGCTTGCTTTATACCATAAAGAGCCTTATGCAATTTAAAAACATGAGAGGGGTAAGTTGGAGAAACAAAACCTGGAGGTTGTTCTACATAAACCTCTTCTTGTAGCACTCTATTTAGGAAAGCACTCTTCACATCCATTTGAAAGACCTTGAACCTCTTGTATGTCACATAGGCAAGGAATATTCTTATGACTTCCAACCTTGCAACAGGTGCAAAAGTTTGATCATAATCAATTCCTTCATCTTGCTTATATCCTTGAGGAACAAGCCTAGCCTTGTTTCTCACAATCACTCCTTGAGCATCTAGCTTGTTTCTATAAACCCATTTGGTCCCAATAACTTGGTAGTTTTGAGGTCTTGGAACCAAATCCCAAACTCTACATCTCTCAAATTGATTCAGGTCATCTTGCATTACAAGGATCCAGTGGGGATCCTGCTCAGCATCATGTATAGAAAGAGGTTCAACTTGAGAGAGAAAATAGGCATGCATCAGATCTTGGGTAAGTTGATGCCTTGTGTGTACGCCTGCTGATATGTCTCTAATCACTTGAGATCTGGGGTGATCCCTAAGTGTGACAAAATCAGTGGGTGGAGTTGGTTGTGCAACAGCATTTGGAATTAATTCCTCCTGTGGAACTGTATTTACTGTTGGTAGAGATTCATTATCTTCAACTTCTTCTTCTTCACTTTCTTAAATGACTTGTGGAGAGGGATGAGTTGGCACCTCTTGGGTGAGGTTTAGTCCATCCAAGGTCTCACACAAGTGGGGTACCTGCAAGTTGCTATTGGTAGAAACTTCTTTCTCCTTGCAGTACATATTAGTCTCATCAAATGAAACATGAATAGACTCTTCAATTTTCAATGTTGATTTGTTAAAAACCCTATATGCCTTGCTTACTTGGGAGTATCCTAGAAAAACTCCCTCTTCAGCCGTAGCCTCAAACTTTCTAATGTATTTCTTGTTATTATTGTGTATATAATAGGTACAACCAAATACTTTAAAATAGTTTATTTTATATTTCTTCCCTTTGAGCAATTCATAGGGTGTCCTGTTCTTTAGTTTATGAATTAAGCTCCTGTTCAGGACAGAATTTGCCGTGCTGACAGCCTCTGCCCAAAAGGTTAGGGGCATGTAAGCATCTGCAAGCAATGTACCTGCAACTTCAATGAGTGTCATATTTTTCCTTTCAGCTACCCCATTTTGTTGGGGAGTTCTAGGAGCTGATAAGCAATGTCTGATACCTTCCTTCTCACAGAACTCATGCATAAGAAGAGACTCAAACTCTGTGCCATGATCACTTCTGATCAATGCAACATGAGTAGAAAACTCAATCTGTATGGTCCTGAGAAAATCTTTTGGAACCTTGAATGTATCTGACTTTGATCTCAGAAAGAATACCCAACTGAACCTGGATAAGTCATCCACTATAACTAAATTGTAGGATTTCCCTATTAGGCTTTGTACAACAATGGGTCCAAAGAGATCCAAATGTAGCAAGTACAAAATCCTTGGTCAATCACTCTTATTAACAGATTTAAAACTAGTTTTAGTTTGCTTGCCTAATTGACAAGCCATACAGAGACCTTCCTTCCTGTAGGGACCAGAAGGTAGACCTCTAACAAGATTGTGCTTAGATAGCCTAGCAATGTTTTTCAGATTTACATGACCTAGTCTTTTGTACCATAAGTCATTCTGATTACTAGTTAAGTTAAGTAAACAGATATCAGTTTTGGCAGAAAGAAAATTTACTAAGTATATGTTGCCTTGTCTACTTCCAGTTAAAACTGTTTGGTTGTTTTTATCAATAATAGAACAAGTGGATAGGTTAAAGTATACCTGATAACCATCATCACATAACTGACGTATGGAGATGAGGTTATGCTTGAGTCCACTTATATATGTCACCTTTTTGAATATGACAGCTCCTATTCTCACTTCTCCAAATCCTTCTGACTGACCACATTTAGAGTCACCAAAGATAAATTTTGGCCCCAGCTTGTACTTGTAGTTTATTAAGATGTCCTTGCTACTAGTCATGTGTTTGGAGCAGCCACTGTCCAGGTACCATGTTTGATTTACCCCTGAACAATTCTTCACCTGCAATAGAAAACAGTTAGTGGTTTTTGACCCAGGTTACCTTGGGTCCTTTGTATGGCTGATAAGAAAAACTAGAAATAATAGAGAATTCAGGTTGGGACGTATATCCTAGGGGGTGATATCTCCTAGGTGGGATGATCCAGTCATCTAGTGGATTGAATGGTTTCTTAGGAATTTGTGAGTTGCTGTTATAGTTTTGATTAAGTCTTCCTGGGTTCGACGAATTGTTGTAAGTTCGTCGACCAGAGTTCGACGAATTGGGTTGACATCGTCGATCTCTGCCCAGAGAGTGAACATTTTCATTTTCTGTGACCCACGTTCGTCGACCTCTTCTCGACGAATCATACAAAGTTCGTCGATTGCCGTTAGACGAATGATTATTATTGTAGTTTGCGTTCAGAGATCGTCGTTCTAAGTTCGACGATCTGTTCCTATATCGTCGATCTGGGTTCGACGATAACTGTTGAACATTGTTATTTTTATTATTCTTCTGATTTCTAATTTTATCCTTAGCTTCAATTTGTTCCAGAATTTTATTAACTTTATTTACTTGTTCAGTGTTTTTCCTTCCTTTATCAGAGATGAAATTTACTGGTTTTGAAAAATGATTCCTTTGGATTAGGGTTGGTTCACTAGATGTAGCTCCTAATCCTAATCTTTAGTTATTTGTTCTAGCATTAACTGTGCTGGTTATATCTAGCAATTTCAAACTTTTGTCATTTAATGATTCTTCTAATATCTTAGCTTTGCTAAGTTCTGATTTCAGAAAATTGATTTGTTCCTTTGCAGATTTTAGTTCACTAGATAGAGTTGCATTTTCAGAGGTGATTTTATCTAGGTCATTCAATTTAACTCTGAGAAGTTTGATTTCCTTCTCAGAGCTTATTAAATCTTAGCATAAGTTTTTAAACTCAAATTTAAATTCATTAGATTCAAAATCATAAGATGCTATTACCTGATCTTCAGCTGACTGATTTTCTTCATCATCAGATTCATCTGTATCTGATCTGCTACTGCTTGCACCAATTTTCATGAGACACACCTCCTTTTCCTTGACCTCCTCTTCTTTTTCACTGGAGCTGGAAGATTTTGATTCATCTTCTGTGTCACTCCATGTTTCAGCCACAAATCCTTTGTCCTTATTTTTGTGCTTGCTGGAAGAGGGCTTGTTGTAGTGCTTGCTTCTTGATTCTTTCTCTTTTCTTCTTTCCTTCTTTTGATTTTCAGGACATTCAGACATGAAAAGTCCTGGTTTCCTGCACCCATAACACACTACCTCTTTAGTGGGGGTTTTGTCATACCTTGGCTGATTGTCATTTCTGTATGACTTCCTTCTGAAGTCTTTCCTTATTAGTTTGAAGAATCTCTTCGCAAAGAGACTCATCAGCTCTTTATTGACTATTGGCGCTTCAGTTTCTTCATCGTCCTTGAATACAATATATTGTTCTTTCCTTGTTGGGGGAGAAGTCCAGTGTTCCACTGCCTCTCTGGACTTGATTAGTTGCTCATATGACTTCAGTTTTCCTAATAGAGATTCAGTTGAAATCTCATTCAGGCAACTGGCCTCCTTGATGGGCCAGATCCTGGTGTCCCATGAGCTTGGGAAGCACATTAGGATCTTGTCATTAACTTCAGTCAAAGTGATTTCTTTATCTAAGGTACTTAGCTCGCTGATGATGGAGCTAAGCCTGTTGTACATCACTTCAACTATCTCTTCCTCATCCTTCTTGAAGTTTTCATATTGTGTGATGAGGTGTGATCTTCTATCTTTCCTCTGATCTGTTGAGTCAGCAACCATTTGATTGAGTGAATCCCAGATTGCATTAGTAGAGGTGAACTCATCCACCTTCTGAAAGATGTCATCTGATATAGTCTGAGCTAATATGTTCACGGCTTTGGCATCAGCAATATTTGCTTTCTTCTAAGCTTCAGTCCACTCAGGTGGTGTGACTATATTGTTGCTGGAAGATGTTGTAGTTGTAGATGCCTGTGGGGGACCTGTCAAAATGGAATTGTAGATGTCTTCATCAATGAAATTCATATATAACCTAATTCTTGCCTTCCAGATGGCAAACTTATTAATGTTGCAAACTGGAGGTCTGGTGCTTGCATAGTCCTTGTTCTGTGTCATGCTGCGTTTCTAATGTAAATAAAAATAAAATACTGTATAGATCTAACAAAGGATCTTTTTGTTCAAGATTTAACTTGTACAACTAAAGGAACCTTCTCTGATACCAATTGAAAGTGAATGTTAGATCAGAAATACTCTAGAGGGTGGGGGGGTGAATAGAGTATTCTTAAAATTTCTTAACTACATTACAGCTTTTGCTGTAAATCAAAAGTGCAAAAATTAATAACCTAGCAAACAATAGATCTAAATCACAAGCACAGTAAGAATAAAAGAGAAGGAGACAACCAGACGACACAAGAATTTTATAGTGGTTCCCCAATCTGGGTACATCCACTCTTCTACCACCCTTAGTAGGAATCCACTCAAATTTTTGATCAGGTGTCTGACACCACCAATGAGCTTTTTATCAGGTGCTCAAAAACCAACCCAAGTCTTTTGATTAGGAGGCTTGCAACCAAGGAATCACTTTTGAAGGAAGATGACAACCCTTTATAGAGGTAGGGGTGAGAGAGTGATGGAAGTCTTCTTTTCTCAATCACAATGAGAAGACTATGTGGATTCAATGATGTTGTCAAAGCTCCCCCTGAGATGAAAAAGGGTACAGGAGAACTGGAGCTTTGCACATGGTGATAGGCCTTCAATTGAGAGACTTGATCCAGGAGCTTTAGACTGATAGTTCTTGAATGTCTTTAGCAAGGTCCTGGAGAAGAAGAACATGAAGACTCTTGATTTTGATAAATGTGTTCTTCTAGCTTCTTCTTCAAATTACTGTATGCTTCTTAGTCAGTAGTATTCTGTGTAATGCTTTCTCTGTGTCTCTCTTGATTAATTCACTGTGTATCTGTGTGTCTCTTTTTTTGTTATTCTCTTCTTCAATGTCTTTCAAACATTTGAATTTCTCTGTAATTAATGCTGACAGCCTTGACAATAATCGGCATTGATTTATTTCCCCAACTATCACGTGGAAAAACGGCAAGCAATAATCCTGGAGAAGACCATAATTAATGCTCATTCTAACGGATACATTCAGAGAATGTTAGAGCATTAATTACCCAGGAATTATAGCATTAGAATGGGGACGGAAGGCTGGAAATAACTATGTCTGGAATCGTTGAGCAGATAGCAAAATTCGTCGAACTGAGTACATAGTTCGTGGAGCTGAGACATTGTATTCGTCGATAAGACGTCTTCTGTTCGTCGAGCTGAGTTCCATGATCGTCGAGCTGAAAACTGAACTGCTGTCTCTTTTGATCTTTGCCTATTCGTCGAGCTGGTAAATATGTTCGTCGACTGGAGTTCAGCAATTATTCTAGAGTTGTCAAATATCCCGTGTCGACACAATTGCTCCCGTGTGTTGACACAAATCTTCTATATTGTGTCGACATAACCTTTCCACAATGTTTACTGATTATCTTGGTGTCGACACAAGTTCTTCTAGTATCGACATAAGTCTTCTGGTTCCAGAATTCGTCGGAAAGAGAATAGGTTTCATCGACCTGAGACTGGAGAACATAGTCTCGATAGAATGCTGTGATAGTCCAAAGATTCATCGACTGAAGAATGGTGTTCATTGAGCTAATTCTAGAGAACCTTGAATTCGTCGAGCTGAGAATGATTATGGACTTAGAAACTATTTGATGAACCTCTGGCGATAGAGTTGAAGTGGAGGCCCAGGAATCGTCGAGCAAAGAATGAAGTTCATCGACCTAAGAACTAGGTTCGTCGACCTGAGTCTAGAGAACAGTCTGGACTTAGAATTCTGAAGGTGGAATCCAAGGATCGTCGATCTGGACTGAAGTTCGTCGAGTTCAGCTCAGAGAATATTTCTCTAAGATCGTCGAGCTGAGAATGACTATCGTCGACCTGAGTTCGACGAACGTCGAACTCATTTTACTTAGTCTCTTGAGAAATCTCTGAATCTTAAGGAAAACTTTATGTCTTGAGTCTCTGGCAGTCTGATGTTGGCTTGTCCATGTGATGGTTACTCTTAGGACTTGGCCTAGACTCTAGGATACAACTTTTACCCTGGCTATACATGTTGGGTCACATCATCCTAAGTTAGTGGACCTAGCGCAAATCAAACTAGGGATCCTAAAAGTTCGTCGAACTCCGTTCAACGAATATCTCAAGAACTTTCCCCTATTCTTCGAACTCCATTCGACAAACTTTGGCAAATTCGTCAAGTGCAGACATAAACTAAACTATGTCTTCTTCATTGATCATTCAAAGTTGATTTATAAAGAACAGGTGGTTTCTTTCATCCAGAGGTTTGGTGAAAATGTCAGCTCTTTGCAAATCAGTGTAGATATAGATAGGTTTAATTTTGTTTTTGTCTACACACACTCTAATGAAATGATGTCTAATGTCTATATGTTAAGTCCTACTGTGATGGACTGGATTTTGTGCTATTGCTATAGAACTTGTGTTATCACATAAGAGAGTTGAATTATTTAAGTTGAAGGCATAGTCCAGTAGTTGATTCTGAATCCACAACATATGTGAACAACAGCTGCAAGCTGTAATATACTGTGCTTCAACAATTGATGTGGACACAGATAATTGTTTCTTATAGAACTAAGATACTAATCTCATCCCAAGGAACTGGCAAGTTCCTGAGGTACTTTTTCTGTCCACCTTGCATCCTGCAAATTCAGCATCTGAGTATCCAATTAACTCAAATTCTGACTCAGTGGGATACCATGGACCTAGACTAGGACAACTCTTTATATATCTCAAATTTCTTTTTAAGAAAATTAGGTGAGATTCTTTAGGGTTCACCTTGAACATAGCACAAAGGCATGTGGCAAACATAATATCTGGTCTGCTTGTTGTAAGGTATAGTAGGGACCCAACAATGCCCCTATATAGTTTTTGATCCACAGGTTTCCCATGTGCATCAGAGTCTATTAGAGTATTTGTAGCCATGGGTGTTTTCTTTGCTGAGGCGTCAGCCATCCCAAATATCTTTATAAGATCTTTAACATATTTAGCTTGGGAGATGAAGATGCCATCAGGGATCTCCTTCACTTGGACACCAAGGAAGTAGCAGAGCTCACTCATGCTACTCATTTCAAATTTAGAATGCATGAGGTCAGAGAACCTCTTGCATAATTTGGAGTCAGTAGACCCAAATATGATGTCATCCACATATATTTGTACTAACAAGGTTTGATACTTATGATGTCTAGTGAAAAGTGTTTTATCTACTATGCCTCTAATGAATTTATGCTCTATCAAAAAGCTAGCTAGAGTCTCATACAAAGCTCTTGGAGCTTGCTTTAGACCATAAAAAGCATTATGCAACTGGTGCAAAGGTTTGATCAACATAAACCTCTTCTTTAAGTACTCCATTCAGAAATGCACTCTTCACATCCATCTGATACACCTTAATTTCTTGTAGGCAACATAGGCCAGAAAAATTCTGATGGCCTCTAACCTTGCAACTGGTGCAAAGGTTTGATCATAATCTATGTCTTCTTCTTGCCTGTATCCTTGAGCAAGAAGCCTAGCCTTGTTTCTCACGATTGTACCTTGGGCATCTTGTTTATTTCTATATACCCATTTGGTTCCAATGACTGGGTAGTCTTGAGGTCTTGGAACCAAACTCAAACTCTGCCTCTCTCAAATTGATTTAGTTCCTCTTACATAGCAATGATTCAGTGGAGATCTTGCTCAACATCATATATAGATTAAGGTTCAACTTGAGAGAGAAAATAGACATGCATCAAATCTTGGTTGAGTTGATGTCTTGTCTGTACACCTGCTGACATGTCTCCAATCACTTGAAATCTAGGGTGATCACGTAGTGTGACAAGAACATTTCGTGGAGTTGGTTCAGCAACAGCTTTTTGAATTAATTCCTGTTGTGGAATTTTATTTGTTGTTGGATGAGGTTGAATTTCTTCCAGATCTTCTTCTTCACTGTCTTCATCAACCTGTGGAGAAGGATGTGCTGGGGCCTCTTGGGTGAGGCTTAGTCCATCAAAATTCTCACACAAGTGAGGTACCTGCAAAGTGTTATTGGTAGTAATCTCTTTCTCCTTGCAAGACATGTTAGCCTCATCAAATGTTACATGTATAGACTCTTCAATTTTCAAGGAGGATTTATTAAGTATCCTATAAGCTTTGCTTACATGAGAATATCCTAGAAAAATTCCCTCTTCAGCCTTAGCTTCAAACTTTCTAATATATTTTTTGTTGTTATTATGTATATATCATATACAACCAAATACTTTAAAATAGGTGATTTTAGGTTTCTTCCCTTTAAGTAGTTCATAGGGAGTCCTATTCTTTATTTTATGTATTAAACTTATATTCAGGACGTAATTTACTATGCTTTCAACCTCTGCCCAAAAGGATAAGGGCATGTACGCATCTGCAAGCAATGTACCTGCAGCTTCAATTAGTGTCCTATTTATACTTTCAGCTATCCCATTTTGTTGGGGAGTTCTAGGAGATGAGAAGCAGTGCCTGATACCTTCCTTCTCACAGAACTCATGCATAATAAGAGACTCAAACTCTGTACCATGATCACTTCTGATCAATGCAACATGAGTAGAGTACTCAATTTGTATGGTCCTGAGAAAATCTGTAAGAACTTTAAAGGTATCTAACTTAGATCTCAGAAAGAACACCCAAGTGAACCTTGAGAAGTCATCTACAATAACTGAGGTATAGGATTTCCCTCCTAGGCTTCGTACAACAATGGGTCCAAAGAGATCCATGTGTAGCAAGTACAAGATCCTAGGTGAATCACTTTTATTTATTGATTTAAAGCTAGATTTAGTTTGCTTGCCTAGTTGACAAGTCCTGCAGAGACCTTCCTTCTTGTAGGGACTAGAAGGTAGACCTCTCACACGATTGTCTTTTGATAGCCTAGCAATATTTTTCATGAATGCACCGCAGCGGCCTTGCCTCCACAAATCTGGCCTCGGATCTCGATTCAGAACTTAGAAGCTCCACCGGCGGCCGTATCCCTTTCTCCTCCTCCTCCTTGCTCTCCCTTCTCTCTACTCTTTTAGAAAGAGGATAGCCAAAGCTAAATGGGAATTCTCTTCTCAATTCTTGGTTATTAACCAGCAGGGAGAAGGATGGGCCATTAGATCCCAGATGAAGGAAATGGACGACCATAAATTGCCCTCAAATATCTATTTTTGGGCTGACACAGCCTGTGACATGCCCGTGTCACAGGCCATGTCCTTAAGCGGCACACAACTGACTTAACCCGAACAGGACACGGCCATGTGACACGCCCGTGTCACAGGCCATGTGCCATGACACAACGTTAGATATGCCCGTGTATAGCAGCCGTGTACCTCATACTCCATACAATCGTCTCAACTCGAACAGGACACGGCCATGTGACACGCCCGTGTCACAGGCCGTGTGCCCAGAGACACACCCGTGTCCTGCCCGTGTTCACCAGGCCTCATGCCTTGGCCAAATCAGGAGAAGGACATGGTCATGTGACATGCCCGTATCACAGTTTGACATGCCCGTGTCACAGGCCGTGTTCCCAAATCGAGGATCGTCGAGCGCATTTACTCGAGTGGAATTCGTCGAACCAAAGGAGGACATGGCCTTGGATACACCCGTGTCACAATCTGTGTTGCCTCTCGAGAACTCATCGAGTGCATTTTGTCGAGCACTCGACAGGCTGCTCCAACATACAGAGTAGGAAACGGCTTGGGACACGCTCGTGTCCAAGGTCGTGTTGCCCATCTTGAACCCAACTTTGGGATTTTGGGTGTTACATGTCGACACATTTCACACAAGTTAAGTCGAGACTAGAAGCAAGCTGTGTCGACACCCAAGACTTGGGTCAACACCGTTAGTCAAGAAACCAACAGTGTCGACACTCAAGATTAGTGTCGACACATTTTACACAAGTTGTGTTGAGATAAGAAGCTAGCAGTGTCGACACACTCGATTGTTGTCGACATCCCTAAAAGAGAAGTGTCGACACCCAGGACCGGAGTCGACAGAATCTAAGTATAGAAGTGTCAACACTCAGAACTGGTGTCAACAACTTCATGCAGAAGCTCTCAAGATAGAAATTCTTCTAAGTCAATAATTCGAATCATGAAGTTCTGACAACCGTCAGAACTTTCAGATGTCAGTGGATTAACTAGGGCAGCTAGTCATTCTTGACAAAGCCTATATGTGGAGACCAACACAACAGAAATAGAAGAGCAATTATTCTTTTTCTTCTCATCTAAGTCTGGCAGAACAATTCAATAGAATTCTGAAGGTAGGAAGGAGGTAGATTGTGGATCAACTTCAATCTTCTCCATCCAAGTTCAACCCTACCTTCTCCTTCAAGAAGCATTGAAAAATCTAAGACGGGTTGAACCCTTTTTCTTCACAGACAAGATTAAGGGAGAAGATTTCACATCAAGAACTGATCAAGAATAAGTCATCAGTCTCTTTCTTTCTGGGTGACACTTCAAAACTCAAATTCTTTCAGTTATAATAATTTTGTAAGACCTATTAGTAAATCTGAGGTGTAGGAGATTGATTTCTCTGAGTTGTAAGCCTAAATTATAAAGACTAAGGTATGGCTATGAGCCTATGGTTGGAGAAGGGGTAATTTCTCTGAGTTGTAGGAACTGGAAGGTTCTGAGGTTGTATGGAAATGGTTTGCCTAATGAGTAGGATTGGAGGTGCACTCTGAGGTTGGGTTCTTGAAGACGAACCTGAGTTGTAGGATCTTGAGGATCTGAGGTAGGACATTGTTTTGTCGGATTTGTAGGAGCCAGATGGACTCTGAGGTGTAAGATCTGAGGATTTGAGGAAAAGTAAGGAGGAGCTTTGCCGAATCTGGTTCATTGCTAGATAGGCGAAGGGGAAAAGTGAATGTACACATAAATTGTGGAACCACTATAGAACTACTATGTACTGTGTTGTGATTTATGCTGTGATTGTTAAATTAGATATGTGTTGTATTTAGTAAATCAAATGTGTTCTTGAATACTGTGGCTGTGTTAATAAACACACCAAGAAATTTTTATGACTTAAAGTAGCCAAGATTTAAAATGGACTTATTCACCCACCCCCTCTAGGTCACTCTCTATACTAAACAAACACTTTACAGAACCCAATGTTCCATATTTGTAAGAAGTCAAACATGTCAATGGTACACACTTAGTTGTATTTTATGTATGTTCAAGCTCATGCATGTAGGTGGTTCCCTATTACATGGATTGGACAGGTGGACTCAAAGAAGGATGTTGGAAAGACAAGAATCTGTCCAAGTCCACTTGCATTGTGTGAAGCAAGCTCACTCAATGCTAGATGTCTATGGAAGAAATCTGAAAAGATATATTCAACTAAGTCCACATGCGTTGAGAGAAGTCAGCTCGCTCAATGAGAGATGTCAAGAAGAGCTGTTGACAAAGGCAAAATTCTGGTTAAGTCTAGAGGCGTTGAGTGAGGACAGCTCACTCAACACCAGATGTGCAGAAGCGTCTGGTAAAGACCAGTCAGTCAAAGTCTTAGCTTTGATAGTAAAGAAAAGTGGCTAAGTCCACATGCATTGAGTGATGTCAATGCACTCAACAGCATACAAAAAAAGCATTGAGGAAAGACAGTGCAGTCAAACCTTAAGAAGAAGGAAGATAAAAAAGTGGCTAAGTCCACAGGTGTTGAGTGATATCAACGCACTCAACGCTATATAGTTAGAAGCATTGAATCAAGCTACTTTAGTGAAAGACACAGAGAATCTATCAAAGAAATATGGTTATGTCCTGAAGCGTTGAGTGAAGCCGGCTCACTCAACCCCATGCTAATTTTGTCATAGCCAAAGAAGAAGGAGATAGAAAAATTAACTAAGTCCACAGGCATTGAGTGATGTCAATACACTCAATATATCAACAAGATGGCAGGGTTCAGAGAATCGGCTAAGTACAAAAGCATTGCGTGATGAAGCTTCACTGAACGCTCTCAACGACTAAGATGCAGAAAAGTTCTGATTGTTGACCAAGTGTTTTGGCATTCAGTGAAGCTTGTTCACTCAACACTCTCAATGCCTAGCAGATAAAGAAAGTTTCAGCTAAGTCCAGGTGCATTGAGTGATGACGATTCTGTCAACGCCCTCAACACCTGGCAGTCAAGAAGAAATTGACCAAGTCTAGAGGCATTGAGTGAAGCAAATTCACTCAACGCACTCAATGCCTAAGCAAGGCAGAAGAATTGGCTAAGTCCATAAGCGTTGACTAAAGTCAGTCCACTCAATGCACTCAATGCCTAAGTAAGGCAGAAGAATTGGCTAAGTCCAGAGGCATTGAGTGAAGCCAGTTCACTCAACACACTCAACGCCTAAGCAATGCGGAAGAATTGGCGAAGTCTAGAGGCATTGAGCAAAGCCAGTTCAGTCAACGCACTCAAAACCTAAGCAATGCAGAAGAATTGGCTAAGTCCAAAGGTATTGAGTAAAGGCCATTCACTCAACGCACTCAACGTCTGAGTTGGAACTGAGAATTTGGCTAAGTCCACAGATACTGATGTCAGCAAAAGTCCACAAAAGTCAACAAAATTCAAATTCATTGCGGGAAAGCTACAGTCCACCACTAATGGCGTCTGTGGCCTGCTGTAAGACTTATTCTATAAAAGGATGGCTATATATCTGCAATTAAAGCTGGGCCTATGGGTCAAAGGAGCCGTTGAACGGCGGATGATAAAAGGAATGAGATCGGCGGAGAAAAGAATCTATTTGAATGGTTTGTCTTTTCACAAAGCGGAAATACTTCATCTTCTTCCTCGCCATTGTTGCAAAGCTTGAAGCAGAAGTCAAAAATCGACTGAACCCAAAAGGTCATCAAGTTAGTTGTTGGGATCAAAACTGATAACAGCAAGATTAGAGATATTTCTCTGAGAGAAAAGCAGCCAAGGCCTACACCTGCAGCAGTTACTTCACAGCCCAAGTAGAGCTTATCCTGAAGACTATTTTCTAGAGCTGTGAAGAAGGAATATGGATTGAGTTTTCTTAGGACAAAAGGAGGAAGACACATAGATCATTTCTCTGTTGTTTATTCAACATCACCAACCTAAGTTTCTATAGGATCTTTCTATATCTGAGTTGTAAACCTATTTATAAAGGCCGAGTGTAAGATCTTGTAAAGATCTGAGTGGTAGGATTCTTTTAAGAATCCGAGTGTAGGGCTTTGGCCTGAGTGGTAGGATTCAAGTGTGAATCTGAGTTGTATGATCCAGGTTGAATCTGAGTGTAGGGCTTTGGCCTAATTTGTAGTACACTTGTACCTGAGTTGTAGGAACCTTTGGATCTGAGGTAAGGCTATCCTCCTAGCCTGAGTGGTTGGCATTTTGGCCGAGCTGTAGGTCTTGGAGGAGAATTAGTGGTCATGCGGGATCGTGTTGTAAGCTCTCAGGAGCCGAGTTTTTGGTGAATTGCCTTATCTAACACACTTTTAGAAAGGCGGGAGGGACAGTGGAGGAATCCATACTCTGGAGAACCACTATAAATTATTTGTGTTTTGTGGGATCTTCTTGAAAGGAATACTAACTAATCACAACACAGACTAACTCAGATAAAGTCTAAAATAAATTAAAAGACTTAGAAACCTATTCACCCCACCATAGGTGTTTAGCTACCCTTGAAATCAAAGACTTTCAACTGCATCAAAGGCAGATGCGTTTGTGGGATACGCCCTAAGCGGCTGCAGCCTCCTCGGGCACCCGAATTCTTATGCTCATCACCACCCTATGATCATCCGGGGTCTAGTGGAGCACATGGATATCTTCATGGAAGTTGGAATGGCAAGGGACATATTGGTGGTGAACTTTAATATATGTAGCAGTTTGAATAAAAAAACATTGAGCTTCTATACCTTACTGCATGATGTGTTCTCTTTCGACTTCAGTCTTTTTTGTTGTAATAATAATCATGAAGAGGATGATCATGTATGCATACTTATATTAATCATATCCAGTGCTTTTTTTGTACTTAATTTCAAATCGTTATACTTGCATTAACATAAAAAAAATTTAGGGTCCGTTTGTTTAAAAGAAACTGGCTATTTGGAATTGACATTTGGAATTAGAATTATAATTCCCACATCCGACGCGATCATATTTATGTGTATATTGGCTTTGAATCAAAAACCTATGACTTTCAAATAAAAAACCAAATCGTCAATTCTTACCTCTTCCCATGGGTTTTCTGTTGATTTGATTTATTTCGAGCCTGTGGGAATTTTTGCACGAGGGTGTTTTTTTGACCGGACGAGTTATATCCCGGGAGAACGTTTATACCTGGGCTAGCTTTTTTCTCCAACGAAGGGTGCATGTGTACCGTGAAAGTGTCGCATATATTGCTTGGGTCATCAAAGAAATAGGCTAACTTGCTATTTGGATTTTAACAGTTGTGTCCTTGTTAGATCTGTGTGTGTTATGCCCTAGAAAGTAACCTCCCAGGCACCCAAAGCCACATGCTCAACACATACATCACTATCCTCAGCCTGGTGGTCCCCAGGGGCGGATCTAGGGGGGATTAGGTCCCAGGCCCCGTCAAGAATTTTGCAAAATGCTTAGCGGATTTGGTTTTTTCTCGTGGAGGCAATGAATTTTGACTACCTATACGTCAAAAACGGTGGCCGGATGAGGGAGAAATGACTCCGAAAAGTTCAAACAAAAACATTGTTGGAGATTGTAGATGTCTGGCCGCCCTTATTAACATTTCTATATCCACCACTAGTGGACGGTAGTACATGGTTTAGTGGAGATGGACATCGCATGTGACATTTTGGTGGTGAATATTTTAAATAAAGCTTGACCATAATTTGGTTTAGTGCCGAGGCAACTCAAGCAGTCACGTGATGTCGTCCGGGTGGAGACGGGTGAAAGAAATTGTACCTAATCACCTAGAGGGGGGGGGTGAATAGGTGACCTTAATCCTTTTAAACTTTTAGGCAGAATTAATCACAGCATTGACAGAACTTTAAACAGCATACACAGAATCATATACACACAGAGTACACACAGTTTTATAGTGGTTCCCCAAGGTTTGAGTACATCCACTTTCCCCCTTCGCCAATCTAGTAGTGTACTAGATTCGGCCAAACTCCTCTACTATTCCTCAGATCCTCAGATCTTACACTCAGAACACCAAACAGGTTCCTACAACTCAGGATCAAAGCCCTACCACTAAGTCTTCACCAAGACCTACACTCAGCCTTCAACAAGGTCTACACTCAGCCCTCAACAAGGCCTACACTCAGAGAAATGAATCTCCTACACTCAGGCACACAGGCCCTACCACTCAGCCTTTATAATTTCAGGCTTACAACTCAGATCCCTTAGGATCCTACAAGAAATTAAAATTACAATGAATATAACCACAACTCAGATTGAGAGAGAAGAGTTATCTGGTTTCTTGAAGAGTTCTTGGAAGAACTTTGCTGAGATCAACCTCCCTTGGCTTCCTTCAAAGCTTCTTGAATTTAGAACACAGTAGGGTTGTGTCTCTATACAGATGATCTTCAATCACTACTAACTTAAGAATCAGATCTCAATCTGAATCTTTTCTTCACAGCCTAGTTCAACAGTTGTCTTCTTAGAAGGTGCTCTCTCTCTCTCCAACTTCTTAGATCTTCTGATCACTTCAATTTATTCTTCAATGAATTGCTTGATTGAATTATCTGTTGACAGAATAAGACTTTATATAGGCTTTTTTCATGGTGACCGGCTGATCCAGTTTCTAACAACTTTTTGACAGCTCTGACAGTTGCAGTAGATCGGCTGGAATGAGAGCTGTCAAGTCATCCAGTCACTTCTTGAATTTTCTGTAACTGTCTGAAAGTATCGAGACAGTTAGTCTTTAAGTGTCGACACGGATAGACTAAGTGTCGACACAAGTAGACTAAGTGTCGACACTAGCCTTCATGGTGTCGACACAACTCCTTGTGTTGTAGAATCTGCTTCTCGGCACAGCTTCTTCAACATGTGTCGACACTGATCCTATGTGTCGGCACAAGTCCTTCTTTAATACTTAGCTGAATTCTTGTAAGTGTCGACACAACTCCTTTGTGTCGACACATCTTCTTGTGTTGATACTTGCTAAATGTCGACACAATTTCTTAGTGTTGACACATGCCTTCTGTGTTGATACTTTTGCTGAGTGTCGACACTTCTCCTTGTGTCGACACATTCTTCTTGTGTTGAGACTTTGGCTGAGTGTCGAGACATCTCCTTTGTGTCGACACATGTACTTAGAATTTGTTGAAATTTGCTGAGTGTCGACACAGCCTCCTAGTGTCGACACTTTCTTCATTGAGTGTCGACACAGCCTGTATGTGTCGATACTTTCCTTCTAGTGTCGACTCTGCATTCCTGGTGTCGACACAATTACTCCAAGTGTCAACACTGCTTCTCTGGGTGTCGACACAAGCCTTCTTAAGTGTCGACACTTTTATTCTGGGTGTCGACACATGGACTTAGAAACTTTTAAGCTTTCCCTGCAATTACTTAACCTGCACAAGGTAACTCAAAATACATCAAATACACCTTGATGTATATCATTGAGTAGGGTGAGGCTTCTTCAAATCAGGTACATATTTTCCAATGTACCCAACAATCTCCCCCTATTTGGAGAAGTCATAACCCTTAGTCAATGATATACACCATACATAACAAATTCACAGTATGATGTAAAACAATATTAAATGACAGGGTAAGGACATAAACATGTATAAACAAAACATGTATACACCAATATCACAGAACAGTAATGTAATAGAGTTAACACATATCATATTGTTCTAAGAACTTCAACATTTTCATTATTCAAAAGTTTACAGAAAGTTGAATGCAACTGATTACACATAGTAAACTTAAGAAAATTCCTATCCTAATGCTGCTCAGGCTCCTTGATCACAATGCCCTTTCCAGATTGTATCTTTGCTTGGACAGGAGCTTCAGTATCTTCAGCAGCAGCAGGCTTCTTCCCTTTAAGATCTTTCTTTTTCAATTCTTCAGCCTTGATCTTCTGCCTTTCAAAATAATGATAAGGCTTTGGAAAGTACTTGCTAGGCTCCTGTGCAGTAGGAGGTAGCTTTCCCATCTTAGCCTTTCTTCTGTATTGAACAATAGCCTCTTGCATGTTCTCATGTTTCCTCCACTCCAGTTCAGAATACCACTTGTTTCTATCCTGGATATTGTCCTTGGCAGCCTTCCATGCAGTCAAGATGATATTCCTGGAAGTGGGGCTCCATTGTTCAAAATCAGGCCTTAGTTCAGCTTGCTCTCTGAATCTTTTCTTAGACAATTGAGTCTCTTGTTCTTTTAGCAAAGCCTCTTGTTCTTTCAGTATTGCCTCTGGCACAGGCTGAACCACTTTCTCAAGGATGACATTCTGAATTCCCTCAGGAGGACTGTACATAGTCTGGATCTCTTGATGTATCATGTCAAAGTCTGCTGGAGGGTATATTACCTGAGCCACTTCAGCTTGCTCTCCTCCAAGATATGCAGGATTAATACCAGACTCTGCAACATTGTCATCATAACATAATGGAGGATATCCCTTAGTGCAGAAGTAACAGCAGTGATTACTTCTTGTAATGCTTTATCAAATTCTGCCTTAGCTGTAGTCATGGTTGCAGTATGGGCAGAAGCTATATTCTTCATTTCTATGACTATTGCATTATGAGAAGCTGTCAAATTTTCATTCATTCTTAGCTGGTTCTCCAGGACATAGCCTTGCTTCACTGCAATATCATCCACTTGTGTTTTGATCTTCTCTTGATGAGTGGCCAGATAGACTACTGCATTTCTTCCCTTATGGAAGCAGTCAGACTTTTTTTCTTATTCAGATTCATTTCAAATCTAATTGACTTGATGTCTTGGGCCAGATCAAATTGCAGTGATTTATGCCCTTCATCTATGTACTTTTCCAGAGCTTGCCTTTGCTCATCAAGCTTAATTTGCAATGCAACCATCAGTGAACTGTAATCAGTAGATGGTGCAGGCTATGGTGCAATTGTTTGTAAAGCCTTTTTGTAAGTCTGGCTTCTTCTTTTGAATACCTGAAACTTCCTCTTCTTGGCTCTAATAGCCACTTCATCTTCAGATACAGATGTGCTAGCTATATCAACCCTGTCCTTAGGGCTAGAAGGTAAATCCTTTTCAGTCCTAGGAACCTGCTCAGCATCCTTTGGCACTTTAGGTTCTTTAGTTATTGTCTCCTCTTGAGACCTAACCTGCTCCCCCTGAAGATCTACCTGCTCCCCCTCAACAGCTGCTTTTTCCACTTCAAAGTCAGTCTGTAATAAGTCTGGGAACAGCACTTCCAATGTAAACTCTTGTTGAGGTTGACTTGGTGAATCTCTTATTTCATCAATCACTTGAGCAGCAACAGATGTGTCCTCCATGACAACATTCTGAGGTTGACTAAGAATCTGAGGTTGCTGATTATCATCAGATAATGTGTCAGTCATAACTTCATTCTCAATAGGGAAATCTAATTGGTTGATTTCAGTTATTACCTCAAGTATGGTTTGAGTAGCTTGTTCACTCTCAAGTGGAGTTGGCTCTTCCACAAGTAGAGGCTCCCCCTGGATTGAATCCTGGTGAATTGGGCTAGCTTGTGGTAGCTCCCCCTGTCTGTCTGCATCTTCTTGTTTAGCTGGAGACTGTCCAGCATTCCATCCTTGTTCATCATCAGAACTAAATACTACAAGCTCTTTAGAGCTGCTGGAGGATTCCTGAGCCATAGGGGCTGTCTTCTTCTTCTTCGTCAGGGGTGTGTTCTTTACTGGAGTTGGCATTTGCTTGGTCAATACTCTGTCCCACCTAAAGAAGATTCTCATATCCATCTTCCACATGTCGTTAATCTTTGAACCTGCAGCTTGGTTCATTACATCTGGAATACTTCCAGCAAGGTAAAGACTCAGAATTCTACCCAAATTGGGCTTCTTCATACTCTCTTTTATCTTCTCAAACACAACTGCAGACCAATCAGTTTTTAGTTTGAAGATAATTCTTGTCATTAGACTAAACATATGAGCTAATATTCTGTCATGCCCTGCAGGCTTGCTCAGGATAACCTTGCCAACAATTTCAGATAAGAATTTGCCTTGCATGTTCATTCCTTTTCTGTTGAAAACAGATCCAATTTTCATGTTAGAATCAAGTCCACACCATGTTAGTGCTTCTCTAGTCTTAGAAGCAGAAACATCTTCTTCTTCCTTTGTCCTTGGTAGTTGAAGATCTTTTCTTAGAGTCTTAGGGGTGACCTTCACCTTGGTTCCATGAACTCTGGATTTAATCTTAAGTCCAGATTCATCTAGAGTTGGTCCATTCAGAAATTCGAGAAATTCCTTCTTCCATATCTTGATCGGTTCTGAAACAAGAAATTCTAACCCAGTCTCTTCTATTAGGGTTATCACGCCTTTGATCTCGGGTTCCGCATCATCAAATGCGTGTCGCACGAGTTCATATCCTTCATTCACATTCTCTTCTAGCTTGGGCGCCATTAGGGTTTGAAGAAATTTGAATTTAGAGAAGAGAGATGTCGACACACAAGTTTGGTCTCGAAACTTTGGTGAGCGTGTCGACAAACAATGGTGAAAACCTATTTATACCTTTCTAGAATAGAAGATGAAAGGGCGCGTCAGAATACTTTAATTGTGTCGGCACTGTTGACAAGTGTCGACACTTACTTATAATGTCTCGACAACTATGTGTCGACACAAGTAAAGTCGACAGAATATATGTGTCGACACTTGTTTATGAGTCGACACCACTTATCTCGACACTTAGTCGAGACTTTACTAGACTAATGCTTTGTAAATCCTAAGTGTCGACACCACCTTGGATGTGTCGACACCTACACTGCATGTGTCGACACTAATTCTCTAAAGTGTCGACAGAGACTTTCTAGATGTGTCGACACCATTTCTCTGAAATATCGACACCACTTCTATGTGTCGACACAGACAACTCTGTGTGTCGACACCATTTTACTTAGCCAATTTTGAAAACTTATTCTAAGTTTATCATCCCTAATTCAATTTTAAATTTAATGAATTTGATTTCATCTAAGGGCTTAGTATACATGTCAGCTAGCTGATTATCTGTACTAATATACTCTAGTGAAATATCTTCTTTTTCCACATGTTCTATTAGAAAATGGTATTTGATTTCTATGTGCTTAGTCCTACTATGGGAGACAGAATTGTTTGCAATAGAAATAGCACTTGTAGAATCACAAAATAGAGGTGTTCTACTTACTTGAATACCATAGTCTTCTAGCTGATGTTGAATCCATAGAAGTTGAGCACAGCAACTTCCTGCAGCAACATACTCTGATTCTGCTGTGGAGATAGCCACACTTGTTTGTTTCTTACTACTCCATGATATCAGTCTTCCACCTAGGAATTGACAGGTACCTGTTGTACTCTTTCTATCTTCCTTGCAGCCTGCAAAATCTGCATCTGAATAACCTGTCAGTTCAAACTCTCCATTCCTAGGGTACCAAAGGCCTAGATAAGAAGTGTCCTTAAGATATCTCAAAATTCTTTTGACTGCTGTCAAAGAGATTCTTTAGGGAAAGCTTGGTACCTAGCATAGACACATGTAACATACATGATATCTGGTCTACTAACAGTCAAATACAATAGAGAGCCAACTATCCCTTTATACAAAGTCTCATCTACAGGTTTCCCTGCATCATCTTTGCATAAAGACATTGTTGACCCCATAGGAGTTTTCATGGTAGTGAATGATTCCATACCATACTTCCTTATCAACTCTAGGGTGAACCTAGACTGGCATATGGATAAACCATCCTCAGTCTGTCCAACTTGAAGACCCAAGAAAAACTTAAGTTCCCCCATACTGCTCATTTCAAATTGTCCTTGCATTAATTTTGCAAACTTTCTGCAAAGACTATTTTCTGTAGACCCAAATTGATAAGCCCGGAATCCGCGACCTGCCCGCGCAGCTTTCCAGACCGGGCGGCCTTCCTACTCAAGCCGCCAAGCCTCCCAAGCCGGGCGGTCTCCATGTCAGGCCGCTGCCAACGCCGACCCTGCTCAGCGACAAGGCCCAAGTACCCAGCCGTCAGCTCGCCAGGAGGAATCCGCCAGGCCGCGCGGCTTCCCTCCTTTCTTGTTTCTTTCTCTTTTGATTCCCCTCACCTCTGCCCGGTTCTCCTGTACCCTGAGCAGCCGGTAATTTTAGCCCTGCCCGTTTGGGCAGGCCCCTGATCCTATAAATAGGGGGAGGGTGCACTCCACAAGACACGCTGACTGGGATCCAGGAGCTCGCCTGTTAAGAGCTGCGGTCTCAAGTCTAGTGTATTGCGGCTTGTAGTCCGGCCGGCTTTCTCTTTTACTCGTTGTAACTGTTTCTCATTTTTAAGTAAAGGAAAGCCCGCCGCAAGAGTGGCATTTAAGCCGCGGCGGGCGAACTCTGCTGTTGCCGCTGCCAGCAGCCCCCTTTTTCGGTCCTTTAGCCGCGACCGCTAGTAACCGATTGGTCGACAGTCTTATCCTTTCCTCCCCTATTCCCCGGTGTTCGAACCGTTAGCTGGTGGTGCCCGACTCCCTGTCCATTTTCGTGCATCAACAGTTAACACGCGACCTTCAGATCTCGACTAATCGATGAAATCAGCGGTCTAGCTAATTAGACCGCTCTATCCTCTAGAGTTCGGCGGCCTGTCGAGCAAGCCGCAACTTAGCCGGCTAAGGTTTTCAGCCCGCCTCCAGCACTGTAGAACCTGGCTTTCTACCCGCTCGGTTTTCCTCCCGGTATTCTTGTCAGCTTGTCGCACCGTCTAGCCGCTCGTTAAGTCGCCGCTATTGTGCGGTCTCTTGAAAGAGTTCGGCTGTTTCCCTCTTTTCAAGATGAATCCTGCAAAGGGTCCGAATAAATCCAGCAACATCTCAGTTACTACAAATCTCTCAGAAGTGCAGGATTGTTCGTATTTTAATAGTGAGTTTGTTGACCCACATAGAGAGATTTTTGCAAACAGTGTTGAGTGTGGCCTAGAATCTGTTGCAAATGAACCTCTTTGTGAGGAAGAAGAAGAGGCCCCTTCTCCATTCATTAATCGAATTCAGTGGGATACTGTCTCCGATGACTTCAGAGTACTGCGTCTCCCGGAGTATTCTGGATGTGATGATCCGTTTTCTCACTTGCAAGCTTTTGAATCAGCTATTTCACTGAGAAAAGTGTCAAATGTAGTAAAATGCAAACTCTTCGTTATATCTTTTGGCAATGTTGCAAGAGAATGGTTTTATAGCCTCCCACCTCGATCAGTAACCAGCTTTAAGGATCTTCGAAGTCAATTTATTTCTAGATTCACTATTTACAGGAAGCGGAAAAGAGACGTTGGAGCTCTCTTCCGAATCAAGCAAGGAATCGACGAGTCTAATCCAGATTTTGTTGATCGGTTTCAAAAGGAGGTTCTGGATGTTTGTAGCGTCCATCAAGACTATTACTTGCATGCGTTCATAAATGCACTTCAAGAAGGTCCCTTGAAATTCAAGCTCACCACAAAGTATCCCAAAAGCTATGGAGATTTTATTGATATAGTTAATACATTCATAATAGGCGAAGAGGCAAATAAAGGTTATGTTTCATTTCTGAATCAAATGGATAAACAATCTCAAGGGACTTCTGGTCAACAGCAATCTATTTCCTCACAAGATGTTTTGCAAGTTAAATATTGCAAGTCTCCTTATATTCTCCAGGATAAAACACCAAAGTATGAAAAAGGTTCACGTAAGTATGTTAAGTTCAAAATTCCTATGGAAGATCTTTTGATAATCATTCAGGGAATGCCTGAGTTCAAGAAGCCTCGGCGTATGAAATCAAAAATCAAGTATCGGCACGAGCAACTTTTTTGCAAGTATCATAAAGATATTGGTCATCTAGCAGAAGATTGCATAGCTCTCAGGGAATTGGCTAATCAACTTGTAAGAGCTGGAAAGCTGCAAGGATATGTTATTTGGTAACTCTCTAAGGCAATCTTCCACTTCTTGCTCAATAATTCAAGCAGTGATTCCTCTTTCTTTCTATAAAGAAAAGTGCTTATGTTTAGAATAGTACATAACATCTCCTTCACAATCGGTATTAATGAGGCATGATAAAACTACAGATATATATCCTTTGTCACTTCCTTAACATCATGCAAATGTTACTTTTTCATTTGAAGCTTATTTTTAGCTTTACTCTTTATACCAATATGCATGCATGTAGGGGCAAGAGCCCCTTTCGAATTCTTAAGCCCTCCACATCCCGCTTGACTTCAGTCGCAGATGTGTAGTGGGTTTTCCGCTTGGCCTTCAGTCGCAGACATTGCGTACCCGTCACGCATGACTTCAGTCACAGACAGGCATTACGTACTTGTCCCGCTTGACCTTCGTCGCAGACATTGCGTACTTGTCCTGCTTGACTTCAGTCGCAGACGTTGCGTACTTGTCCCGCTTGACATCGGTCATGGATTTTAAGAATTTCGATCTCGCTTATGTGTTCTTTGTGTGGAAAGCAATGCCGCACGCACCTGCCCACATTGACACATAAGTGCATGTCTTCACCTATTTTTGCAGGACAACACGCGCCTATCCGCTATCTCGCGGCTTTATTAAGCGGCCTGTGCAGGTTGTATAATTAATTACACAAGCCGCCCGGTTTCATATTCCGGCTTAAGTTTTTTAACTTTCCTGTTCCTACCTGCCGGATTATCATTAATATATTTGGGAACTCGGCCGACTTACGTCCGCCTATCCGCTATTCAGTATCTTATTTGGCTCAAATATATCAATTGCCGGTTTGTTATTCATATGGAAAGGAAGTCGCCCGACCTGCGTCTGGCACTTAATTCCGGGCTTTGATCTGCCGACTTATGGTATTAATTATATTAGCTAATCAGCGAACTATCGTCACGAAAATTCTCGGCTTCCATATGCCTATATCGGCCTGTATTATCGGAAGCCGAAGCTTGTTTCTCTATTCTTGTTCCTTTAATCAAATGGGCAATTCGTTTCAGAGTTCTCCCTAGCCGCAATCTAATATTTCAATGTTATGGATGTCTGCCGACTGCGACAGGTGGCCGCGCGGCTTAGCGGTCACGGTTTATGTATGAGCAAGCCGCGGCAATTCAGCTCTTCCAGCAGATAACGTTGAATAATTCATCAAGGAAAATTGCGGTTTAAGTTATTAGCCGCTCGGCTTATCGTCGACGTGCACTCCGGTATAAACCGCAGGAAAATATCTCTCTCTTGCGGATAGCTTTGTTGAAGTCGCAGCGCAAACTCAGCCGGTTTACATACTTATATTTTAAATCGGAAGCTAAACTGAGACCGCGCGGACTTAGTCAAGTAAGAAAAGTGAGATGTAAAAAAAAGAAAGGTAAAATTGCCTTCATTTCTATTTCATTAAGTATTACAAAATATTAATCGCGCGGTTACAAAAACAATACCGCCGATATCCAAAAGTTCAAAATAAAAAAACAAGTTATAGATTTTTAATCGTCCGGTTTGAGCTTCTTAGTCGCAGGAGAATCCAAATCACTGCCATCGCCAATGTCGACGGATGATAGAGAGTACCCGCTGCTAGTTGCGGAGCTCGCTGAACCACCAGAAGTTATCGAGTCTGGCCGCGCGGTCTCCGATTCTTGGGCGTCGGACTCAGGCGATGTGCGCCCACTCCGGCTTCCCTGGCCGACCTCTTCCACGGCGTCTCCCATTACCTCGCCGACTTCTTCCCCGACCTTGCCCTTGCCCTTGATCGACCTGTAGACGTCGGCCACCTGCTTTTTCAGGGAGGGGTAGATGTCGGCACATGTAAAGTCGGTGAAGCCGGTGGCCAAGCCGCCAAGGTCGCGGAGGCGGTTAAGCGCTCCATCGATTCCCTGGACGAGTTGCGGGAAGACTTGGTCTTGGAAGATGGGGTTGGCCGGGTTGTACATTTCCTGCAAAACAAAAGTAGAGGTAAGGTCGCGCGGTTACATAATGCTAACCGCACGAGTATGGGTAACGACTTACCGCCTCCTTTTCCTTTAGCTGCTTGTTCTCTTCTTGTTGTTCGCCTAACTGCCTCTTCAGGCCGCTGTTCTCCTTCATCAGTTGCTTGTAGGCAAGGCCCATGAAGTGACTTGCCACGAAGCTCCTCGCCCCGACCTGCGCGGCTAGCCGCGGCAGGTCGTCTGGTGGAACTCGCCGCATCGCCTTCAAGTTGCGCTTGCCGTACAGCGTGCCGCCAACCGCGCTCGCGTGGCGGCTTACTTCTTCTGCTCCCCAGTAGGGGAGGGCGGTGGAGATCGTCACCGACTTGCCGTCCGGACTCCACCGCAAGGCCGGATCGCCGTGGACATCCTTCAAGCTGCTGCCGGTTCCTTGCAGAATGAACTCTCCAGAGGAGTCCGACTCCTCCTCCTCCGCAGCTCGCGCCGGCTTGGCCCGCTTCGCTCTCTTTTCTCTTTGAGTGAGGGTCAAGCCGCCAGGAGTCTGCGGGTTGTTTAGCGGGACCGCCACAGCAGCTGCAAAGATAAATGCAAAGTTAGTTTCCAGTCCGTGCGGCTAAGATAGAAGGTCGGCCGGCTTGGAGCTTACTGTCTTCCGCCTCTATTCCTACTAGCGACGGCAATAGCGGGATGTTGTGGTTTACATCAAGCCGCTCGCCTTTGAAGAAGTTGTAAATCTCCTTCTCGACGACGACCAAGCCGCTGCTGCCAAAGGCGTCCTCTTCGCGGATTTGGGGGTCGACTGGCAGCAACCCCAGGTTTCCCTCGAATATGAGAAACCGCTTGGACTAGTTCGCGATCTTGTTCGCCAGGTTCACTATCTTCAGCCCTCTGCAGCCAAAGTAGAGGTGCCCCCGGAAGATCTTTGTCCCGGAGTCCGGGATAGACCGCACCGAAAAGCATTCTCGGAAGAGCCTCATAGAGAAGCGGACTCTTTCCGACCTCAGATAGGAGATGAAGCTGTATATGGCGGCTATCGAGTTTGGGGGAAGTTGTCCGGGCACAACTCCGTAGTGGTCGAAGACCGCTACGGCCTCCAGCATGACCGGGAAGCTGAAGCCGCAGTCAAAGTGGTCGATGGGGACCGCGATCTGATTTGCATTGGAGGAGTTGATCCGCTCATCCTGTCGGGGAAGCCGAGCGATCAGCGGACTTCCTTGCATGTGTGAGACAAAGTCATCCAACTCGGCTTTTGTAAGCCGGCATTCTTTATGGTCAGCTGAGTGGAAAGCGGAGGCCGCGTCTGTCCTAACCGCAGTGGCCTTGTCAGACCGCAACGACTTGGACTTAGCCCACATCCTTCTTGATTTGTGATGAAATCTACGGGGTCTGCTCTATTTATAGAAAATCCGTGAAGCTACAGTGCCCAACGTCAAATCGCGGCTAGTCGTCACGCCGCGCGGCCTAAGTCCGCTCGTAGTGCAGATCAGCTTAATGACCAAGCCGCCGTTTAGTCCATCAGTCCGCACGGCTATTTCCCTGCACTTAGAAAAATTCTATGGCGAATCATGTGGATATCAAGTATTCAAGCCGGCGCTCTGTTCGCCAGACTGCGCGACTACTATCCTAATCTTTAAATTTCTCAGAACAAAGCAGCAGACATGTGAATTATAAATTCAAGCCGCATAAGCCGCATTCAGTTCGCAGCATAATAAAATACAACAGTTTACAGCAATCAAATTGTTCAACATCCAGAGAAAAAATATATATTACAACATAATATACGAATGTCCGCGCGGCTTAGTTCTCTCATGTCGCTCACGATCGTTTGTCGTCTTCCGGCCTGTCTCTTCCTATGTGCGCGACATGTTCACCGGTCTGCACAATCACAACGTACACCTGGCTAACCAGATTGTGAAGCGCATGTAGAGACCGATGAACTCGCGCAGCGTCGCACTCTACTCTCGCAAACGGTATCATGGGGATCGCATGGACCCCCAGACCGCTTGGAACTGCGACCTGGTTAGGCGCCACGGCCACCGACGGATGCGAACTCTCGCCAGAGGCCGGGCGGCTAGTGCCCGGCAACTCTGCAGGAGTTGGTAGTGCAGGCCACTGTTCTCCGCCGGTCTCCGCCGGTAGGTCTTGGTTCTCGCCGCCTTCAGCATGTGGGATCTCTTCTCTGTCTCCTTCCAGCCGCGCGGCCATCAGCAAGTACTTCTCCGCCCTTTCCTGCTCCAAGGCGACCTGCATCTCAGCAATCTTCGCCTCAGCGGTTTCCATCGCGGTCTGGAGCCTGGCGGTCTCTTCCTTCCTCGCGGTCTGGAGCCTGGCAGTCTCTTGTTCCATCGCAGTCTTCAGCCTCGCGGTCTCCTGCTCAAGCGCAGTTTGCAACCTTGTGGTCTCTTGCTCCAGGGTGGTTTGCAACTCTTGGATCCTTTTTTTCGCGGCCTCCTGGGCAACCCGCTGCTGTTCATCTTTAATCCGCAGGGTTTCGGTGGCCGCGTCCAAAGCCGCCTGCAGCATACCGACCTCATTCTGGAAGTCGGCCATCTCCTTCTGGCGAACACTTGGCGGAGGCAGCATAGATATAAATGTGGTCAAGTCGCCCGGTTTCATCGCGGTCTCCGGTACACCTGCAGAAGAGAAACCGCAGTCAGGTTCAGCCGGATTGTTGCGACCTTCTAGTAAGGAAATCGGTAGGATAAGACCGCCGGTTTGCTGTTTATCTCATTCAGAGGCCGCGGTATGGATTTTAATCACTGGCTGCCTGAGCCGCTCAGGATCTATCCTCTTCAGCTTTTCTTTCCATAGCCGCTCGGTTTCATTAGCTCGGCTTTTCAGTTGAGCCGTGGTCAGGAAAAAGCTGGCCGGCGGATTTAATATAATATTCGCCCCCTTCTTCCTTGACCGCGACTTGTAGAATTTAATAATTCGCCTAACGTCCCGGTGTTTACCTTGCAGCAATGGAAGTGCGGTCACCACCGGCTTATCGGCGATCAGCTTCTTCATCTCCTCCATCTTCTCGCGAAGCTTCAGTTTCTCGGCTCCTTCAGAAGCCGCGGAAGCCGGTTCGCCAGGCTTCTCCCCAATAACCTGGATGTCCGGGCGGTCAACCTCCTCAGAGGCCGCTGGTGTCACCAATAGCGCGTCTTGCTGCTGGAGAGTCTCCATGCCCTTCAGGAGCTCGCTCAACGAATCGCTAACCGCAGGTGTACCCTCCAGTTCGCTCGGTTTGTAATCCGGTGTGGGCGGGTTCTCGGGTACCTCCTTATCGTTCGGCCTGTGTTGCAGACTGTCCGCGCCGGTCTTTTCGGAAATGTTCCGATTTCTGGCATGCAACTTCCTCATCTTTCTCTTCATCCTTTCTTCAAGGGTTTCGCTCCTTTCTTTCCGCCGTTTCAGGGAGCCGAACACCTTTTCAGTCCGCTTGCGCTGTTCAACCAAAGTCCGCTCGGGTTCCTGGGCCTTCTCCGGCTCGTTGTCATCCACAACGATTAAGTCGACCTTGCCCGGCAATTCGGACGGTTTCCCAGATTCAACACTCTTCTCCTCCGTCCCACCGATTTTTAGGAGTGGTTCTCCTGATGGAGAGAAAGTCAGGTCGAAGGATTTGGCAATTCCGGTTTGTGGTGGAGCAGCCTTCGAAACCGCTATGGGATCTACAGCGGCCTGCGATGGTCTGCCGACGATCTCTGTCGGCCTCTTTTCAGGTCCAGAAGCCGCTGATGTCTCCGGCTTCCCAATCTTCTTGGCAGTCAGACGGGCAGAATCATCCGAGTTCTGGCCCGGGCTCTGCTTCGTTTCTGGCGGTTTCTTGTTGCGGGCTAACATTGATGACATCACATCCATCGCTAGAGAAATCGCGTCGGCTTGCAAAATTCTGACCGCAAGTGGCGAGTAGCGACCCGTGGCTTGGCAGGAATCCTGAAGAATGTCAAGGGTCAGGGGATTTTATAGACGACGATGAAGCAGTCGCGGTCTCCGGCTTAGTTATACATTTTCGAAGTTTTTTGGAAACTTAAAAATGTGCGGGGATTATAATAAGCCCGGAATCCGCGACCTGCCCGCGCAGCTTTCCAGACCGGGCGGCCTTCCTACTCAAGCCGCCAAGCCTCCCAAGCCGGGCGGTCTCCATGTCAGGCCGCTGCCAATGCCGACCCTGCTCAGCGACAAGGCCCAAGGACCCAGCCGTCAGCTTGCCAGGAGGAATCCGCCAGGCCGCGCGGCTTCCCTCCTTTCTTGTTTCTTTCTCTTTTGCTTCCCCTCACCTCTGCCCGGTTCTCCTGTACCCCGGGCAGCCGGTAATTTTAGCCCTGCCCGTTTGGGCAGGCCCCCGAGCCTATAAATAGGGGGAGGGTGCACTCCCCAAGACACGCTGACTGGGATCCAGGAGCTCGCCTGTTAAGAGCTGCGGTCTCAAGTCTAGTGTATTGCGGCTTGTAGTCCGGCCGACTTTCTCTTTTACTCGTTGTAACTGTTTCTCATTTTTAAGTAAAGGAAAGCCCGCCGCAAGAGTGGAATTTAAGCCGCGGCGGGCGAACTCTGCTGTTACCGCTGCCAGCGGCCCCCTTTTCCGGTCCTTTAGCCGCGACCGCTAGTAACCGATTGGTCGACAGTCTTCTCCTTTCCTCCCCTATTCCCCGGTGTTCGAACTGTTAGCTGGTGGTGCCCGACTCCCTGTCCGTTTTCGTGCATCAACACAAATATGATGTCATCTACATATATTTGGACTAGAATGATCTTGCCTCTAGATTCCCTAAGGAATAGAGTCTTGTCTATTTCCCCCTTGTGAATTTATTCTCAATGAGGAAACTAGACAGGTTTTCATACCAAGCCCTAGGTGCTTGTTTTAACCCATATAAAGCCTTCCTAAGTCTATAAACATAATTAGGTTTGATAGAATCAACAAAACCTGATGGTTGTTCTACATAGACTTCTTCCTTCAGATTTCCATTCAGAAAAGCTGACTTAACATCCATTTGGTATACTTTAAACCCTTGATTGGTTGCATAGGCAAGAAACATTCTTATGGCCTCCAGTCTGGCTACTGGAGCAAAGGTTTGATCAAATTCAATACCTTCTTCCTGCTTATATCCCTTAGCAACCAGTCTTACTTTGTTCTTTATAATCACTCCATGTTCATCCAACTTGTTCCTAAAGATCCACTTGGTTCCAATTATGTTGTGATCGTTTGGTTTAGGAACTAGCTCCCAGACTTTGCATCTTTTGAACTGGTTCAGCTCCTCTTGCATTGCCTCAATCCAATGAGGGTGTAGGATGGCTTCTTCAAATTTCTTTGGCTCAACCTGGGATAGAAAGCTGGAGTAGAGTACTGAACTTAGATTTCTGCTCCTTGTTTGTACCCCTTGTATGAGATCACCAATAATTTGATTGGCTGGATGATCTTTTAGATGTCTATTTGCTGGAGGCATCCTATTTTCTGGTTGTGCACCTACCGCTTCTTCATTCAGCAGCTCCTCTTGATCTTCTTCATCAACTGGAGTATCTTGTACTCCCCCTGGACATCAGCCACTATCATCCACATGCTGACTTGCAGTAGATCCTTCTTCAGTAGTAAGCTTGTCCATCTTCTCAGTCAGAGTTGTAGAGCTGCAAACACTTCTAGACAATTCATTGTTAATGAGTGTAGCTTTATCAAATACTACATGTACTGACTCTTCTACAACTTGAGTAGTCAAGTTGTAGACCCTATAAGCCTTACTGTTATTGTTGTACCCAACAAAGATTCCCTCTTGTGATTTGGCAGCAAACTTGGTTAAGTAAGACTTACCAGTGTTAAGTATATAACATTTGCAACCAAAGATCCTGAAATATGATAGGTTTGGTTTTCTGCCTTTCACAATCTCATAGGGGGTCTTATTGTGGCTCTTGGTGATAGTAGCCCTATTAATTACATGACATGCAGTGTTTACTGCCTCAGCCCAGAAATATTCAGGGAGAGATGTGTCACTTAATAGGGTTCTACCAGCCTCTATCAAGGTCCTATTTTTCCTTTCAGCAATACCATTTTGCTGAGGTGTTCTTGGTGAGGAAAATTCCTGAAATATCCCAAACTCTTCACATAGATTTGTCATACTATCAGACTGGAATTCAGTATCATGGTCACTTCTTATTTTGACCACTGTACTGTCTAACTCATTCTAAATTTGTTTGACAAAACTATAAAAGATATTAGGTGTTTCAGACTTTTGCCTTAGGAAGAATACCCAGGAATACCTTGAGTAGTCATCAACTACCACAAATGTATAGACCTTCTTACATAGGCTGTGAACTGGCATCGGACCAAAGAGATCCATATACAAGAGGTATAAGCACCTCACAGCATCTTTGTTCTCAATGCTATTAAAGGTGGATCTAGTCTGCTTGCCTTTTTGACAAGCTGAGCATATCTCATCATTAATACACTTAACCTGAGTACCATTCCTCACTAACACTTTACTATAGAGTTGACCAATTGTCTTATAGTTAAGATGGGCTAGCCTCTTGTGCTATTTGACACAATGAGAGACTTTCTCATCAGCTACAAAATACACAGGAGAAACATTGTTCTCACACATAATGTCTAGACAATAGACATTTCTCTTCCTATAACCTGTCAGAATGATCTTTTGATCATTTGACCTCCTGATATGACAACCATCTTTGACAAATGAGATGTCATATCCTAAATCACTCAGCTGACTTATACTAATGAGGTTGTGTTTCAAACCTTTAACATAAGCCACTTGAGTAATTGTAATAAGGTTGCTAGAAATGTTGCCAAAGCCTTTGATGATTCCTTTTTCAGAACCACCAAAGGTGACTTTAGGACCATCCTTGATTGGTGTATAGTCCTTCAGCAATCCCCTAGTTCCAGTCATGTGCCTGGAACATCCACTGTCCAAGTACCATATTGGGGCATGGTCACTTGGACTCACCTGCAAAACAGATTACTTTACCTTAGAATCCAAATAATTCTTGGGTTCTTGGTGCAAGTTAGTCTTACTCTTAACAAAACTACCTGTAGCATTTCTAGCAGGCATTTTGCTACTCACCTTGGCATTAGAATTATGCCAACAGTCTATGGCAAAGTGGCCTATCTTGCCACAACACCAGCACTCAAATCTGTTGTACCTTTATTTAGGTATAACCCTGGCTATTTTATCTTCAAAAGGCTTCTTGTTGAGTACTGGGGCTTTGCCCTTAGACTTGGACTGTACAGTCCTGACAGGTTTAGTAAACCCCAATCCAGTTTTACCCTTTTGAGAAATGAACTCATCTATCAAAGGTAGAACAGACTTTGGTTTAGAAAACCTTGCTACTATTTCTCTCTCCTTCTGAAGGCTAATCTCCAGATTTCTGATTTGATCATTCTTGAATGTAATAGTCCCCATCTGAATAACAGTAATGTTCTTTAGCCTTGCTATTTCATTTAGTTTTTGATCAAGTAACTTATCAAAATCTGTTGCAGCCACTTTGAGATTAGCAATCTCCTTAGCCTGACTCTTGTCCAAGGATTTGCTTTTCTTCAAAGCCTGCAACACTACTCTATATTCATCAATTAATTGATGAATGTCTCCTTCAGATTCAGATCCACTCTCATCACTTGATGCTGATGAATCTGATTCTGATCCAGCACTAGAAATTGAACTTGAAGAACAATTTAGTACATGACTTGGTCCAGGCTGATCCTGGATTTTGTCTCCTTCTAATAAGGCCATCAGTCCATGGCACTGATTGTCCTCATGCTCATATATAGAGTTCATTAATTGGATGAACTCCTCTTCCTCTTCGTCAGCAAACAGTCCAATATAAGCTTCAGCTTCTGAATCAGTTTCTGAAGAAGACATGTCAGACAGACTTTTGTCCTTCTTAGCAACAAAGGACCCTTCCTTTTTGCCCTTGATCTGAGTCTTCTTCTTATCAGTTGACTCTTTCCTTTTCTCTGGACAGTCAGCAACAACATGACCATGTCTGTTACAACAATAACAAACTATCTTTGAAGATGTAGTTTTACTTGACTTGGGCTTTCTCCTGTCATACTTTTATGACTTCTGTGATGTGGATGGCTTAGACCTCCACTGTTTCTTCTTTAGAAACTTCTGAAAATGTCTTGTGAAAGCTGCAAAGTTCTCATCACTCTCACTGCTTTCAGAATTCCTGCTTTCTGACTCATCTGACCCAGTTTCAGCAACTTTTGGAGTTGGAGATGGAGACTTACTTTTATATTTCCTAGTGGCTTCTGTCTTGAAAGCCACAGCTCTTTCTTTGTGCTCAACTCTTGTAGTCTTCTCCTCCTCCTTCCTTACCATTAACTGCATCTCATATGATAACAGTTTTCCAAACAATGTTGGAGGAGGAATGTCTGCTAATTTGGCCATTTCCCTTATGGCACAAATCTTAGTATCTCAGTCTTTAGTTAGGGATCTCAAGAACTTATCATTTAGCTCATAATTACTGAATTTTCTTCCATAGGACATTAACTCATTAACTATCCTATAGAATTTCTTGTAACACTCAGTTATGCTATCAGACCTTCCTTGTTTGAAGCTCTCATACTCTTGGTTTAATAAATACTTCCTGTCTTGTCTAACTTCTTCAGAGCCCTCCATGTACACTATCAGTGTATCCCACATTTCCTTTGATGTTTTACAGTGTATCAAATTCTGAAATGTGGCATCATCTATTGCACTCACAATAATATTCTGAGCCCTCTTGTCCATAGTGGCCAGAATAATCTCATCTTTAGTCATCTCTGAATAGTACTTAGGAGTTCTCTGATTTGCATCCAGAACTGATAATTTCATTGGCACATATGGCCCTTCTTTGACCGTGATATATATTCTAGGGTCAGAGGCTTCCATAAATAGTCTAACCCTTTCTTTCCAAATTCCAAAGATCTCCTTTCTGCAGATTGGCAACTTCATGGAACCTAGTTCTTTGTGATTCTCTGTTGAACCCATTTTCTTGATTTTCTTGATTATGCTGAGTCTGCCTACAGGATCTTTTACTCAGACTGTTATTTCCTTTTTGAGTAACCTGGCTCTGATACCACTTGAAAGAAATTGTACCTAATCACCTAGAGGGGGGGGTGAATAGGTGACCTTAATCTTTTTAAACTTTTAGGCAGAATTAATCACAGCATTCACATAACTTTAAACAGCATACACAGAATCAGATACACACAGAGTACACACAGTTTTATAGTGGTTCCCCAAGGTTTGGGTACATCCACTTTCCCCCTTCGCCTATCAGTAGTGTACTAGATTCGGCCAAACTCCTCCACTATTCCTCAGATCCTCAGATCTTACACTCAGAACCCCAAACAGGTTCCTATAACTCAGGCTCAAATACCTACCACTCAGTCTTCACCAAGACCTACACTCAGCCTTCAACAAGGCCTACACTTAGCCCTAAATAAGGCCTACACTCAGAGAAATGAATCTCCTACACTCAGGCACACATGCCCTACCACTCAGCCTTTATAATTTCAGGCTTACAACTCAGATCCCTTAGGATCCTACAAGAAATTAAAATTACAATGAATATAACCACAACTCAGATTGAGAGAGAAGAGTTGTCTGGTTTCTTGAAGAGTTCTTGGAAGAACTTTGCTGAGATCAACCTCCCTTGGCTTCTTTCAAAGCTTCTTGAATTTAGAACACAGTAGGGTTGTGTCTCTATGCAGATGATCTTCAATCACTGCTGACTTAAGAATCAGATCTCAATCTGAATCTTTTCTTCACAGTCTGGTTCAATAGCTGTCTTCTTAGAAGGTGCTCTCTCTCTCCAACTTCTTAGATCTTCTGATCACTTCAATTTATTCTTCAATGAATTGCTTGATTGAATTATCTGTTGACAGAATAAGCCTTTATATAGGCTTTCTTCATGGTGACTGGCTGATCTGATTTCTAACAACTTTCTGACAGCTCTGACAGTTGCAGTAGACCGGCTGGAATGGCAGCTGTCAAGTCATCCAGTCACTTCTTGAATTTTCTGTAACTGTCTGAAAGTGTCGAGACAGTTAGTCTTTAAGTGTCGACATTGATAGACTAAGTGTCGACACAAGTAGACTAAGTGTCGACACTAGCCTTCATGGTGTCGACACAACTCCTTGTGTTGTAGAATCTGCTTCTCGACACTGCTTCTTCAACATGTGTCGACACTGATCCTGTGTGTCGACAGAAGTCCTTCTTCTATGATACTTAGCTGAATTCTTGTAAGTATCGACACAACTCCTTTGTGTCGACACATCTTCTTGTGTTGATACTTGCTAAGTGTCGACAGATGCCTTCTGTGTTGATATTTTTGTTGAGTGTCGACACTTCTCCTTGTGTCGACACATTCTTCTTATGTTGAGACTTTGGCTGAGTGTCGACACATCTCCTTTGTGTCGACACATATACTTAGAATTTGTTGAAATTTGGTGAGTGTCGACACAGCCTCCTAGTGTCGACACTTTCTTCATTGAGTGTCGACACATCCTGTATGTGTCGATACTTTCCTTCTGGTGTCGACTCTGCATTACTGGTGTCGACACAATTACTGCAAGTGTTGACACTGCTTCTCTGGGTGTCGACACAAGCCTTCTTAAGTGTCGACACTTTTATTCTGGGTGTCGACACATGGACTTAGAAACTTTTAAGCTTTCCCTGCAATTACTTAACCTGCACAAGGTAACTCAAAATACATCAAATACACCTTGATGTATATCATTGAGTAGGGTGAGACTTCTTCAAATCAGGTACATATTTTTCAATGCACCCAACAACGGGAGAGATGGAAATGGCAAATGGGAGTTCTCCGCCACTGAGCAAATGGAAGTTCTCCAGCCAGTAGTAATGCACTGATACGTGATATGGAGGATTTATTTTCACATTGAGATAATTAGGGTTTTGGCCCTTTTAGGGGGGTTGGGAAAAGTTTTCCTGATTTATGCTATAGAGATTCACCATTTCTTGTGTTAATTGTTGATGTGTTTAATTGATTTTCCCCTTCTCTTCTACAGATCAGTCTGTTGTTTCTTGTATTTGATCAACTGATTACTCGTATTACAGATTCATTAAAAAAATTGTTTCAATCCTTCTAAATTTGTTGATATGCTTTTTTTCTTTCTTTGGGAAGCATAATTAATTAATATCTAATTTTAGCTGCTCTCAGTCTGAAAGTGCAGGTTAGATCTGATATACTCTAGAGGGGGGTGAATAGAGTATGGTGCTTACTAAAAACTTTTTACAACTGTTGTTGTATACCTAAGTGAACAGGGAAGCAAATAAAATAAAGTAAACACAACAACTAACTAATCACAGAGCAATCACAAACCACAGCCAGAAAATAAAAGAAAATAAGCAACTAGAAGACACAAGGAGCTATAGTGGTTCCGCAATCAATCTAGGTACATCCACTCTTCTACCACCCTAGGTAGGAATCCACTGCAGGATGAGTTGATCAGGTGTCCTGGGCACCAATGAGCTTTTGATAAGGTACTCAAAAACTAAACCAGATTTTTTGATCAGGTGTCTTGCTACCACTGAGTTTTGACAAGGTCTCAGAAACCAACACAAACTTTTGAAGGGAGTTTGATAAACCCTTTACAGCAGAGAGAAAGAGAGAGAGGGATGAGATGATCTTCTCTGTCAATAATTAGATAGAAGATAGTGGATGTTGTCAAAGCTCCCCCTGAGATCTATAGTTGTTCAGGAAGTGAAGCTTTGCAGTAGGGTGATAGGCCTTCAGAAGATTTGATCTCCAGCAAAAGATGATTCCAGCAGCAGCTGAAATGTGTGTTGTTTGGAGTCTTGAATGATAATGGCCTTTGAACACTGGAATCAGGAAGGGATCTAGAAATTTCAGTAAGTTGATCTCCTTTTGTGATGTGTGTTCCTGTATGAATTCTAAGACTGAGAATATCTGCAACTCTTTTTCTTTCTCTGTTGTTGTGATAGATGTTGTTGATGATAGATGTTGTTATTCACCAGCAGAGAATGAAAATCAATCTTTCATTCCTTAAATCTAAATAGAAAGATTCTCTGTCTAAGATAGCTGTTAGCCTGTCATAAATGACTTCCTTAATTGCATTTAGTCTTCTGGAGGAAAGTCCAATAAAACATTCCTTTGAAAATCCCTTGAAACTTGCTCTAGATTAATTGAAAACGGCTACAAGATCCTTGACATAAATGCTTAGAATAATTCCATAACTGTCTGAATTTGAATCTTGAAAAACTTCGATCTCTCCAGAAAAATGTCGACCTAAGCTCGACTATCGTTGAACTGAGCTCAGAGACTGGACTTAGACTAAAGCAGAAAGCTTCGATCTGAGCTCAACTATCGTCGAACTGAGCTCAGAGATAGAGAAACAAACTAGAGACAAAAACGTTGATCTGAGCTCGAAGATCGTCGAATGGAGTTCGACGACTCGTTGAAGTTGAGCTCAGAGATCGTCGAACTGAGTTCGACGATTCGTCGCGGTGAGCTCAGAGATCGTCGAATGGAGTTCGATGATTCGTCGTCCTGAGCTCGACGAAATGACTTAGTCTCCTGAACTGAAATATCTGGTCTTGAGGGTCTTGAGGGCAGCTTTCAAACCTAAATACTAACCCTTAGACTCAATTCTAATTGACCTTTAGATCTATACAAGGAGGTCAAAATAAATTTCCTAAAGGACATAGTGATCCTTGCCCAAATCAGTAATAGGGTGTTCCAACAATCTCCCTCTATTTGGGTTAAGATTACTATTTACAGACATTGGAAAAACTAAAAAACATACAAAGCAGAAATGTAACAAACAAAATATTGCAGAAACACAGACATTATCACAGATAGTTCAGAAAACAAAATATATTGTCATCTTAGAGAATCATTCCTTTTTCTTGCTCTTTATAAGAACTATTTATCTGTTGGAGTTGAGAGCTTCCTTCTTAGATCTTCTGTCATCAGCTGCACCTAGAGAAGTTTGATGTTTTGGCCTGGGCACTACAGCTTTTGGATGCAGCTTCATATAACTTTCTGAATCAAAGAATTTGCTGGAGGAGTATCTCTCAAGTTCTTTCTTTCTTTGATCTGATAGAGTAGTGATATTGGAAGTATCTTTTCCTTGTTCTCTAGCTTTCTTGATTTGGTCTAGTGCAGCCAATTCGTTCATTCTTGCTGTCCATGAGGTTGGATTATTTTCTGGATCTTCAAATGGAACAAGAGGCTCATATCTGTTTGAAGGTTATCAGGAGGAGCTCTGGAAGAGACTAGTTGTTTAAGCTTATAAGGGAAGGGCCCAGAAGTAGTGTCAGAGGGGCCTTGTCCTTCCCTTTGATAAGGATGTTGCCTGGAATACACTCTGAGTCCTCTTTGATTTCCTCTGTACTGTCCTCTTCTGGACCGGTAACCTTTAGACCGATTTCCTCTATACTGGGATCTTCCTCGAGGTTGATATGAAGATTGGCTTCTGGCAGTAGATTGAAAAGCAGAACTTCCACCTGCACCTGCATCAGGTGAAGGAGGATGTGGAGGAGGATTGAAATGGGATGATCCTTTGTCATATTTTCTTCTCTTCTTCATAGCTTTCAGTTGATTCTTGGAGTACTGCATCCATGGTTCTGTAATGGGGCAATCATGCAGTATATAGTATGAAATGTCATTTGTATCTTTCACTTTCTCTGGGGGAACTCTCTTCATGGCTTTGCTTCTGGCTTTCCTTTTCCTTGCAATTGTTGCAGAGGAATCATCAGAGTCAGTCCTAAACTGATCACTGTCTAAGCTTTGTGGATTATCATACACTGCATCAATCTTTTTGAGATAATCTTTCTCTTGTTGAGATTGAGCAGAAGAGACAGCAGAAACAACAACAGTAGCAGCAGCAATAGCAGGAAGTGGAGTAGAAGCAACACTGGCAGAAGGAGCTATGACAGCGGGTTCAGATACAACAATTTCATAAACAGGAGCAACAGCAGCAGTAATGGAAGCAGTAGAAATAGATGAAACTGGAAAAACAACTTCAGAAGCAGAAATAGCAAGATCAGAGGTAACTGAAGTAACAGATTCAGAGATAAGAATAACAGGCTCAAAATCAAATGCCTCTCTCATGTGCACATCCTCAGACACTGAAACAATAGTAATAGAACTGGTTGAAACATCAACAGCAGCAACTTCAACAGTATTGAAGGAATTGACATAAGAACTGATTAAGCTGGGGTCACATCTAGAAATAGGCACAATGGCCTTAGTAAGATCTTCAGTTTGCTAGGCTGGAAGACAGCTGAAGTATACAGAATCAAAAACTGACAACAGTGACATGAGGTCCACTGTAATAACTGCAACTGGAGAAACTGGAGCTTGGTTTGAAGGTACTGCAGCAGGCAATCTCTTAGCTTCATAAGTCATCTCCCCCTCCCTAGATTCAGTGAGAACTGGATTAAGGCACCCAGAAGAAGGGATTGCCTAAGGAGGAAAAGAGGATAGCCTGGCAGACAGCTCCTGAACTATTTTTAGAAGTGGAGCCAAAGAGGTCTCCAGCAGTAGTGATAGCCTTGGAGTTATCAGCTCATATAGCCTGTTTGCAAGAGCTCGAAGATCTACTTGCTCAAGAGGGACTTGAGTAGAGGTAGGGATGAAAGTTGGAGCAGCAGGAGATGTTGTTGGAGAACCTGTGGAGGGTGGAAGTGATGGTTGGGATATTGGAATTGTGGAGATGGAAGATAGTGGAATGGAAATGGATGGTGTGAATGATGGTTGAGCAATGATGTCCTGAAGGAGTTGTTGATAAGAAGTGGATGATGATGGTGGCTCAGGAGGGGATGAGGGAGAATCATCAATATAGGAATCATCTATAAGAGTGAAAGATGTAATGTGAGATAATGAATCAATATCTAGGTGTGGGTAGTGATGTAGAGGATGGAAGATTTCTTCAGTGAATGGTGGAGTTGGAGAAGGGATTGAAGTTGGAGATGGGGTGGAAATTATGATGGTGGATGAAATTGTGATGGGGACTATTGTAGATGAAACAATAGGTGGAGGAGGAGGAGATGAAGCAGGCAAGTCTTCTGCAGGGGCAGAAACCTGAGGGGAAGAGACTGAAGCACTCCTTGTGCCTGAAGAAGAGATTGCAGAGGGCCTACTGGGCTTTACAATCTGCCTGTCCCATTTCCCAAATAGGGCACAGGTAAGCCTCTTGGAGGCATTGATGTGCATCCCACTGGAAACAAGCAGTGCATGGCATCTATTATGGAGAAACAGCCCTAAGATCCTCCCAAAATTAACAAAGTTCTTGTTGATTTTCTTCTTGATTAAATCAAAAAAGAATTCTCCCCAGTTCAGTTGTTTCTTGTCCACCAGGGCACCTATCAAACAGAGCTGATACCTAGATATGGTATCATGAGCTGAGTGTTTTGCCAACAGTACTTTTCCAACAACATTAGCAAGAAATCTGTACTCAACAGACAGATTTTTCTTAAGCAATTTGCTAGGGTTTGCTTCTGAGTGTCCCATCCTTTCAAGCATATTTGAAAATTCCTCTCCAGAAAGCTCAACAGAATCTTCTCCAGAATTTAATTAAAAAACCTCTGTCAAAGCAGCAAGTGTTAGAGACACCTGGGTTCTGAGATGGTTCCAACCACTGTGTTCTGATCCAGGTTATGGGGAGTATACACTCATTCCTTTATCTCATCTGCAGCTAATTTGATCCTTGTAGTCATTATGGTAACTAGCTGTTGGTCTTTGAAAAGTTCCAGAATGTCCTTGAAGATTTGATCGCTGTTATTGAAAGAATCCATGTCGATATCAAAGCCTGCGTCAAACTTCATTGCGGCCAAGATTGCGGCTGAAACTGCAATTGATTCCTACAAAAATGAACAGAGCAACGACCAAGTGTAGAAAAGTTTGGAGGGAAAGAGAAATTTTGCAGAGAGTATGAAAGCGCAAATGAAGAACGACGGCCGAAAAATGAGTTTTATATTAGGGTTCGATGTAGAAAAGGAAAAATCGTGGAACTCTGTTCGACGATCTGGGCTTCTAAAGGAAACTGAAAGGTCATCAATAGCGTCGATCTCTGTTCGACGATATTGGAGAGCGTCGAGCTCCGTTCGACGATCACTGACCTGAATAAAGATAGTTTAGCACTATCTGAGAAGCGCTGAACTCTGGTCGACGATTTCGGACATCGTCGTTCTCCGTTCGACGATATTGGGGAAAATCATCGTGCGCAGTTCAGAGATCAGAAACATACTCTAGACACTAGAAAAAATCAAGATGTTTGCCTAGTCTTGGTCATTTTTATATTTTTAAAATCTTGGATAATATTCTAGACTTCCTCCATCTAACATTCCTAACTGATTCAGGAAGAATATGTGTTTCTTTTCATCCAAGGGTTTGGTGAAAATATCTCCCCTTTGCAAATAAGTTGAGAAATATTGAAGTTCAATTTTATTTTTCTCAACATTATCTCTTAGAAAGTGATGTCTAATTTCTATGTGTTTTGTCCTACTATGGAGGACTGGGATATTATTCTGTGATTTGTGAACAACAACTACCTGCAGCCATATATTCAGCTTCAGCAGTTGAAGTTGACACAGATATTTGTTTCTTGCAAAACCAGGAGACAAGTCTGTCACTAAGAAATTGACAAGTTCCACTAGTGCTTTTCCTGTCTATTCTGCATCCAGCATAATCAGCATATGAAAATCCAGTTAAGTCAAATGCTGAATCTTTAGGATACCAGAGACCTAGATTTGGACAACTTTTTACATACCTAAGAATCCTTTTTACTAATGTTAAGTGTGACTCTCTAGGGCTCACTTGGAATCTAGCACATATGCATGTAGCAAACATTATGTCAGGTCTACTAGCTGTAAGGTACAATAAAGAGTTAATCATTGCTCTATATGTTGTCTGATCAATAGGTTTCCCATGTTCATCAGCATCTAATACATCATTAGTAGGCATAGGTGTTTTCATACATGATGCTTCAGACATACCAAATTTCTTAACCAATTCTTTTGCATATTTGGTTTGAGAAATAAATATGTCTTCAGCATATTGTTTGATTTGCAATCCTAGAAAGAAGGATAACTCACCCATGCTACTCATTTAAAATTTAGAATGCATTAGGTTGGAAAATCTTCTGCACAAATTTGAATCAGTAGAACCAAATATAATATCATATACATAGATTTATACTAGTAGGGTATGGGACTTATGGGTTCTAATAAAAAGAGTTTGTTTTACTCAACCCCTTATAAACTCATTTTTCAGAAGAAAGCATGCTAGGATCTCATACCATGCTCTAGGAGCTTGCTTTATACCATATAATACTTTATGTAATTTGAAAAAATAATCAGGATGAGTTGAAGAGATAAAACCATGGGGGTTGTCTGACATAGACTTCTTCTTTGATATCTCCATTGAGAAAAGCACTCTTTACATCCATCTGGTATACTTTGAATCCTTTGTGTGCTGCATATGCTAAGAAGATTCTTATGACCTCTAACCTTGCAACTAGTGTAAAAGTTTGGTCATAATCTATCCCTTCTTCTTGAGAGTACCCTTGAGCAACTAGTCTTGCCTTGTTCCTTACAATGACTCCTTGATCATCCAATTTATTTCTGAACGCCCACTTTGTTCCAACAATGGAGTGATCCTTTGGCCTTGGTACTAGTTCGCAAACTTTGTTCCTTTCAAATTGATGCAACTCTTCTTGCATTGCAATAATCCAGTGTGGATCTTGCTCTGCATCTTGAATGGATTGAGGTTCAATTTGAGAGAGAAAGCAAGTGTGCATCAGGTTTTGGTTGACCTGATTTCTGGTTTGCACACCAGCTGAGATGTCTCCAATCACTTGAGAGATTGGATGGTCTCTTGATGTTACTAAATCAACAGGAGATGTTGATTGTTCACCAACCTGTGTTGTTGTTTGCTCTTGTGGTACAACAACTGGCACTTCAAGAAGTTTCTCTTCAAGATGTTGAATGTCTTCTTCATCTTCACTGCTTTTATCTTTTTGAATAATGTGTAACCTGTCCAAGTCTTCTGCAAGAGAGTGTACCTGTAAAAGTTCTATGGTAGAAGTATTCTTCTCCTTGAAAGACATGTTAGACTCATCAAAAGATATATGAACAGATTCTTCAATTTTGAGAGTAGATTTATTATATACCCTATAAGCTTTACTGATCATGGAGTATCCCAGAAACACTCCTTCATCAGCTTTAGCTTGAAATTTTGCTAAGTATTTCTTGTCATTATTATGAATGTAACAAATACAACCAAAACTTTTAAAGTAATCTACTTTCGGTTTCTTCCATTTCAGTAATTCATAGGGAGTCTTGCCCTTCAGTTTATGTATTAAACTTCTATTCAACACATAGTTGGAGGTGTTCACTGCCTCTACCCAAAAGGATAGAGGAAGGTGAGCATCTGACAACAATGTAGTAGCAGATTCAATAAGGGTTCTATTTTTCCTTTCAGCTACCCCATTTTGTTGAGGAGTTCTAGGAGGTGAGAAAGTGTGCCTGATCCCTTCACTCTGACAGAACTCTTGCATAAGAAGAGAATCAAACTCAGTCCCATGATCACTTCTAATCAGGGCAATGTGAGTATTGAACTCACTCTGTATGCATTTGAGAAACTCTGTCAAACATTTAAAGTTATCAGACTTCTTTCTTAGAAAGAACACCCATGTGAATCTAGAGAAGTCATCTACAACCACTAAAGTATAAGATTTCCCTCCTAATCTTTGTACTGTAATGTGTCCAAAGAGATCCATGTGTAAGAGATACAAAATCCTACGTGAATCACTCTTATTAAGTGACTTGAAACTATTTTTGGTTTTCTTGCCTAATTGACATACCCTGCAGAGTCCTTCCTTCTTGTAGGGGCCAGAAGGTAGTCCTCTAACAAGGTTGTCCTTGGATAGCCTAGCAATGGTTCTAAGGTTTATATGTTCTAGTCTCTTATGCCATAATTCATTAGGTCTACAAATAGAATTAAACAAGCAGATATCAACCTTGGTTGAAAGAAAATCTACAAGATAGATGTTACCTTTCCTTTTACCTGTCAATACAGTGGTGTTGTCCTCTGATTTGATCTTGCATAAGGCTTTGCTGAAAGTCACTTGGTAGCCTTCATCACATAGTTGACTGATGCTGATTAAATTATGCTTCAGTCCTTCCACATAGGCTACTTTCTTGAATGTGACTGTGCCAATCTGGACTGCGCCATATCCTTTTGTTAGTCTAAAGTTTGAATCACCAAATATTACTTTGGGTCCAAGCTTGGCTTTGAAGGATGTGAAATTGTCCTTGTTTCCCGTCATGTGCTTTGAGCACCCACAATCCAGATACCATTGCTGGTTTGATGTTGGATAGGTCTTCACCTGGTCCTCTTTAGATTAAGTCTCTGATTCTGACTCTGATTCTTCTGCATCAGAACTTTGTTGTGAGGCATTGATATCCATCATACAGAATTCTTTTCATCAGCATCATCTTCATCATCACTTGAGATGGATGAGGCTTCAGATTCTTCTTCTGTCTCACTCCAAGTTTCAGCAACAAACCCCTTCCTTGTATGTTTGTTCTTGCTGGAGGCGGGTTTGCCATTGCTGCTCTTCTTGAAGTCCTTTTCTTTTCTCCTTTCCTTCCTGTCCTTCTTGTCCGTGTTTTTATTTTCTTGACAGTCAGGAACAATGTGGCCTGGTTTCCTGCATCCAAAGCAAATAATCTCTTTGTTATTTGATTTGACATACCTTGGCTTGTCATGCTCTCTGTGTGAACTTTTCCTAAAATCCTTCCTGGCCATTTTGTAAAATCTTTTGGCCAGTAGGCTTAGCAGCTCTTCATTGCCTGTGACCTTGTCTTCAGGCTGATCTTAAATGGCTTTGAAAGCTATTGACTTCTCTTTTCTGACTGCTGGTGAAGCAGCCTTCTGCTCTTCTTCTCTATTTTTGATGAGCAGCTCATAAGACTTGAGCATGCCCAAGAGAGCTTCAGTTGTGATCTCATTTAGGCTTCTGGCATCCTTGATTGGCCAGATCCTTGAGTCCCAAGTGCTTGGGAAACACATTAGGATTTTATCATTAAGCTCAGTCAATGAGATCTCCTTGTCCAAAGTCTTCAGTTCATTGACTATAAGGCTGAGTTTATTATACATATCTGCCACTGACTTAGCTTCTCCTTTCTTGAAAATCTCATATTGGGTTATGAGGTGAGATCTTCTATCTTTTCTCTCACCAGCAGATCCTGAGACTACCTCAGATAACTTGTCCCAGATGTCCTTTACTGATTTGCATTCAGCTACCTTTTGGAATATTTCATCAGACATAGTCTGGGCTAGAATGTTCAAAGCTTTTGCATCAGCCAATTTCCACTTTTTTATTTCTGCATCTGTTCCTGAAGGAGGTGGAACAGCACTTGTACTTGTATTTTCTGGAGGTCTTAGACACACTGTCAAAACAGAATTGAAAATGTCTTCATCAATAGAGTTCATGTACAGTCTAATCCTTGCCTTCCAAAGTGCAAACTTAGATAGATTGCACACTGGAGGTCTGGTGCTAGCATAATCTTTGTTTTGGGCCAGGTTCTGTGAAGAAATAAATCTAGTAACAAACTTAAACAAGCAGATCTAACTAGAGGGATCTTTGGGTTCAGTTGTTAGCCTGTGCAACCGCTAAGGTATGGTATTTTAACCAACCTGGAAGATGTGGTATTTTTAACCAACCTCGCTTTGATACCAATTAAAAGTGTAGGTTAGATCTGATATACTCTAGAGGGGGGGTGAATAGAGTATGGTGCTTACTAAAAACTTTTTACAACTGTTATTGTATACCTAAGTGAACATGGAAGCAAATGAAATAAAGTAAACACAGCAACTAACTAATCACAGAGCACTCACAAACCACAGCCAGAAAACAAAAGAAAATAAGCAACCAGAAGACACAAGGAGCTATAGTGGTTCCCCAATCAATCTGGGTACATCCACTCTTCTACCACCCTAGGTAGGAATCCACTGTAGGATGAGTTGATCAGGTGTCCTGGGCACCAATGAGCTTTTGATAAGGTACTCAAAAACCAAACCAGATTTTTTGATCAGGTGTCTTGCCACCACTGAGTTTTGACAAGGTCTCAGAAACCAACACAAACTTTTGAACGGAGTTTGATAAACCCTTTACAGCAGTGAGAGAAAGAGAGAGAGGGATGAGATGATCTTCTCTGTCAACAATCAGAGAGAAGATAGTGGATGTTGTCAAAGCTCCCCCTGAGATCTATAGTTGTTCAGGAAGTGAAGCTTTGCAGTAGGGTGATAGGCCTTCAGAAGATTTGATCTCCAACAAAAGATGATTCCAGCAGCAGCTGAAATGTGTGTTGTCTGGAGTCTTGAATGATAATGGCCTTTGAACACTGGAATCAGGAAGGGATCTAGAAATTTCATTAAGTTTATCTCCTTTTGTGATGTGTGTTCTTGTATGAATTCTAAGACTGAGAATATCTGCAACTCTTTTTCTTTCTCTGTTGTTGTGATAGATGTTGTTGATGATAGATGTTCTTATTCACCAACAGAGAATGAAAATCAATCTTTCATTCCTTAGATTTGAATAGAAAGATTCTCTGTCCAAGATAGTCGTTATCTTGTCATAAATGACTTCCTTAATTGCATTTAGTCTTCTGGAGGAAAGTCCAATAAAACATTCCTTTGAAAATCCCTTGAAACTTGCTCTAGATTAATTGAAAACGGCTACAAGATCCTTGACATAAATGCTGAGAATAATTCCATAACTGTCTGAATTTGAATCTTGAAAAACGTCGATCTCTCCAGAAAAACGTCGACCTGAGCTCGACTATCGTTGAACTGAGCTCAGAGACTGGACTTAGACTAAAGCAGAAAGCTTCGATCTGAGCTCAACTATCGTCGAACTGAGCTCAGAGATAGAGAAACAAACTAGAGACAAAAACGTTGATCTGAGCTCGAAGATCGTCGAATGGAGTTCGACGACTCGTTGAAGTTGAGCTCAGAGATCGTCGAACTGAGTTCGACGATTCGTCGCGGTGAGCTCAGAGATCGTCGAATGGAGTTCGATGATTCGTCGTCCTGAGCTCGACGAAATGACTTAGTCTCCTGAACTGAAATATCTGGTCTTGAGGGTCTTGAGGGCAGCTTTCAAACCTAAATACTAACCCTTAGACTCAATTCTAATTGACCTTTAGATCTATACAAGGAGGTCAAAATAAATTTCCTAAAGGACATAGTGATCCTTACCCAAATCAGTAAATAGGGTGATCCAACACAGTCAAAATTGAGATGAATGTTGTGACGAATGTTTTTAAGATATAATGTGTGGTGTATCATGAGTGGATATATAATCAAAAAGCTAATAGCAAAAGTAAAATGAATTTTTTATTTGGTGTGGCAATAGTTTGTCGGTGTGAAGATAAAATTTTTTTGTGTTTATACATTTTGGCTGTCAATAGCGAAAATAAGTCTGCTTTTAACATTGCTTTTAAAAAAATATGTAACATAATTTATGTTTCATAATACGCTATTCTAAGAGTTCTAATTTCACACATCTGCCATAAATAAAATATGTAACATAATTTAAGTTTCATAATATGCTAATATTATGTTTGTAACTTTTATTTAAATAATAATATTATGCAAAAATATCAAAATATTTATTGCTTAGACTTTTTAAATTTTACTTAGTTCATCCCGTCCATTATAAAATTTGGGAATTGTTACAAGCACCGTAATTTTGATTTCTGATATCATTTTATTAAGGGCACCAGACATGACTAAAGGCACCCAAAAATGCTAATTGCAGTGCAAAAAAATTAAAGGCATCAATCTTGATAGTAATTTTGTTAATTGCACTATATGAAACATAGAGATTCAGCTGCTCGGCAATAATTAGAGCTGAAAATATAAATAATAACATATTTGAAATCACAAAAGGTACGATTGCATCAATCTTTTGCGACTGTCTTACATGCCAAGCGACCACAACAAGAGAAATCATAAAATTTGACCCTTGTATAATTCAAGTTCTCTTCCAAAACTTCCAAGTTAAATTGTACAAAAAAATTGTAACTTGAGATTTTGAGAGAGGGTGCATGCGTTATGCTTTCACATTTCAGAAGTAACTATAAGATCCTATATTTTTTAACAATTGGTTCCTTCTCCAGTTCCCTCTGCAGATGAAGACGGAGCAGGGAAGGCTTGTCGAGGTTCAATATTAATTACTCGCAAAAAGTATACATGTTCTTGAGATATCATCACGACTGGCTTCAATACAGCATTTATAGTTGGTGTGCCTGATAAAGCACTTGTTATGGATTTGGATTTTGGTTGATCGGCCAGCACAGCATGCTAATGTGTATGATAACAACAACCATAAGGTTGATTTCCATGCCATACTAGCAGACAACTTTTCTGAAGAAATCTAAGATGTCCTCCCCTATCACACCCTAAAAGCGCAGGTGGCCGGTGTTAGACGACCAACTTCCTTATCGGAATATTTAATCATAATAATAAAATCTAAACTCCGTGCAACATTTTTGACGAAGTGAGAACTAACATCCACTTTTATTTTTCAATAAGAACAAGATCAACGGATAAATTCATATTACTATCATCCAAACTGCAAATAAACACATACAGTAACCACCACACATTTCTCAATGCAAAATTGATGAATGTATGACCTTCCAAGATGATTTTGGCTTTTTTTTCATCCTCCATTTCAAATTCCAACTTCTAGTAATCAATGAAACACAAAAAAATCATTTGAAATATAGATACTTCCAAAACAATAACATCAAACATGCAAGGAGGAAGAAGAAATACTGGATCCATTCATGTTTGGTGCTTGAGATTGAATGGGAACACCAAGAAGATTGAAGCTTAAGAGATCTGAAGGTTAGGGAAATGTGCAAAGTGAATAAAAAAAATTGGAAAGAAAAAATGTTAGGAATTGGAGATCCCCAGCAGCAAGTGAAAAAAATCAAAATCACAATAAACAGAAGGACACCTTATGGATTTAGTCGACGAAAACAAAGACATCGGTCGTCTGAAAAGTGGAGCGGCGTCCTTGAAGACAGCGGACGACCAGCGCCTGGAGAGGAGATCTTGATGCCTAGAGAGGATGGAGCGGCAGTTGTATAGATATGAGATCTTCATGGTCGGGGTGGGGCGGTGGCTGGAGCAGCGAGCGCGAGAGCATGCGACGAGAGTGAGGGAGCAACGTGTAGGGTTCGATTCGGGCAAGATCGGGAGCAGGAAGGAGAGGTGTGAAGTAGTGTGGTGCTATTAGGTTTTTTTAGGAATGAATTTTTCCCCTAACTTTAATAATAGGCGATTGTTAACCGCAACCCGGTTTTAGCTATCCGCACCCCATTGTTAACCGCAACCCGAAATTATAATAGCAGCTGTTGAAACCAGTTGCCCGGTTCCACCTAGAGTTCGAACCTGATGTTGCAGCACGCACTTACTCTTCTCGATCCTCTCTCCCGGCGTGAGTCACAAGACCAGGAACAGACCGATGGTCTTAGCTCGAAGGTCCCACCTCTTACCCGGAAGAAACTGAAGTTCTTCCCCTCCCTAGCCAATACTGAGCTAGGTGCCTCTAAGGAAGAATATGGCAAGGTTCAACAACCTTTTCTCAGGCACCTTATCGGTCTATTTATAGGCCTCTGAGTTGGATCGAAAAATATCCATAAAGAACTCACCTGAAATTACCAAAATACCCTGGGTTGGGTCTGCAAACAGCCAAACTCTGTTGTTCTGAAGGGCTATACACAGACCACCAAGGGAAAAAGTGTAAAATTACCCGGGGTAGAAGAGTAAAATCCCCCTTGGGGGTAGGAAGGTAAAAACATCCTTCCTTTTCTATGGCGAGTGGGGAAATGTCCAGCGGCATGATGAGCCCTCCTACTCGTTTCGCAGGCCTCCCGCATTATGGGAGCCTTCTCGACCTCAAGGGTTTGCTCGCGCCCCCAAAGGTCGTCTCGCCTACTGCAGAGATCCCTCATCTCCCCTCCTGCGAGTGGACCACACGGTCCCACTCGCCTATCCAGTTCCTCTCGCCAGCTTCTCCGGTTTGCTGCTTGAGCCGCCTCCCACAAGCCCAAGGTTGTACACAATCACAACTCTTCTCGAGGTTGCCCCAAGCACGAAAAGAAAGTCCAACCGGGGCTCGCGACATTGGGATTCGTTTATGAGAATGTTTGGTGAGCCCTCTGTATGACCCTCCCCCCCCCCAAAACTTTTGCCCGGGTCGAGCTGGAGGGGTACTACTGGTCGAAGACGTCCACCCAGTGCTCCTTAGGGGAAACGATCCACCATATCTAAGCACTAGATGGCCGCCTTGCTTGACTCAAATCGCAACATTCACAACCCATGTAACATCCCTCAAACAACTAGACCCCCAGTAGTGGTTTTGTCATGACTAGGTCATAAAAAAATCCTAGGAAGCCCAAGAAGCGCAAGTGAACCTAGGAATGTAGGTGAGACCACTATGGTCTACAAATAGTAGATTTATGAACCTTAGTTTAAGATGATCATAGAGCGTCACCAAGACTTCAAGACCCCATCATGGTCTCACCAATCCATTGTAAGGCCCATTAGAGCCCCAAGGGTCCATTGGAGTCAACCCAGGGTGGACAAATTGACCTAGAACCACTCTAGGCCTAAATTGGGCAAGGTGCCCTAACTAAGGGCAGTGTGCCCTAGTAAGCCCAAATAACCCTACAAGGGTCTTCCTAAACCTTAAGTGGGGCCAATGGGTCCTTAAGGACCCATGGAGGGCAGTCAAAGTGGTTAAGTTGACCAAAGTCAACTCTAACCCTAAATGGGTAAAAATGACCTACATATGGTCAACTAACCATCCCTTAGCCAAGTGGATCCCCCGTCATGCCCTCCTAACCCTAAAGTGACGTCAATGTGTCACCTAGGGCCCATTGGGGTCAACTCAATAGCCTAAGTTGACCCAAGTAAACCTTAGCCCTAAAAAGGTTGAAGTGCCCTAACTAAGGGGCAAGTGACCTACAGTGTGCAAGTTGACCCTACCCAAGTAGTTATATACCTTAGGGAGGCCCATGGGTCACCAAGGACCCATTAGGGTCAGCCCTAGTGGCTAATTTGACCAAAGTCAACCCTTGGGTCAAAGTGGTCAAACTAGCCTAAATGGTTAACTAAAGCCCAATCCAAGTGGGCTAGTCCTGGCAAGTGTGCCCATTGGTCAAGGAGGTGGTGAGGTACATTTTGGGCCCACCAAATTCAGAAATGTGTGACTAGGAGAGAGAAAGAGGGAGTTACCCAAATTTGGAGGAGAGAGAAGGTTAAGCTTAATGGCCATCATGGCCATGGAGGCCCCATAACTCCCCATTTTGATGGGGCTTTAACTCCTTGGAGGCAGGGGAGGAGTTTTCAGGTGGTGGCCGGTCAGTGGGGTGGCTCAGCTATTCAAGTTTGTTGAAACTGAAATTTGCCCATTATGGCCATTCATGGCCATTGGAGTTACACCCTTCCCCTTCCCCAACTGAGAGTCTTAAAAGCATCACCAGGCAGAGGGGAGGAGCTTACAACCTTTACCTGGATGATTCAAGGCATTTGACAGTGCTGTTGCGGAAACCCGATCGTCGCCACCACCGCCATGGAAACCCGGAGATCAGCTCGCCTCCAGCCCTCCCAGCAGGTCCTCCACTTCTCCTTTTTCCATGGGTTGATCGTAGGACTAATTAGGGTCAAGGTTCAGGCTGAATTGAGCACGATTAGAGGATCGATTTTCCTGGTTTTTGGAGAAAATTGAGATTGTCGGGATCGCCGGAAAAGGGCCCTCTGGCGGCTGTGCCGCCGTCTGGCGACAACCACCACCTCAACGGAGGTGGTGGTGGCGTGGGCCGGCCAGGGAGGTGGCCGGATGGCCGGCGGCAGCGTTTGGAAATGGCTCCAGGCGGGTTGAATCGGGACCGTTGGCTGGAGGTTGAAGAGAACCGGCTGCCGCCCGATCTGCGTCAAGATTCCCGCTGGAAATGATTTAAACTATAGGATATAATTATTTTGATTATTCAATTCTGTCACACTTTTGCTATTTAATGCTTTAAATTAATAAAAATAGTTAGATGCTCTGTATGAGACAATGGTCAACACATGCTTTGTAGCCCTATGGGTCTACTTTAATTCAAAATTGGTGTGAACCAATTTGGGTGCTTGTTTGACCAGGGCACTCTTTTTGGTGGGGTCTATACCTAGGGCTAGGAAGAAATTAAAATGGATGCCCACCCTCCATCTCTGGCCCAAATGACTTGAAATTTGGATAAGGAGTCAGCCTAGACCATATCTACGTCCCGCCAAAAAATGGGAATTTTTGGGGACAATTTTCTATAGATTTGGAAATTATTTAATTTCTCAAGTGTAATTTAATTTAGGGAACACATTACCTCGAAACTCACCCAAATTTTGGTGAGTCGTGCTTGGGGTCATTATAAAGCTCTGGGTTAAATTTCATCTCATTTGGAGTTGGTTTGAATTGAAATCATGCAAACCCTAGCCTTGTCATAATGAGGGTATTTTGGTCAAAAAGTGCACTTTGGGTTTTGAGTGATCAAATCACCTCAACAGAGATTGAAATTGGGGCCACATACTTGGCATGGTTTTTAACACCTTCCCATGGAAGATGGGATGGATTGTAATATATTTGCCCTACGTCCTAAGACCAAAACCTAAGGATGGCTTTTGTGTCTTGTGAAGGGCATGAGGTCAAAATATCTTGTATGCACTTGTAATTTGGTAGGGATGGTACTATGGAAGCTAAAGCGCTCTGGTAAAAATCTTAGGGGATTTGGGAAATGGTAGGCCCAACAAAACCCTAACCTTACTTTTAGGCACAAACATTGTAGTGCTAGAATAGGTTAGTAAAACTCTTTGAACCATAATGAAATTTTGGTAGTGTGGTCTTAAGAGTAGAATGAATCTCTGGTAATTTAATTAAGAATTTTGGGTAATTAATTCTGGTACTTCCTTTATAAATGCATTAGTTAACCCTAATTATTTATCTAGATATTATGATCTCACTGCCCATTAGAAGGTCATGAAAATTTGGCAGAGGGAGTTTTAGACCTTATTACTTATGTGAGAATTTTATTAGAATTTTTGAATACATATTTGTAGTACTTATTTCACAAGCTCATTAATTAGGAAAATTGTTCAATAAATTTTTTAGAGCTCATTATTTGTTAATAAATTATGAACCTTGACCTAGAGCATTTATTTGTCCTTACAATCATTATTGAATTTTCTCAAAATTTTTGGAAATAATTTTGCTGCACTTGCCTCTTAATATTCATAAAAATAAATTATATTCAAAAATTAGAATTTGATTCTAAACCTTGCTGAAAAATTGGGAGGCTTTGGATTTTATGTTAAAGAGCTATATTGAATATATCATAAATTTTATGGAACATTTGCTTGTATGAAATTAGTACTTCATGTTCAACATGGGGTTTTTGGATTACTAGATGAATTAAATAAATTACCAGAGAAATTAGGAAAATTATGAAATTCTGGATTTAGGTTAAAAAGGTCAAGGCAGCCCCCATTAAATATTATAGGGAAACTGGATGAATATTTTGAGTACCTTGCATTTTACACATCATACAACTTAACTTGGTCTGCATTTAGTAAAACTGCAGAAATACTGTTGGAGTTCTAATTTGGGCACTTGTGTTGGGGATAGATGTTTGCTGGTTTGAATAAGTATTAACTGAGTTCATAATTGGAAGTTACTATGAGTAGAGTGTTGGCTTGTCTTGTGTTAGGTGGTGCTCGGGATCGACGAAAGATCATCTTCCCGTGGGGAGGAAGTGTCAAACACTCTATGGTTAGATCCAGTTCAACAAGTAAGGGTTGGGAAATTTTATAGCAACCAATAATAGTAAGTGCCTTGCGAAAGGGAGCTTTGGGCATAATCCCATCGTAGTTCCTAGTGCCTTCGAGAGCCCTTCACGGGGTATACCTTGGGCAGTCCTGGGCTAACCTAAACTTTAGGTAAAACTAAATTGCAAGAGTAACTAGTGTAACTAGGGGTTCACTCTCACTCACTAGATGTCTCGGAATGTTAGGTTGGGTCACTCGGGTAGTAGGCTCGGTGGATTTGGTGACGGGCAGGTTGGCCCGACGAGCTTTGGCTCGGGTGTTGTTTGTGATGGGCAGGTTGGCCCGGCGAGCTTTGGCTCGGTTGTTGTTTGTGACAGACGGGTTGGTCCGAGGAGCTTTATCTCAGTGGTGATGCATAAAGGTTGCATGTGCATAAAGTAAAAGGTGATGGGTCTTCGGTATTGGAGGGTCGATGCACTGACGCCAAAAGGTTGACTCGGCAAGTGTGGTTTAGCACTTGGCCAAATAAAGTCTGGTGCGCCAGCCGGCAAAAGTTCACAGGAGATCCGCTTAGTGAACCAGCATTGAGTCGTATGATAGGTCTGACTGGTAGTACAATTACTAGTTTAGAGGTGGGCGAGGCCCAACCCACCGCTTCTGTTTGCCACTACGGAGGTATCCTGGGAGGTGCGGCTCCAGAAAGGGGTAATTAAAGGTCTGTGTACACAAAGTCGAGTGGGTGAGTCGCACTTGCATGTTCACATCATAGCATAATTGTATTTCATAGCATAATCATTGCATATAACCCGACACCTATTGTATAAGTGGTATGGGATGCTTATACAATATGCCCTGCAAAACGACCACTTGGTTTATAAGTTCGGGCGAGCGTGCTTATAAGTTAAGGTTTTTATTCAGTATATATATATATATATATATATATATATATATATATATATATATATATATATATATATATATATATATATATATATATATGCTTGTTAGAAAACCGACACCCTATCATATAAATTGGTATGAGACTTTTTATACGATAGGAGCCCTACAAAAGATCCCTGGCTTATGTGTTTTCATATAAGTTAAGGTTACTTTTCTTGTTCAGTTTTTCATACCTCTATTACTGTCATATATACTATAGAACTGCTAGGTTAGTTCCGTCGCCATCTGCTTATTGTTATTCTCCACTTTCAGGTCCTCTCCTCTCTTTCTCCCCGCTCGGTCCCTACGAGCCATGGGGGAAGGGGCGGGGGATGATAGTACTTAGTCTTTTAGACTAACCGTTTTTGAACCACATCATTTTAGGGGACCGTGGAGCCCAGCATGGAGGACCAGCACCGGAGGTCGGCACGCTTGGAGAAGGGGCAATCTAGTACCGGAGTTCAGATGACAAGGACTGTGAGTCCTGTTCGATACTAGTTATTTTATTATTTTGCTTCCGCGATGAGTGATATGTAGTGAGGATTTGATGTACTGGGCATGAGACCAAAATTTTAGTATTTTGTTATATCTGTGGACACTCCCTTCTTGGAGATTATTATTATATATGTGATTCTCTGTGGACTTGTATTTTATTATTTTGCTACAGTTGTGATCGACTTGGCCGGCAGGATCGACATTTTGTAGTGATGACCTTCCCGCGCGCGAAGGTGTCATCGCAAAGTGGTGGTTCTGGGCCTAAGACCCTGGTATTTCAAAAAACATGGTGTCTTACAACCCATCAGAGTATAGCTGAAGCATTAACAGGAAGCCACTCCAGATATATATAACATAACTTATAATAATATAAAGGTTCTAGGTACAATGCCTAAGTATTTAAATAAGCCCTTGTCATATACATGTACTACATATAACCCTCACACTCTCACTCCCTATACTGCTCGGCGGTACTCACGTCTCTAAACTCCAAGGAGGCCGGGGTGCATCTACCCGAGTAGTCCTAGTCACTGGCATAATCTCCTACGGCAGCGGGTCACTATGATGCTCCATTTCCTGTGAATGGTTATTTAAATAACTGTTAGTCACAAAACTAAGTGGGAACAAATCTCCTCCCCGGATCCATATCCTGGGGATGAGCACATACCCACCCAAAAAAAGTAAATTGGCGAAGCAAGAGATGGTTAGCACAACATTACATATATGTATAGCTAGGAGCAACTATAAAAGAGTACATGATATTATAACTGGAAAAAACAGCAGCTATATAAATCAGTTAAAACAAGTCTCCACTAGCTCATCAGCACATCAGGTTTTCACATCCTGAATTCTATCGTAGGTATTCACAGCTGCGCACACACTGCAGGCATTCATAGTCGCGCACACAAACCCTATGTCGACATAGTTTGAACCGCTTCAGTTTCCAGCAGGGTAGTGAGCCCCGCGGGCCTCACCGATGTGGCCGTCGGTGACAGTGGCCAGTCCTGCCACTTCTGGGGGTGGTCGTACCGCACAACCCAGGTCATAACGTACAACCTTGTTTACTCTTGGATGTGACCGACATCCGGCGAATCATTTTGGCCGACCAGCGAAGGAAAACCCGACGGGGAAAATAACGGTCGGTGACCCGTGGTATCCATCTCCCTGTCGCCTTGAGTTGTCGACCTTCCCGCACCGATACAAACAGTCTGCGGGAGGGACTGACCCGCCACTATTTCACCGCAAGTAATTTAGCACAATCAAACAAATGACAATCATAATACACACCGGGTCTACGTCGGCCTACCCTACTAGGCTTAAACTTCGGGCGGCGGCACTCAGCTCTACTTTCGTCAAGGAGCCTGGGAGCGCATTATTTGGGGCTAGACCTGGAGGACAAATTCAACTCCGGTTATCCCCAACTAAGGCTCAACTTTAACAACGATTGCTCGTCAAAGCAAGATCTGAGATTATAATAGTAAATTGCAATGTGGACAAGTGTGATGATTATACTACTTATTTAAAGTGTTGGAATGAAATGTGACCAGTATGAGACTGGAGTACTACTGAATAGAAAGTACTGAGATAAGCTTGATCAGTACGAGATTGGAGTAGTATTGAATAAAAAGTACTAAAATAAGCTTGACCAGTACGAGACTGGAGTAGTACTGAATTGAAAGTGCTTAAATAAGCTTGACCAGTGCGGGACTGGAGTAGTACTGATTTGAAAGTATTGAAATAAGCTTGACCAGTACGAGATTGGAGTAGTATTGAATTAAAAGTAATAAAATAAGCTTGACCAGTACGAGACTAGAGTAGTACTGAATTGAAAGTATTGAAATAAGCTTGACCAGTACGAGACTAGAGTATTACTGAATTGAAAGTGCTAAAATAAGCTTGACCAGTACGAGACTGGAGTAGTATTGAATAGAAAGTACTGAAATAAGCTTGACCAGTACGAGACTGGAGTAGTACTGAATTGAAAGTGCTAAAATAGGCTTGACCAGTGCGAGACTGGAGTAGTACTGAATTGAAAGTATTGAAATAAGCTTGACCAGTACGAGACTGGAGTATTTCTGAATTAAAAGTACTAAAATAAGCTTGACCAGTACGAGACTGGAGTAGTACTGAGTTGAAAGCACTAAAATAAGCTTGAGCAGTACGAGACTGGAGAAAACACAAAGAAAATGGTTAGTAGTCTAATCACTCCATCCAGGAGGTTTTAGTTTCATCTCAGATTTAAAGGAGATTTCATTGGGTTACACCAATTATTAGGATCCAATTAATTTGGTTGTGCTATATTTATTACGGCTTAATTGGATTAAGGGTTTGTTAGGAGTTACATTCTTATTAGTCGTCGAGAACAACTCCTAACTCATCACTCGTACTCTCACCTTCTAATCGTGCCCAATTTACCCGAGAGTCGAGGCGCTCGACGGTTTTACGAAATCTCGAAATTCATGGAGCTTAGTCACTTGTCTCAGCCACTCTCTAAGATACAATAGTTCGAATTACTTATTTCATTATAAAGGGGTGGTCGTGCGCTCCAATTTTCACCTTCGAGGAAAAATGAGTGGAATACGTTCCGAGCGCGGCCCTAGACTTCCGAATTTTAGGAAAAATATCAAACCTATCACCATGACCCCAAATTCTGATACAACACTTAGGATAGTCTAAAATGAGCATAGTACTTTTTTTATAATTTTCCAAAGTATTTTGGGCATTTAGTTTGACCAAACAATTTTTTTTTTGCTTTAAAAATACTAATTCAACTCCAAAAATTCTCAAAATTTTTGTGGAAGAAGCCCTCGTCATGGGGAACATTTTTCATGTTTATTACTTTTCCCCTAGGGACCTAGGTTTGGGCCCAGAAATTTCTATAAATTTCTAATAATGAAATAATCTGCAATTAGCATATCAAATAGGATCCTGCTGCAGAGATCGAGCTACACAGTGCAAAAGGCCAGCACTTCCCCACAGCGGATCGACCACGGATCCGCTGTGGGGCCACAAAAGAGGATGCGGGGGGGGGGGGGGGGGGGGGGGGGGGGGGGGGGGGGGGGGGGTGGGGGGTGGGGAGGGGGGATTAAGGTAAACATGACCGTCTGATCTCATCTTGAGATTAGACGGCCGTTTTGCTTCCCGGCGGTGTGGAGGGTGGCGGCCTCCACCACCGCCGGCCAGCATCTGCCAGCCGCCGTCGCCGGCCCCGATTGACTCGTCATGGGCCGGCGACCCTCTGGGCGGTGGTCCGGCGGCCTAGCGCCGCCGGCCCATGCAGGAAAACCTAACCCTAGAGCCTAGGGTGGTGGAGGCTCTGCTCCCGGCGCCACCGCGCCACCCCCACTCCTCGGGTGGTTGGCCGCCACCGCTCCACCCCTGACCGGTGCGCCGGGGTTCAGGCTTCTCGTCGGCGGTGGTCCGGCGGGCTTATGCCTTCGGCCGCCGCCACCATCTCTAAACAGAGCATTGCTCGGTTGTTGCGAGTGCCGTCGGAGCCGTGTTTTCATGCGGCACCGCGGCTCTCCACCGCTGGGGGTCTCCGCCCCCAGTGGTCTAGCACTCCCCCAGCGCCACCACCGGTGCTGGGGGGGAGCTTTCCTCCTTTGGCACCACCTGGCCTAGAGCATGGCTCAGGTGGCGCCGGCGGCGCTCCGGCCTCCAGGAGGTGCATGCAGATCATCCAGAATAGGGAAGGGGAGGGAGAAGGTCCCCACCTGAGTTTTGTGGGCTTGGGAGGGGAAGGCCTGGTCGGCCATGTCAAAGGCGGCGGTGGTGGAGGGGGAGGCCCCTTGGCTTGCCTTTTTCCGGCCACCTAGGCTCCGACAGAGGTTGGGCAGGGGAGAAAGGAGGTTACTCAGAGAGCTTGAGGGGGAGAGGAGGAGTCGGTGGGGGTCTTTTATTGGGTTGGGGGGGAGGGGCTCTACTCCCCTATCCAATGTGTGATTAATCCCTCCTTAGGGACGGATTAATCGCCACCCTCCAGTTGTCCAAGTATAGCTGGAGGCCCCAACATTTCCCCCATGTGGGGAAAAAGGCTAAGCCCTTATGGGCTTTGGCTTTTCTTAGGGTGGGAGAGAGAGAGAGAGAGAGAGAGAGAGAGAGAGAGAGAGAAGGGTGTGAATGGGCCTCCACTTCCTAATGGGTTATTTGCTGGTTGGGGGGCCCAAAGTGGGTGAGGGGCAAGACCCTAAGTAGTCATGAAGAGTTGGTGCCCCCCCCCCATTTGGACAGAAATCCAAAAATTGGTTTTTCGGGGTGGGGGGGGGGGGGGTTGAACAAGTCAATCCTAGGGTGGGTCCCACTTGCTAGTCAAAGTCAGAGTGGGTCCAAGTTATTAGGGTCAGGTCAAAGTTCGGGTGTCGTGTCACAATTGGTGTGCGCACGCTTTTCGGTGCACGACTATGCTTGATTTGACCACGAGTTGACCAATTGTCGTCGAAATTGACTGGGACGACTTTCATTGGCTTCGTATTGACCACACGAGTCCAACGCCAATGACTGGGTTTGAATCGGAGTCCGTTTGGCGAAATTCCAAAATTTGCGCGTCGCAGCGCGCTAAAACGGTCAAAGTGTCTAAATCTGTCGTTAGATCTCGGACTGTGATGCGACGAGTTCCGATGCATCCGTCTAGGTTATATGAGGTCACAGGAATTGACAGAACTCAATTTGGAGTTCTCTAGCACTATTTCATGTCTAGGGTTATCTCCCACCGGGTCATGGGTAGGGTTCGGGCCACTTTTATTGGGCCCACTAGGGCTCAAGTGGCCCAATAAAAGTCGGGATGTTACAATCCAATAAAAATAAAAGAATTTTCGTCCCCGAAAATTTGCTTGAAGTAGGGGGTGGGAAAGCAACATACCTAGGGAAAGAGCTCTGAGTGTTTCTCTCGGAGGAGTGCTTTAGGTTCCCACGTGAACTCCTCTCATCCGCAGTTTTACCATAGTATCTTAACCATCGGGATGGTCTTGTTCGTAGTGTCTTCAACTTGTAATCTACTAATCTGACAGGTCCAAACTGGATGGATCTATCTGACTGTAGTTGCACCGGTGGGGTAGGAAGGTACTGTTATGGTTGCCAGAGGACTCGTCTCAAGGAAGAGAGATGAAACACATCGTGAAGATTCCCCAACTCTAGGGGCAATGCTAAACGATAGGCGATGGGGCCAACACGCTCTATCACTGGATAGGGGCCCAAGTATCGGGGATCTAACTTTTTCTGCTTTCTCAACCTGGAGACAAATGCATGGGCTTTATTTTCAAAAACACCATCTCCCCCATGCTGAACTCCACTGGTCGGTGTCACGCATCATAGTACTTGGCATGTCGGCTCTGTGTTTCCCGCATTTGCTCCTGCATTAGTCGTATCACTGTCGCAGTGTCATCAATGTAAGCGACTCCCAAGGCTTCCGGGTCCTCTTCGTGAGCCCAAGTCAATCGGGTTCGGCAACGTCTCCCATACAATGCTTCGTACGGAGCCATGTTAATGCTAGCCTGGTAACTGTTATTGTAAGAGAATTTGACTAGTGGCAGCAGCTGCTCCCACGGCTCATTGTGTTCCACTATGCACAATCGAAGAAGATCCTCCATCGTCCGGTTCGTCCTCTCTGTCTGTCCGTCTGTCTGCGGGTGGAAGGCGGTGCTGAAGGCCAATTTGGTTTCCAAGTATGCCTGCATGCGCCTCCACTCCTTAGATGTGAAACGCCCGTCACGATCTGATACGATGGACGTTGGTACTCCGTGATATCGGACCACTTGCTCTAGGAACATTCTGGCCAGGATATCCACTCTGTCACCCTATCGATTTGTAATGAACCTCGCTACCTTGGTGAGTCGATCTATGACCACTCAAATTGAGTCATTCCCAGCATGGGATCGAGGTAGGCTGTGGACGAAGTCCATGGAGATATCTTCGAACATCCATTCTTGTATCGACAGGGGCTGTAATGGGCCGCCTAAACTGCGACATTCGACTTTAACCTTTTGACAGGTCTGACACTGGGCCTCGAAGTTGGTGACATCTCTTTTCGTTCCAGGCCAATAAATGGTCCTACGCAGGTCCACGAACATCTTAACCATACCAGGGTGAATCGAGTACCTGGACTGATGGGCCTCTTATAGAATTTTTTCACGAATTCCTCCGTTAGTAGGAACGAATATACGATGCTTGAATTGTAGAATCTCATCATGCAGATTATAATCCTCGTGTGCCCCTCCTTGCAGAGATCGGATGATCGGCATTACCTCTGGGTCGATCTTCTGAGCTTTACGTATCCGGTCTTGGATGTCGCATTGGATCTCCATCTAAGACAGCTGAGCATGGTACTCTTCCGGATCTCTTCGGGCAACTAGGGTATTCTCCAAGTCTATCAAGGACTGGAATAGCTCCTTAGGTATCTACTCCATCCAACTCCCGGCTATCGCAGGCTTGCGGATCAAGGCGTTAGCGAATCTGTTAGCTTTCCTGAGGTGATATTGGAGAGCGAAGTCGTAATCGCATAGAAATTCTATCCATCAGCACTGCCGGAGATTCAGCTCTTTCTGCGTGAAGATATATTTGAGGCTCTTGTGGTCGAAGAAGATCTCAAATCTTACTCCGTATAGATAATGCCTCTAGATTTTATGGTCGAAGACGACGACGCTCAACTCTAAATCGTGTGCTGCGTAATTTAATTCATGCGGCTTTAATTGCCAAGATGCGTAAGCCACTACCTTGCCATACAGCATTAGAACAACTCCCAATCCCATCAGGGAGGCATCAGTGTAGATTTTGAATCCCTCGGTACCTGTGGGGATCGTAAAGATTGGCGCAGAAGTCAGCCACTTCTTCAGTTTGACGAACGCAGCCTCATACTATGGCGTCCATCGGAATGCGACGTCTTTCCTGGTGAGAGCAGTTAGGGGTAGGATAATCTTGGAAAATCCTTCGATGAACTTCCTGTAGTATCCTACAAGACCGAGAAAGCTCTGGATGCCCGCAGCCGTCCTGAGTGGCGGCCAATTTTGTACTTCCTGGATCTTGGCTTGGTCTACTGCCACTCCTTCCCTGTTTATCATGTGGCCCAAGAATCCAACTTCTTCTACCCAAAACTCGCACTTACTGAATTTGGTGAAGAGAGAGTGCTCCCAAAGTTTTAATAACACCATCTGCAGGTACCGAGTATGGTCCGTCTTGGTCTTTGAGTAGATTAAGATGTCTTCTATGAATACAATGACAAAGTGATCCAAGAAGGGTTCGAAGACCTTAATCATCAGGGCCAAGAAGGCGGACGACGCATTGGTGAGCCCGAAGGGCATTACTAGGAACTTATATAGACCGTATCAGGAGCTAAAGGCAGTCTTGGGAATAGGTCGCTGGTTAGATGTTGGATAGGTCTTCACCTGCACATAAGACAATTTATTTGTTTTTGACCCAGTTTACCTTGGGCATAGGTTGATAACCTTTAAATTTTGAAATAAAAGACATCCCAGGTTGACTCTTATATCCTTCAGGATGATATCTCCTTGCAGGTATAATCCATTCAGTATAAGGGTTAAAGATTTGGGATGAAGTACCCTTAGGATTGAATTTTGATTTGCCCTTGAAAGATTTTCCAGAGCTCTGACCTCTGTTCGACGATCGTGGAGCTGCGTTCGACGATCTTGGGTCAGATCGTCGAGCTCCGTTCGACGGTCGACTATGGCAGAGTTCAGGAACTTGAGATCGTCGACCTGAGTTCGACGATTTTGCCTGAGATCGTCGATCTGCGTTCGGCGATCGTCGATCTCCGTTCGACGATTTCTACTGGGACTTGGTTTTCTTGGGCAGATCAGAATTTTTCCTAGCTACCTCTACAACTCCCTTTCCTTTATCAGAAATGAACTTGATTGGAGTTGTTAGAACTATGAGTTGGCTGGATGAAGCACCCAAGCCCAGTGTACTATTAAATCTGGAGTTCACTGTGCTTGTGATGTCCATCAGCTTGATGCTTCTCCCATTAAGGCATTCTTCAAGCTTCTTGGTCTCAGATAGCTCACTTTTCAGTGAAGCTATCTCCTCCCTACAACACTCCAACTCCTGAGAGAGTTTGAGGTTTTCTGATTTTAAGGTATTATGTTCAGATAAATGATTTCTGAGAGAGATAATTTCTTTCTCAGATTTTAGCAGGTCTAAACATAATGCTTTAAATTCAGACTTAAAGTCCTCTAAATTAAAATCAAATGAACTAATTACCTGATCTTCTTCAGGCTGAGTCTCTGAATCTGACTCTGACTCTTCTTCTTCTGAATTGTGTTGTGAGGCATTGATTGCCATCATGCAGAACTCTTTCTCTTCTGCATCATCTTCATCATCACTGGAGCTGGATGAGGCTTCTAACTCCTCTTCAGTCTCACTCCAGGATTCAACAACAAACCCCTTTCTTGTGTTTGTTTTTGCTTGAGGAGGGTTTGCCATTGCCATTCCTTTTGAAGTCTTTCTCCTTTCTTCTTTCTTTCTTGTCCCTTTTGTCCTTATTTTTATTTTTTGGACAGTCAGGAACTATGTGCCCTGTTTTCCTGCAACCAAAGCAAACAATCTTTTTATTATTAACCGACTTATCATACCTTGGCTTATCATGCTCCTTGTATAATCTCCTTCTGAAGTCCTTTCTGGCCATCTTGTAAAATCTTTTGGCCAACAGACTGAGCAGTTCATCATTGCCTGTGACTTTGTCTTCAGGCTGATCTTCAGTTGCCTTGAAGACTATTGTTTTCTCTTTTCTTATGGCTGGTGAGGCAGCCTTCTGTTCTTCTTCTCTATTTTTGATGAGTAGCTCATAAGATTTGAGCTTACCCAATAGAGCTTCTGTGGTGATCTTATTCAAACTTTTGGCATCCTTGATTGGCCAGATTCTTGAATCCCAAGTGCTAGGGAAGCACATTAGAATTTTGTCATTGAGTTCAGTTAGTGAGATCTCTTTATCCAATGTCCTGAGTTCACTGACTATTAGACTGAGCCTGTTGTACATATCTCCCACTGACTCAGTTTCTCCTTTCTTGAAATTCTCATATTGAGATATGAGGTGGGATCTCCTGTCTTTTCTCTCATCAGCTGAGCCTGAGACTATTTCAGAGAGTTTGTCCCAAATTTCCTTTGCTGAATTGCATTCAGCCACCTTTTGAAATATGTCATCAGACATTGTCTGGGCTAATATGTTCATAGCCTTGGCATCAACTACCTTCCATTTCTTGATGTCAGCATCTGTTCTTGATGGAGGTGGAACAGCATTTGTACTTGAGTTCTCTGGAGTTCTTGGACACACTGTCAAAACAGAGTTAAAAATATCCTCGTCAATAGAATCATGTATAGTCTGATCCTTGCTTTCCAAAGTGCAAACTTGGATAGATTGTACACTGGAGGTCTGGTGCTAGCATAATCTTTGTTTTGGGCCATGATTTGTGAAAACAAAATCTAATACTAAATTCAAAAGAAAACAGATCTAACTAGGAATCTTTGGGTTCAGGTGTTAGCCTGTGCAACCACCAAGGTGTGGTATGTTTAACCAACCTGGCTTTGATGCCAATTGAAAGTGCAGCTAGATCTGATATACTCTAAAGGGGGGTGAATAGAGTATATGGTGCTTGAAAATGTTTTACAACAATTGTTGTAATCTGAGTGAGCAGGGAAGCAGTTAATAAATCTAATCACAGAACTAAACTAATCATAAGCTAATCACAAAACAATCATAGCCAGAAACAAAAATAAAGACAAGTAAAACCAGATGACACAAGGAAATATAGTGGTTCCCCTAAACTTGGGTACATCCACTCTTCTACCACCCTAGGTAGGAATCCACTGCAGGATGAGTTGATCAGGTGTCCTGTGCACCAATGAGCTTTTGATAAGGTGCTCAAAAACCAAACCAGATTTTTTGATCAGATGTCTTGCCACCAATGAGCTTTTGACAAGGTGCTCAAAAACCAAACTCAAACTTTTGAAGGGAGTTTGAGAAACCCTTTACATAGATGGGGGTGAGAGAGTGATGGAAGTCTTCTCTTTCTCAAATAGCTGAGAAGACTATGTGGATGTGATGGTGTCAAAGCTCCCCCTGAGTCCTTGAGATCTTCAGGAAAAGAAGCTTTTCTGTAGGGTGATAGGCCTTCAAAGGTTGATCTCCAGCAAAAGATGATTTCAGCAACAACTGAAATGTTTGGTGTCTGTAGTCTTGAAGGATGTTGGCCTTGAACACTTGAGACAAGAGAGATCTGAGGATTTCAGAAAATTTGATATCCTTGGATGTGTGTTCTCTTGAGAATACTTTGAGACAGAGAATATTTTGTTCTTGTTCTGAAGATTACTGATGTGTGTCCCTTTTTTCTGTGTGTCTGTCTGTCTATCTGTCTTTTGTGAGATATTCAAAAATTCTTGTCTTTTATTCTGTAATACTGAATGGAAAAACATCCTCTGCCAAGAATAGCCGTTGGCCTGCATTAATTGCATCCTTAATTGCAAAATGTCTTATGGAGGAAAGTCCACAGAAATATTCCTTGAAAATCCCTTGAAACTTGGTCCAGAAATAAATGAAAACGGCTAGAAAATCTTCTGAATTAATTGCAGAATAACTCCTTAACTGATCTGAATTTGAATCTTGAAAAATCCTTGAAGTTATTAGAAAACGTCGAACTGAGCTATGCTATCGTCGAACTGAGCTCAGCGATATGGACTTATACTGCAACAAAATATCGTCGATCTGAGCTCAAAGATCGTCGAACTGAGCTCAGAGATAGAGATCCAAAGCTGAGTCAAGATCGTCGAACTGAGCTCACCGATCGTCGAATGGAGTTCGCCGATATGTGGAAGTTGAGCTCAACGATCGTCGAATGGATTTCGACGATCTGTCGAAGTTGAGCTAGACGATCGTCGATCGGAGTTCGACGAATCGTCGTGCTGAGCTCGACGATATGACTTAGTCTCAAACTGAAAAGTCTTGGTCTTGAGGGCAGCTTCCAAACTTAGATTTCTAACCCTTAGACTCAATTCTAATTGACCTTTTGAGCTATACAGGAGGTCAAACATTAGTTTCCTAGAGACATAGTGATCCTGACCCAAATTAGTAATAGGGTGTTCCAACATAGTAGTGCACCAAATGATGCTCCTACATCACCTCCATCGGTTGAGACCATACGATTGGTGGTCGAAGCAGTGTTTGTCATGATTAATTCGCGGCCTGCAGGTCAAATGCAGCAGCCCACTCCTGCGATGGAGCAGGTACCTCTTTTAGAGGTTGAGCCGAGAAGAGTGGAGTAGGTAGTAGTGGAACCGTTGGTGCCGAGGAGGGCAACCGAGAGACAGCTCAAACATGTCATGAGCTTTAATCCTCCGGCATTCTCTGGGTTGGGAACCCCATCTCAAGCTGAAGACTGGCTCTCCCGTGTGAAGAGAGTCTTGACATTGATCGAGACGTAGGAGTGGCAGATTACCACTATAGATATATTCCTGTTGGATGGAGACGCTAGGCTATGGTGGGAGGGTTTGGAGCTGCATCTATTGAGAGGAAGGCAACTTACAGACGTCTCGATGGAGGAGTTCTCGAGATTGTTCTTGGCTAGGTACCTCCCTTCGACTGAGAGGATAGCTTTGGGGAATGAGTTCCAGAGGTTAGTACAAGGAGAGAGTAGTGTGGATGAGTATCTCCATGAGTTTACTCGTTTGGGTTGGTACGCTAGCTCCACCATCGCGGATGAGCAGCGTAAGACCAACCGTTTGTAAGAAGGTCTAAGAGATGACTTGAGGCTACTAATCTCGGGGTCGATGACGCAGTGTTTCTTGACCCTGGTCAACACGGCTCGGTCTTTAGAGAAGGACATGAAGAATGTTCAAGCGAAGAAAAGCTTGGGTGATAAGAAGTCTGAGTTCAAGGTTCCGGCTAACTCAAAGTCTGGGTACCATAAGTTCTTTAAGAAGTCTAGGACTTCGGGTCCAGCTCCTTCTTCTGGTGCTTCTGGGGCGACTACGGGTCGGACCCAGGGTGCATGTTTTACTTGTGGGAAGCCGGGGCACTTTGTCCGTGATTGCTGGAGCGGACGTCCCAAGTCCGAAAGGAAGCCGGGAGCAACTTATGAAGAGAAGGGCAAGGCGGTGGAGTCAACCGCGTCCCATTATGACAGGCACAACCACGGGTTTATAATCTTGGCCAACAGGAGGCCATCAAACAAGCGGATGTGGTGACAGGTACAGTTTAATTTGTAGCAAGTTAAATTTCTTTAAATACTTATTATGCGTATGTTACCTTAACCACTGCTTGTTTAGGATTTGTTTTGATTTGTGAGTTTCCGGCGAGAGCACTCTTTGATACGGGAGCTTCACACTCCTTCTTGTCCGAAGGATTCATATCGCACATCGAAGTACCTTCTTCGATGGCGAAGGACAAGTTGGATGTGTTGTTACCGAATGGGTGTTCGATGCGCGCACATAAAATCTACGGTGTTAAGATTCGCATTGGGAATCAAGAGTTCGATCTGCAAGCATTGTTACTACTGCTGGTGGAGTTCGACGTTATATTTGACATGGACTATCTCTCGGAGCAGCAAGCCTATATTGATCGCGGTCTCAAGGAAGTCAAGTTTGGAGCAAGTCGTGAGACGACTTTTACTGGCTTGAAAGGGTCGAGCAAGAAGTTGATGTCTGCTCTTCAGGTGGTGAAGGCGGTTCGTGCTGGTGCAGAGCTGTTCTTTACACTAGTGGAGGTTGTAAAGTCGAAGCCTACTTTCGATAGTATTTCAGTGGTAGCTGAGTACCCTGATATGTTCCCCATCGATCTTCCTGGAGCCCCGCCTCAACGGGAGATAGAGTTCACTATTATGCTAGTGCCAGGTGCAAAGCCTGTGTCAAGATCTCCGTATCGGCTAGCGCCTAAGGAAATGGCAGAGTTGAAGGTGCAACTTCAAAAGTTATTGAAGCAAGGGTTTGTGCATCCAAGTTCGTTGCCTTGGAGCGCACCGGTCCTCTTTGTAAAGAAAAAAGGACGAGAGCTTGAGACTTTGTATCAATTATCAGGAGTTAAACAAGCTAACGGAAAAGAACAAGTACCCAATCCCAAGGATCGATGATCTTTTTGATCAGTTGGTTGGGTCGACGGTGTACTCTAAGTTGGATCTTAAGTTCGGTTACTATCAGCTGAGAATAAGGGAGAGTGATATCCCTAAGACAGCGTTCAGTAGAAGATACGGGCATTACGAGTTTACGGTCATGCCATTTGGGCTAACGAATGCGCCGTCGATGTTCATGGATTTGATCAACAGGACCTTCAAGGAGTACTTGGACCATTTTGTGATCGTCTTCATCGACGATATTTTGGTGTACTCGCAGAGTGAGGAAGATCACTTCAGGCATCTTCATTTGATTTTGGAGACGCTAAGGAGGAATCAATTGTACGCCAAGTTCTCGAAATGCGAGTTTTGGTTATCCTCAGTGGCATTCCTCGGTCATATAGTGAGTGGAGAGGGTATTGCAGTGGATCCGACGAAGATTGTTGCGATACGAGAGTGGCCTGAGCTTTCTACGGTAGCGGAAGTCCGTAGCTTTCTGGGGCTTGCCGGCTATTATAGGCGCTTCGTGGAGAACTTCTCGCGGATAGCATTACCTCTCACTACTTTGACGAGGAAAGAGCAAAAGTTCGTTTGGAAACCGGAGTGCGCGTGATCTTTTGAGAATTTGAAGTGTCGATTGGAAACCGGAGTGCGCGTGATCTTTTGAGAATTTGAAGTGTCGATTGACCACAGCGCCAGTTCTTAGTTCGCCGTGTGGGATTGAAGGTTTTGAGATTTATAGCGATGCTTCCGGCAGTGGTTTGGGTTGTGTGTTGTTACAAGCATGGAAGCGTTATAGCATATGGCTCGAGACAGCTGAAAGTGCATTAGTGGAATTATCCAGTCCACGACTTGGACTTAGCGGCCGTGATTTTTGCCTTGAAGCTGTGGAGACATTATTTGTATGGTGTGAAGATTGATATCTACATCGATCACAAGAGCCTGAAATATTTGCTGGATTAGAATGATCTGAACATGCGGCAGCGTAGGTGGATGGAGTTCCTGGGGACTATACATTCAAGATCCAATACGTGCCTGGTAAAGGCAATGCGGTTACAGTCGCGTTGAGTCGCCAGGTCCCAGCTCAAGACAATTGGTTGTCGCTCCATGAAGAATGGTTGGTTCAGAAGTTAGAGGCCTTGGAGATCTCTTGCGTAGACAAGCAATCAAGTGCTGAAGCAGTATTGAATTGGACTGAAGTCCAATATGACCTGGCTGATCGGATTCGGCAGGCTTTGGATATGGATGTCCACATGAAGCAACTCATGATAGAGGCTCTGGATGGGTCAAATTCCCAATTCATTGTGGAGGACGAATTACTTTGGAAAGACGGTCGTCTGTGCGTCCCAAGCGTGGGCAATTTGCGGGTGGAATTATTGTATGAGGCACATCATACCAAGTACTCAATTCACCCGGGGAGCACAAAGATGTACCACGATGTTAAGAAATTGTTCTGGTGGCTAGGACTGAAAAAGGATGTGGCGCTCTACGTGGCGAAGTGTCAAACTTGCGCCTTGGTGATGGCGGAATGCCAAAAGCCGGGAGGATTCTTGAAATCATTACCAATTCCTGAGTGGAAGTTCGATGACATTACTATGGACTTTGTGCATGGGCTGCCAAGGTCGCAAAAGGGGAACGACGCCATTTGGGTGGTTGTAGATCGTCTAACGAAGGCGTCGCATTTCATTCCGCATAGGAAGGATGATCCGGTTGAGAAATTAGCAAAGCTGTATATGGATAATATTGTGCGGCTTCATGGTGTGCCCCGCAACATCGTATGTGACCGAGATGGTCGGTTCACGTGCATTGATTGGAGTCTGGTGCATCAGATGTTGGGAACAAAGCTGAGTTTTAGCACAGCCTTTCATCCGCAGACGGATGGTCAGACCGAGAGGGTCAATAGGACAATGGAAGACATGCTTCGCATGTGTGTCCTGGACTTTGGAAGGCAATGGGAAGACAACCTATACTTGGTGGAGTTTGCGTACAACAATAGCTACCAGGCAAGCATAAAAATGGCGCCCTTCGAGGCCCTTTATGGTAGAAGATGTCGCACGCCGTTTTCTTGGTTAGAAACGGGCGAGTCAAAGTTGTACAAGCAACAAGAGGTGGAAGATGCTACTTCTTTGGTGCGGACCATTCGGGAGAGGTTGCTAATCGCTCAGGACCACTAGGTTAAGTACTATAATGTCAAGCACAGGAACGTGGAGTTCGCTGTTGGCGATTGGGTGTACTTGAAGATCAAGCCGTTCAAGGGTGTCTCGCGGGTGCGACGCTTGAAGAAGCTAAGCCCGAGGTACCTTGGACCGTTTGAGGTTCTGGATCAGATTGGTGAAGCAACGTACCGGTTGAAGCTGTCAGTGGAGCTTAGTGGTCTACATGATGTATTCCATATATGGGTGCTACGAAAGGTGGTACAAAAGCCTACGCAAGTGATCACGGTCGATCAAGTGACATTCGATAGTGGGTTGACGACGAAGGTCAAGCCCGTACATATTGAGGACTCAGAAATCAAGCGGCTACGCAATAAAGAGATCAGGATGGTCAAGGTCCGTTGGGACCATTGTGGTTGAGAAGAGCTCTCTTGGGAGCGAGAGCAGACTATGCTTGAGGAGTACCCGGAGTTGTTTTGCTTAGGTACCATTTGAGTTTTGTGCTTATCTTTCCTTTATGTAATTTCATGGACGAAATTCTTTTAAGAGGGGGAGAGTTGTAACGCTCCGAAACTCAAAAGAGCGACGAGAGGCATTTTGAGCCAAGTTTGGAATTTGGCATGGGTCACACGGCCTGGGACATGGGCGTATCATAGGTCGTGTCCTTGGCGAGTTGTGGCGTGTTTGGCACAGTCTGCTGTGTCGACACAGGGCCTGCTGTGTCGACACAGGGCCTGCTGTGTCGACACAGGGCCTGCTGTGTCGATACAGGGCCTGCTGTGTCGATACAGGACCTGCTGTGTCGACACAGCTAGGTTGTGTTGTGTCGACATAGAGTGTCGACACAGAGTGTCGACGCAGAGTGTCGACACTGGTTGTGTTATGTCGACACAGGGTGTCGACACAGAGTGTCGACACAGGGGTCTTGGCAGGGTCTCGGCAAAATGTCCCGACACAGTTTGAGTTTGTCGCGGACGTGTCCTGCTCCGGTTTGTGAACCGTGCTGTGTTCGGCCCAATTTTTCCATGTCAGACCTGGATCGTAGACGTACATTTCTTTATGTTGGGATCCGACGGCTGGAGGTTATTCCTATTGGGAAATACACGAGTGTAGGGTTTCAAAACCCTCATCTTCTGTTCTTTGGTTCTCTGTCTAAGTTCTAAAGAGGGAGGAGAGCAACGAGGAAGAAGAAATCTAGATCTGGTCACTAGCGGAGCTTCGGAGCTCCAAATAGCGAACCGACTTCGGATCTACGGAGGCTAGGAGAGGGCGGTGCTTTTCATCTGCATACTTTTCCATTGCGCCAAGGAAGAACGCTAGGGTAACGATTCTCTACTTGATCATGTGAAGCTCTACTTCTTTTGCATAGGGAAGCCCGCTCTCGCGAGTGTGCGGTGAGTTTGAGGCGTTCCTTCGGGTAGACATAAATAGTCCCCGTTGTGTACATATAGAGTCCGTAATCGAGAACGGATATTGTCATGATGTTTGAAGACTACCCGGACAAGTTGATCTGGATCGGTGATGTTGCATTACATAAATGGTCGGAGAAGACTCCGTGCGAATGTTTGTTTTTCGGGTTTTCTACGTGGTAGATTGCAACAGGGAGCCTTGTGGATTAACTCCAAGGTGCACCCGGAAAACTTGGCAGATGCGTGGTTCTGCCAAAATGGTGGCCTGACAGCCAACCTGAACATAACTGGTTTATGTGATATGTATGGGAGATACGAGACTCGGGGAAGCTTGACCCACGCAAATGACTTAATTGACGTTGCGGTGTGAGCAACGGGTCAGGTGGAACCGTACCCGATCTATGTCGTTCGGTTAGAGAGTCCTAAGGTACGTGGTACTCGCCGTCGGCATAGATGGAGGCTCTTAGGCAGTGGCCAAAAAGACCAGATGCTCACGAGAGTTTTCCGTCCTGGGGGCGATGGTGAGTCAGCGGACTTTGACCGTGATCACCGAGAATGTGCCCTGAGAGCACGGGCCGTGTGGCCGTGCGTGCCTGCGCCTGTGATGTAGTGTTGTTACATTTCTGCTTGGTTATGCTAATAAAGTGCAGGGAAGGAGCATCGCAACCCCGATTTTGGGGGTGAGATCGTTATAATTTGATCAGCATAGCTGACTGTTGCTTTTGTTTGCCACCGTGCGGTGGATTGTTGCTTGCAGGTGCTGTGGAGCCAGGCGGTAAATGTCGGGCCAAAACCCAAATTGCTGAGCCGGCCCTCGAAGGCCTAATTGGAGTGTTTACCTGTTTTATTCATGTATGACCGGCCTACGTGTCGTGGTTTGGAAAACATGTAATTTGAGAAAAACAATTGTAAGGTCATAAGACCAGTACTTGTGTATTTGTACTTCACTCCTGTTGGCTTTGTAGTGGACATTCATGCTAGTGTTGGGTTCTTTATTAATTCGACAATTTTAATTGCTTCCGCTAGAATGCTCTGTATAGGACGTTGTTATTAGTTGGATGGTTTCCATTGAGTAACCACCCGTTGTGTCTGTAGTATATGACGTCGGGCCCCGGCCGGACCTACTGCTATATGCTATGCGACGGATAGGGGATGTTACAGGGTGTCCTTCTTCCAACAAGATTCCTGCCTACATGAGAAGTATATACATATATATCATCTAACTAATACAAAAGATATAAGCACATATATATACGTAATATACAACATCAGTAGTAAGATCTGGTATCTCCCTATCGCCTAAAGTATATACATATAACTACGTCAGTGGTCGGTCCGTGCTGTAAGTCCAGTGCGTAGGCCTCCAGGGGTGCTGCTCGGCCCTGCTAGGAACTCTGCCAGCTCTGCCTCTGCGGCCTCTCTGACCCTATCCCCGTGCTGGCTGTCCACCCTGAACTGCTCCTAATGCCGGTCTCCCTGTCGCCTATTGATGCTTAAGGTCACGGAAGTGAACCGGTCGCACAAGTAATATAAAATGGGCGAGTTTTCCCAAGTATTGATCTCTCAAGGAACACAGTAAGGTGGAGTTAATTTCGAGGAGGACTGGAGATTGAAATTCTCAAGGTCGGCGGTAACGATGGGGGTTTTGATATTGCGGACAAAGAAAATAAAACACTAACAACTACTCTTATTCAACGCCGCTATGCGATGCTTCGCCAGGCGGGATGGAAGACTAGTCGGGCCGCTATGCACCGAATCACTAGGCGGATGGGCGAGTAGGCTTGCGGATGAGGTGGTTAGAACAGCGGAATAAGGGTCGTGAGCACCTCTTCACTACGCACGCCACTAGCAATTGCTAGTGCGGCATGGGTGGATGGAATATGACGCAACTCGAGCAACTTAAGTAGTAAAATGAAATAGGAATCACATAGACATGAAACACATAACATATACAACCAAAGTGCACTTCATCAATATAAATAGATTTAAACACCAATATTCAACAAGAAAGCAAGGACAAGTCAAGAGATCGACCGAATCCGAAGTCTTGCTGAGGATTCACGGTTGGAATCGTCGGGTTGTCAATCCGGATCCAAGCTCGGTCTTCAACTGTGTCCAGGGTAGAGAAGGGCTGTCACCACCTTCCAATGGCCCGTCTTTTTCGTGTCACGATTGCGGAATAAAGTTGCAAGCTTTCCTTTGCTTGCTGGCGATGGAGTCAAACCCTACTTGAAGCTCACAGATGAAGGAGAAGGCCGAGAGGAAGCTCCGGCTTGGATTTGGCGGTGAAATCTTGCCCAGAGCACCTCACTAGGGTGGAAGATGAAGAAAAACGGCGGAGAAGGCGGAAAACGGCGGAGAAATGTCGAGCTCCGGATCGTCCCCGCTATATCTAGAATTAGGGCGAGACCTGAACTATTTATACAAAGCAGAAATGAACAATGCCCCCGATCACGGGCGCACGACCAGTGGTCGTGCGCATTATGTCTGGCGATCGTGCGCACTGGCTTGGCAGATTAGGAAGAAGAACTGGGATAACGCGCACGAGCAGTGGTGCACGACCAGTGGTCGTGCGCACTAAGTTCAATGGTCGTGCGATTACCCCAGACAGGACTCCAGAAAAGAGGAATCAATGTACACGATTAGTGGCGCACGACCGGTGGTCGTGCGCACTAGGTCCAGTGGTTGTGCAATTACCCCAGGCAGATTTTGGAAAACGAAGAGTAGTGCGAACGATCAGGGGCGCACGACCAGTGGTCATGCGCATTAGATCCCATGATCATGCGCAGTATTCCTGTTTCACAACCATCCTGGAACACGCACATGACCCCTGTACCGAAAGGAAAAACCAATCACTGATATGTGCAGACATTCTATGCAATCACACAAAGGAGTACAAACTATAAAAATAACAAAATACACAACCACGGGCATAAATGTGCACTTCCTATGGAAATAAAGATATAGAACTAAAAGTGAAGTGCAAACGCGTGAAAACTAGCCCAAATGAGTCCGAAAATAGGTATATAAAATGGACTCATCACACCCCCAGACTTAACTGTTTGCGCGTCTCGAGCAAACAAAATCTAAGCAGATAGGTAAAATGATTTAGCTAATAAGGAAATTGCGATACGGAGTATCATGCGAAGTGACATGCTCGCACGCGTAAAAATATAATAGAAGAAATTTCTAAGTATACAAAATAGTTTATATTTTTCACAATGCGTATCAACATTTGATTTTATTACTCAAAAATGGAATCACGGTGAATCATTCGGTCACGCGTAGGGAGAAAGTAGACTAATTGCTAGGCGAGCATTGCCAAAGATCAGGGCTCAGGATAACCTCCAATGGAATCCACCAATGTCGGTGACCATATGATTGCCCTTTCGCATCCTCTCCACGACACTAGTTTGGTTCACACACGAATCAGTAGGACTTTAGGAGAAGAGATGGGGCTTCGGTTTCGTTGAGGTAAACAATGATAAATAAGAATGACTATGCACCAAACCCAAATGAGCTAGTATAAAATGAATCCATCAGCTAACCAAAATACATGTGGGTACACCACACCCCCAAACTTAACTTATAACATATGGGTGTGTGCACCGCCTACTCCAAAAAAATAAGCACCTTCCCAAAAAGATTTTCAATTTAAACTTTTTACTTTCACTTTTTTTTCTTTACAAATATATATATATTTTTTTGTTTTTCTTCATTTTATTTTCACAATTCAGCAGATATAAACTTGGGAGCACTTTCACACTATCACAAGTAAAATCACCACATCACACCCCAACATGAAAAATGTAAAACTCTATAGCTCGATTTGGGAGTGCAAATAGGATCAGCTTTAAGGCTTTGGTGAAATCATGGTGGAGCTGAATCAAAAGGAGGGGTAGGCACAATAGGGTTAGTGAGGATAAGACGTTAGGAATGGTACAAAGCTCAACCGGGCCAAAATGATGGCCTACATCACGCTCATGCATTACTAACCTATACCCGTGCTTCAAGAATAGCTTGGGGCAAGTTCTTAGCCGACGAGGACGACTATCCATCCTCCCGACTCGAGCAATACAAAACTAACGGCCGTCTACACACATCCCTAAGCTACCGTCGGATTCACAACGGATTCAACAATTTTTGAGTAGAATTAAAAGTATTTACGCAATTAGAAAAATATAAAACTATAAGCATACAGAAAAATTAAATCTACATCAAATTTCTACACGAGACGAGAGCACTTGACTAGGAGCACAGCAAGGTCAACATTTTACTCTGTCTCACAATCCTATGTCAGCACCATAATTTTCCCAAATCATACAAAAGAAACGAGTTTAACTCGCAGCACGCAAAAAGCTAAGCACGCGCTCATGTGGGTGCAGTGGTGTGTGATGCAATGAACTAATCATAATAAATCTATAAAAGCTTCTAGTATGCACGTGAAATGTGCGCGTGCAAAAGGTAACAAAACTAGCTCTCCCCCAGACTAAAACTAAACTACACAGCATATGATGGAGAAATTAAAATCATAAAGAGCTAAGGTAAGAGGTTACCCAATGCTCAGCCAGTGAGCATACCAGAAGACGCGTGAAAACCTGAAGTAGGCCCGCCATACGAAGAATCACAACCCCGCCAATGCGATTTGCCATGAATACCTGCAGGGGTGAGCTCCGCAAAAACAAAATAAAAATATACAAAGTACAAAGAAATACTAAAACTAAATAGACATGAAAAACAAAATGCAGAAAATGAAAGATAAGTACTGGGGTTATTGTCATCCCAGCACGACTTATTAAATTCTAAACAGTTCTAGCTAATGTGCCTATGAAATAAAAAGTGCACAGGTAACTGGCCTAATATCCGTTTCAGTAACAGGTACTGATACGGTGATAGATCAGTTACCCCTCTGCCCAGATAATCATACCTGCTCCTCACAGGTAGAGGAAATTAGAAGTAAGAAGAGAAGGAGCGCTGGTCCTCACTCTTCTCACCACAAAATAAATACTTGCCTAGCAAGGTATCGTCTACAAGGAGACTACAGGAGGAGAAAGCGATGAATGGAGCTTCCTCAATAGAGGAGGAATCAACCTCCTCACAAAAGAGTATGGTATCATCCATGACTCGAGCTGATAGCTCCAAGTCCTCCTGAAACACCTGCGAAGACTCAACCCGCACAGGCTCAGATAAAGAAGGGGGATCAAGAAATAAAGGAGAAGAAGAACTAAAATAATCTGAAATAGAGGGAGTGGTCCCGGTCGCACTCCCAGCAGGATCTCAACATAGATCATCGACGGCGTCATATGAGTCATGGCGAGGGGAATCCGCGAGCTCGAGGTCCTCGGTGGTGGTTTGGACCTCCTCATCCATCAAGGAAGTGGAAACTTCCTCAACAAAGAGGATCTCCTCATCAACACACCTCGGTGCGTCCACATGTTCCAAGACATAATACTTTCCATTAATGAAAATAATATCCTCGTCAAACATGGGCACATCCTCAGGCTCAGAAGCACAATCCGACCGAACATCATCAACCGACTCACTAAAAATAGGGATAGATAATTGTTGCAAAGAAGGCGGAGGAACAACAGCATCAGAGAAAATTTGTGCGGGTTCCTTCGGGGGTGAATCAACATGAGGGGAAGAGTGCATGGGGAGAGACAGCGCCACAATGTCGTCACACCGATCAACAGAAAGTCTGATGGGTATATCCGCTGCAGTCCCCCATAGACAAGGTGGTGCTGCGAATATATCATCAGAATCAGAAGGGGCGGCCATTTGAGAGGGTGATAGAGTGAATCGGATACCCGGTTCATCATCCTCCTCCAACTGGCGCTGAAATTCTGCGCAATCTTTCAAGACGTGGTCGGTGCTACGACAACACAAACATCATTTTCCATTACTCCTCGATACAGGTGGAACCGGAGAGGAATAAGAAAAAGATGAATGCGTAGAAGTGGAGTGACCATAAGACCTGGGTTGGGTGTATGAAGTACCATAGGAAGACGGTGCTCCATACACAGAACCACGAGAATTATGCTCCCAATCTTCAGTAGGGCACTCATCACTACCTTGCCTATAATCCCCGCACCATTGACAACGAATATTCATATAAGAATACATGGTGCAATAAGAAGAATTCACCAACAGAAATTTCTAAGCAACAATTAACTACACATCACAGATAAAAGAATAGGAAAACCTGCTACAGAAAAATTAAAACTAGAAGAGGAACAAATAAAAACAAAAAAAAATACAGAATCCAAAAACTAAAACAACGAAGAAAGATGAAATAAACAAATGGAAAAGGGCTTCAATCTCGTATCTCACTCTCCAAAAACTCACACGAATGTGTTCCCCGGCAACGGCGCCAAAAACTTGATACTTAAGATCACGGCAGTGAACCGGTCGTACAAGTAATATAAAATGGGCGAGTTTTCCCAAGTATCGATCTCTCAAGGAACACAATAAGGTGGAGTTAATTTCGAGGAGGACTGGAGATTGAAGTCCTCAAGGTCGGCGGTAACGATGGGTGTTTTGATATTGCAGACAAAGAAAATAAAACACTATCAACTACTCCTATGCAATGCCGCTATGCGATGCTTCGCCAGGCGGGATGGAAGTCTAGTCGGGCCGCTATGCACTGAATCACTAGGCAGATGGGAGAGTAGGCTTGCGGAAGAGGTGGTTAGAACAGCGGAATGAGGGTCGTGAGCACCTCTTCACTACGCACGCCACTAGCAATTGCTAGTGCGGCAAGGGTGGATGGTGGTGGATGGAATATAGCGCAACTCGAGCAACTTAAGTTGTAAAATGAAATAGGAATCACATAGACATGAAACACATAACATATACAACCAAAGTGCACTTCATCAATATAAATAGATTTAAACACCAATATTCAACAAGAAAGCAAGAACAAGTCAAGAGATCGACCGAATCCGAAGTCTTGCTGAGGATTCACGGTTGGAATCGTCGGGTTGTCAATCCGGGTCCAAGCTCGGTCCTCAACTGCGTCCGGGGTAGAGAAGGGCTGTCACCACCTTCCAATGGCCCGTCTTCTTCATGTCACGATTGCGGAAGAAAGTTGCAAGCTTTCCTTTGCTTGTTGGTGATGGAGTCAAACCCTACTTGAAGCTCACGGATGAAGGAGAAGGCCGAGAGGAAGCTCCAGCTTGGATTTGGCGGTGAAAGGTTGCCCGGAGCACCTCGCTAGGGTGGAAGATGAAGAAAAATGGCGGAGAAGGCGGAAAACGGCGGAGAAATGTCGAGCTCCGGATCGTCCCCGCTATATCTAGAATTAGGGTGAGACCTGCACTATTTATACAAAGCAGAAATGAACAATGAGCACGATCACGGGCGCACGAGCAGTGGTCGTGCGCACTATGTCCGGTGATCGTGCGCACTGGCACGGCAGATTAGGAAGAAGAACCGGGATAACGCGCACAAGCAGTGGCGCACGACCAACGGTCGTGCGCACTAAGTTCAATGGTCGTGCGATTACCCCAGACAGGACTCAAGAATAGAGGAATCAATGCACACGATCAGTGGCGCACGACCGGTGGTCGTGCGCACTAAGTCCAGTGGTTGTGCGATTACCCTAGGCAGATTTTGGAAAACGAAGAGTAGTGCGCACGATCTGGGGCGCACGACCAGTGGTCGTGCGCATTAGATCCCATGATCGTGCGAAGTATTCCTGTTTCACAACCATCCCGGAACACGCACACGACCCCTGTACCGAAAAGAAAAACCAATCACTGATATGTGCAGACATTATAGGCAATCACACAAAGGAGTACAAACTATAAAAATAACAAAATACACAACCACGGGCATAAATGTGCACTTCCTATGGAAATAAATATATATAACTAAAAGTGAAGTGCAAACGCGTGAAAACTAGCCCAAATGAGTCCGAAAATAGGTATATAAAATGGACTCATCACCTATGGGCAAAAAGCTCTCATATGTCTCGGTTGCTGACATAAGAAGCAGTTCCCTGCGAAGGGAACATCACGTCGGGCCACTGGTGGGGGCTGTTATGTTGGAGCTGGTTTGATGTCTGGCTGCACAGCTGGGGGTACTGGGGGTACTGGTGGGCGCCTATATGGCTATCTGCGGCGTCGCTGCATGCGCTCTCTATCCTGTCTGTGGGGAGTGACTCCTCCATCTCTCCTCTAGTCTCGAGGAATCTCTACCTGGCCTCTGAGCAGCTGAGCCACTATCCTCTGGTCCAACTCCAATGCTGCTGCATGGGTGGCTATGGTGTGAAAGGTGTCCTGAGAGAGCATGATCAAGGCCTACCTCAGGTCGTCTCGTAGTCCACGGTAGAACCAGGAAGCTCTATCCCTGTCAGAGGCAGCCAGATTCCCGGCGAAGCATGCCAGGTGTATAAACTCTCTCTCGTATTTTGCCACTGTGCGGTTGCCCAGTCGAATGAGCATGAACTTCTCTTGCAGTGCGGCTCGGTCTGCATCCGTGATGAAGAACTCTAGTAGAGCCTCGGAGAACTCTCCCTAAAGAATCGCGCTCAACGGTCGTCCTCAAAAAGTAGAGTGATTAGTCGCTCTCCACCAATCCCTCGTGTATCCCTCCAAAAGGGTCACCACTAAAGAGACTGCAGCTACAACTTGGCACATCATTCCCACTAATAGCTCCTCCACCTGCTCCACCCACTCCTCTATCTGGATGGTCATCTCCGTACCTCTGAAAGGGGGAGGCCTCAGGCCTCGGAAAGTCGACAGCAGATCTATTGGTGCTGTCATCTCTTTCGGTGGCTGTGTCAGGGCAGCCCGAAAAGTCGCTAGAATAGCCGTCAGTGTCGGCCCCATATCTGTCTCGGCAAACGGTATGGCCGCGGGAGCGACCGAGTTTGGTGGTGGGGTAGCTGGAACATATCCTCTGGACGAGGATCCCCCGTTACTGTACTACGGTATCTAGAGAAGTAACAGAAAAGAGTGTCAGTATTTTGGAAAAGTAGGCGAAATTTACAAAAACGACAACCCAAGCAGAAATAAAGGTGTATGGGCGTACTATCGTACAGTCTAGAATCCCTAAGCCTCTACACTAGGGTCCACTAGGATTCCGCTGCAAGGTTTGTCCAGAACCCAAAACGAAGCGAGGGATGGAGGGATCCTAAGACTGCTCCACAAGGACGAATCATGATCGCTCTGATCTATTTGTAGGACCCCCCCCCCCAACCTTTTGCTTGATTCGGGCCGGAGGCATACTACTGGCCCAAGATGTCCACCCAGTGCTCTATAGGGGAAACGATCCACCCTATCTAAGAACTAGATGGCCGCTTTGCTCGGTTCGAATCATAAGATTCACAACCTATCAGAGTATAACAGAAGCATTGATAGGAAACCACTGCAGATATATATAACACATCATATAATAATACAAAGGTTCTAGGGCCGAAGCCTAAGCGTTTAAATAAGCTCGTGGGCTATACATGTACTACATATAACCCTCACACTCTCACTCCCTATGCTGCTCGATGGTACTCATGTCTCTAAACTCTGAGGACGGTGGGGGTGCATCTGATCGAGTAGTACTTACCACTGGCGTAATCTCCTGCGGCAGCGGGTCACTATGATGCTCCATTTCCTGTGAATGGTTATTTTGATAACCGTTAGTCACAGAACTAAGTGAAAACAAATCTCCTCCCAGTATCCATATCCTAGGGACGAGCACACACCCACCCAACAAAATTAAATAGCTGAAGCAAGAAAGGATTAAAACAACATTTCATATATGTATTGTAACGTCCCCGATTTTTTGATGATTTTATTTGAATGGGTATCGTCATATTTATGACGTCGTGGAGTTACTTTTAACATCGAGTTGACGACGCAATGCCGTTAAGGCATTTTCGCGTCCGTGCGGTCGAGTCGGACGAATTCTTGTTTTAATCGGGAAATTTTGCGTTTGGAATTTATGTTAAGTAAATTAGGACTTGCTCGTCAAGTTTCGTCATGATCCGAGCGATATTTGGACCTCGACAATTTTCCGAATTATTGTGGAATTTATGTTCGTCGTAAACTTTGAAAATTTATATCTCGAGAATTGCTAGTAGGATTTTGGTTTTGAGTTCGCCGTTGCATTTGTAGAGTCAGTGTTGGCCTACGGTGCGAATTTCATTTAATTCAGCACGCGTTTGGGCCTCCGTTTTGATCTCGTATTTCCTTGTTCAAAAATATAAAATATGAATATTTTAATATTAAATTACTATTCAAAAATGAAAAATACTATTCATTCGTATAGTTTGATCAAAAGAATATATTTGTAAAGAATTGTTTTTCATGCAATTGTTACTGGAGTGTTTTTATTCTGCTCGAGTCCTTCTCGAGTAAATTTTTCCTGCTTCTCGTGTGAATATTCCTGCTTCTCGAGTGAGAGGTACTATTCATGGAAATTTCTACTCGAGTAAATTTCCTGCTCTTGTGTAGATCATCCTGTTCATGCAAAATTTACTCGAGTGATTTATTTTTGCCTCTTGAGTAATGTTATTCTGCCTCTTGAGTAATGTTATTCTGCCTCTCGAGTACATGTATTCTCGTCTCGAGTACTGTTCATTCATCCCGAGTAGTCCATTGCAGTTTGCGTTCGAGCGCCGTTTTGAAAGTGAAAACGATGTCGTATGGAAACGTGGATAACCTGAAATTTGTTTGTCTCAATGAGATCTAGAACTTTCTTGTGGGGCTCATTTTGATTTGAAGCCATCCTGAGGTTCTATTTTAGATTTCCGCAAAACTGCTCGTGTATAAGCCGTACTGTTGATTTCTACTCGAGTCTATTGATTTTACTCGAGTACCATTGATTTTACTCGAGTATAATTGATTTTTCTCGAGTACTATTGATTCCTCTGTTGTTTTCGTTCGGGCGCCGTTTTGAGGGTCAAAACGGTGTCGAATGAAAACACGGTTAACATGAAATTTGTTCATCTCGATGAGATCTACAACTTTTATGTTGGGCACTCTTTGTTTGGAAGCAATCTTAGAACTCTATTTTCGGTTTTCCCGTATCAGCTCATAAACAATACATTTTTTTATATATTTAGACAAAATTTTTATAATTACAAATATATATATATATATATATATATATATATATATATATACTCTTATAACTTAGTGTAATTAGAGAAAAAACTTCATCTTCTCCAAATTTCTGAACCGAACCATAGAGACGTAGGCGAGAGAGAGGAAGCCATTCATGAATCTTCCGGTGGCCGCCGACGGTGCTCCAGTGCTCGAAATCTTCAACCGAGTATAGATCTGTAAAGCTCTCGTCGAGAGCTACGCAATCGTGGTAAAACTTCTCCAGTTTCTTGAGTTTTCTCGTTAGGGTTTTTTGACCATAACCTCTATTTCGGCCATTTTTGTACAGATTTCAACTTCCCCCATCTTCTTTCACCCCGATCTGCGACGTGGAATGAATTGGAGAACTTTTCCGATAAAACCAAGGCAAGTGGTGGTTTCCCCTCATTTCTCCTTGACTGATTTGATGGTAACAGATAAGTTTTTATGTTCTTTAAAATTTTCTGCACTTTGTCTTCCAATTTATTGTCATGATTAACCTTCTTGATCACCACTTGATGTTGTAAGATTTTGTCTTGGTGAACTCGATCTTGTCATGATATGTTTAATCATTCTTGAAGTGTCTTATTGATGGCTTTAAACGTCTTATCTATCGTTATTGAACGTATTAGAGTTTATCTAGGATAGTAAATTGTTCCTAAAGGTTGATCAAGCACGTCTTGAATCTAGAAATATCAAGTAGGATCTGACGAGCCAAATCTCGAGATATATGTGGTGGTTCTATTTGTGATTTTCTTGATTGCGGGAGTTAGTGGATGAAACCACCTCCGCAATGTTTGATTCCTTTATTAGTACCTTGTGGAAGTTTACCAGGTTTTTGGGCGTCTGCGGTGTATGGTGGAGAGTATGAGACTCCCTCGCAGTTAGATGAATATTATATTCGTGACGATGTGTCCAGTTGAGTTACCACCTCGCCCGTGTTTTTGAGTAGAGTCGACACAGGTGCCTAATAAAGTTTTTGTACTTTTTCCTTATGATTTGTTCTTTCTGTCACCTTATAGGCTTGTGCGTCTGGTGTAATCTTGTTGAACGTGACGAATCACGTAAGTTTTTTTTTCCTGTTGATGCCCTGTTTTCTTTTTGTACTTTACTTCAGTGCTTTTGGTCTTGGGTTGATACCCCTTTTGACCTTTATTTATTTTAGCTTATTTTTTTTACTGCCACCATTTGTACCTTCTTACTGAGGTGTTCTGTCTTTGGAATGCCTCAGGTTCCGAGTTGTAGCAGTTAACAGAGCTGGTTTCGGAGTTTCTGGGAGGCAGTGTTGGCCGTGATTGTTGTCTCGTCTTAGCGAGGTAGTTTGTTGCTTATTTTATTTTACTGGTTTAGACATACTTTGCTGTACGTGAGTTCGTGTCAGTTTGTTGACGCTCATAGAATTATTATTTTTAGATACTTGCTAGCTGCTTAGTTTTCTATATGTGGATATGGATTACTTGCTATTTGGGAGGGATTATGCTAGGAATGCATGTTAGGTATTTTCAAGTATAAAATCGACTAATATTACTTCATGCATTGCATAATTTAAAACTCTATTTTGTTATATTTAGCGACCGTAAAAGGTATCTTTACTACTATTATAAATTTAGAGTCTTGCATAGTATGAGTTGTCCTTTGGGGATGTTTATACTCAAGTAGGATGTTGGAGTCAATCTTAACAAGTATTTTACACAGCGTATAATTATATTTTGATTCGAGGACTAGATGTGCTACTAAGCCGAGTGATACGGCTAACTACTGCACTCAAACTGATTTTACCTTAAAATAACTTATAGAATCTTTCTTCATGATTAAGTAGGTGTTTTCCTGATCGTTCGAAGTTATCCCCTGCTGACGTGGCATCATGACGCGCATTTTCCCTTACTCTGATAAGTTATTATATGCGGTGAAAATGTGAGTTGTGACAGTTTGTATCAGAGCCAGGTTGCTTGACAATTGGTCGGGCAAGCTTTCCTTGTTAGTGTTAGTTGTTTAGTGACATTTCATACACACACCAATGTGTCTTCAGTATGTTTTAGTCGAAGCATAGTCACTACACTCATAGCATGATAAGAAGTATACGGGCCATATTATGTAGTATGGGATGCATAATATGTGTCTGTATATAGATCCACCATAGGAGGCAACATGTGACGGTTATGTAGTATGGGATGCATAACCATCATCACATGGGTGCCCATTAGCACGTTTTCTTTTCCCATTGCATGCGACGTTATGTAGTATGTGATGCATAACATTTCATCTGAATACCGCTCATGCATGTATTAAGGCCTTTCTAGAATGCATAACATTACATACATAGCATATCATTGCATAAGCATACGTGCTAAGTTATGGTTTACGTGATGAAACATGTACGCACATGATTTTAAATAAGAATAAAGAATACACGCATTCATGTCATAGGCACAAGAGTCAATGGGATGAGAGGATATCATCCTAAGTAGGACATAGCATCATTATAAAATCCGAGAGCAAGTTGCTGCGTGAGCAAGTGTCTTTTAGGTATGGTCTGAACTAGTCATGTGGCTTTGTTGTAAGCTAGGATTTTGATGAGTTCTCCGTTTGTTTTTTTAGAAATGTCGCCAAATCATCCTACGATGAGGTCGACTCCCCATTCAGAGGGTGAGTCATCAGGTGCGCAAAGTGATGTGATTATCGAGAGTCTGCGTCAGAGCAATGAGGCTCTATCGAGGCAATTAGTTGCAATGCAATCGCAAATTCAATATTTGTTGTCTGCCGCTCCCGCGCAGCAACCTTTAGTGCAAGAGCCTGCCTTGGGCCAAGCCGTGCCCGATGCCCCTGCTCCTCTAGTGCCCCTGATGGCGATACCACCAGAAATGATTTTCATATCGCACTTCCAACGGTTGGGACCTCCCACCTACGACGGGAGTGCCGACTTTATGATTTTAGATGATTGGATCATCTCCATAGAGGAGATGTTTTCATATTCCAAAATTCTAGAAGCCTAGAAGGTGATGATTGCAGCCTATCAGCTAAAAGGATTGGCAAAGAGTTGGTGGATTCGAAAAAGGGAGAGTCTGAAGGAAGGCTATTCTTGGGAATCTTTTAAGAAGATGCTGCTGAAGAAATTTCTACCCTCGGCTGATGAATAACTTCCTACATCAGAAGCAGAGACAGCTCACCATGAGCGAGTACGAGATTGAGTTTAGCAAACTGATTAGGTTTGCTCCTGATTTGGTAGCTTTTGAGGAGGGTAAAGTGAAGCGTTTCCTCGGAGGACTGAGAAGCGATGTCTAGCAATGGGCATGTGCTTATCGAGCTGAAAGCTATGCTGAAGCAGTGGAAGCCGCTTTGAAGGTCGAGGCGATCGAGAATGACAAGAATCGAGGTGCTGCGGCGAGGAAAGAGAAAAGAAAATGTGTTGAGGAGGGTAGCTCCAGGGCATCTAGCCCTTCTTCGAAGAAGAAAAGTATGGAAGTGTGTTGCTTCTGTGTTGAGGAGGGTAGCAACAGGCCACCCTAACGAAAGTTGTTTCAAGAGGATTTCCACCCTGAAGCAGTAGTAGATTCACGCTATCCAAGGTGCACCCAAGGGAGAGCTAGTGTGCTCGTTCTGTGCAAGGAAGGGTCATGATGTGATTCGTTGCTGGATGAAAGAAAGGACTTGCTTCTAGTGTGGGCAGAAGGGACACCAAAACTCTTCGTGCCCCCAGGCTCAGTCTCCACTGCAGCCTGCCCCGCTTCGAGCTCTGCCACCGCCACCAAACCTGGATAAAGCAAAAGGAAAGCTTAACATGATGACCCGTGAGGAAGCTCAAACCTCTATGCAAGTGATATCAGGTTAGCCCCAGTTTTATTTATCCTTATTATCTATCATTGTGGCCTTATTTATCGTTCATTTAGTTATGTATGCTACGGTTTTAGGGGAGTTTAAGGTGCGGAATAGGTGGGCGCACGTTATTTTCGATTCGGTCACCACCCATTCCTTTGTGGCCTGGAAGTTTGTTGATAAATATCGCCTGGATGTGGATCAATTAGGAGACTTCTTCAATGTCAAGCTTCCCTCCGGTGATTCGGTGATATCTAATCAAGGAGTTCTGAGATGCCCTATTTATCTTGGCAATTTTCTGGCCTTTGCGGATCTGATGATTTTGGATCTGGCTGATTTTCATGTGATTTTGGGCATGGACTGGCTGTCTAAGTATGATGCAATCATCCAGTGTAAGGCTAAGCGACTGGATTTCTGGATGGACAATGGCCAACCTATGAGCGTCTATCGATTTCGGGGCAGAGTTTCCCCTGTCATTTCTGCGCCACGTGCTTGTCATGCTATAGAGTCTGGTTGCGAGGCATTTTTAGTTTCTATTTCTGCTCTAGAAACAACTTGTGTTACACCACGTCTTGAGGATGTCTCGGTGGTGCAGAGTTTCCAGATTTCTTTCCTGATAGTATTCCAGGACTTCCTCCTGAAAGGGAGATAGTGTTTGTGATAGACCTCGAGCTAGGTACTCGCCCGATTGCTAAGGCACCATACCTTATGGCTCCACGTGAGTTGGATGAGTTGTGTACTCTGCTCGATGAGTTGTTGAGGTGTGGTTTTATTTGACCAAGTTCTTCTCTGTGGGGTGCTCCGGTTTTGTTCGTAAAAAAGAATGATTGATCGATGAGGCTTTGCATCGATTATAGGGAATTGAATAAGGTGACCGTTAAGGATAGATATCCCCTATCAAGGATTGATGATTTGTTCGATCAGTTGCGTGGTAGCTCGGTATTTTCAAAGATCCATCTTCTCTCAGACTACCACCAGTTGAGAATTCGTGAGGCAGATATTCCACGAACCGCTTTCCTTTCGCGGCATGGACATTATGATTTTTTGGTGATGTCTTTAGTTTTAACCAATGCACCCTCTGCTTTCATGGATTTGTTGAATATGGTGTTTAAGGATTTTTTGGACCGATTCGTTATTCTGTTTATAGATGATGTCTTGGTGTATTCCCGCAATGTTGAGGAGCATACTCATCATTTGTGTTTGGTTTTGTCGACCCTGAGGGAGCATAAATTATATGTGAAGTTGAGCAAGTGTGAGTTCTGGCTACTTCAGGTATCTTTTCTGGGTCATGTTAAAGCAAGGACGGTATTTCTATAGTCCCGACCAAGATTTCTGCTGTGATGGAATGTGAGAGACCTTCATCACCTAAGGAGATTAGGAGCTTCTTAGGCCTAGCTGGCTATTATAAAAGATTCGTGGAAGGGTTTTCGGTGTTGTCTGCTCCTCTAACTAGACTTACTCAGAAGAATACTGCATTTATTTGGAGTGATATGTGTGAAGAAGCCTTTCAAGAGTTGAAGAAGAGATTATGTACTGCTCCAATTTTGACCTTACCTACTAAAGGAGTTGAGTATGTTGTGCATGTTGATGCATCACACATCGGACTTGGTTGTCTTTTAATGCAAGATGGTAAGGTGATTGTGTATGGATCGAGGCAACTAAAGATTCAAGAGAGAAACTATCCTACGCACGATTTGGAGTTTGCTGCCGTAATTTATGCGCTTAAGCTATGGCGACACTTATTGTATGGCGCGTTGTGCAAGATCTATACAGATCATAAGAGTTTGAAGTACGTCTTCACTCAGAAGGAACTAAATCTGCACCAGCGTTGGTGGTTAGAATATGTGGTTGATTATGAAGTGAAAATTCTTTATCATTCAGGAAGGCTAATGTAGTAGCCGATGCTTTAAGAAGAAAGTCCGCAAAAATTTTTAATCATATCGTACTATGCCTGCTTGTTTGGAAGCAGAAGAACCCTCTTGGATTTCCCTTACTCGAGCACATCAGAAGGATGATCCTGATTTGTTGCACCTCCGGAATAGTGATGAGTCCACATTTTACACTGATTTTTGGACTCATCTGGGCTAGTTTTATCGCCTTAGCACTACACTTGAGAGCCTTTATTGCTTATTTGTGTTTATGTACCTATTTCACGCTTAAGTGCACTGTAGGCCCGCTTCTGTTTGCTTTCTATGTTTCCATTTTTGTTGTTATTCTTTAGCCCTATCTCGGGGATGTGGTGTGCACGTTCTGCTGGCCTTTCTGCCCCTTTTACTGGTACAGGGGTCGTGTGCGTGTTCCGGGATGGTTGTGAAACAGGAATACTGCGCACGATCAGGGGATCTAATGCGCACAACCACTGGTCGTGCGCCCCCGATCGTGCGCACTACTCTACGTTTTCTATAGAATCAGCCTGGGGTAAGCGCACGACCACTGTACTTACTACGCATGACCACTGGTCATGCGCCACTGTTCGTGCGCATTACACCCCCTTTTTCATAACCCTGTCTCGGTAATCGCACGAGCACTGGCCATAGTGCGCACGACCACTGGTCGTGCGCCACTGCGCGTGCGCGTATATGATGATGCTTCTTGTCCAGGTTGCAGGTTTATTTGGAAAAGTCGCACGATCATCAACCTACAGTGTGCATGACCACTGGTCGTGCGCCACTGATCGTGCGCACTGCTTCTGCTGTCTCCGTATAAAAGGCCCTGCTCCGCGTTTTAGGTCAACGCATGTCATTTGCTGCGATCGGAGAGTGCGCGTGAATCGCCTTTTCACTTCTCCAGCTGCTCCATCACTTCCACCTTCTTCGGGAAGCCATTTCCACTTACTCCGAAGCTTTCCAACACTCCGGCGAAGCCCTCGACCATTGATGACTTCAACTCCAAGCTTTCCTGCAGAGTTGGTGAAGTAGATAACCTAGAGAACAGACTTAAAGGCCTTCGAGGTGACAGATCGTTGGTACCGGAAGCCTCCTTGGACTGAGCCCGGAAGCGGATTGACAACTCGCTACTCCGGCCATGACCTGCGGTGGATCTTCATTCTCTTTTGGTTTACTCCTCTTCCCCTTCCTCTGTGTTATGAATGTTTTGAGCAGTGTAATGAACATTTCCATCCCTGAACATCAAGTTTACTTTCTAGTTAATGGAATGTTAGTTTCTTCTTATGCTTGTGAGTTCTGTCTGTGAATGCGCCTCACTCACCCCACATCCACTTCATTCCTGTGCCTTGTCCGATTGTAATCCACACAAGAATGCTGCAATCCATTAGTTTCCCTTCCACTTGCCCAACTGAAGTTCGGCATAGCGGCCGACAAACCCACTTCACCTTGCGAAGCGGTGCCGTTGACCCGCATAGTTTTTACTAGTTCAGTAGATCAAACATCCACAATCTCCCTAGTCCGCTATTTCCTTTTTGTTCTATTTTTAACTCTCATAACGATATTCTCAGTACTGTTGCCGTTCTACGCTAATTGCATTCCTCAAGAGACTGACACTTGGGGATTTACTCCCAAAACATTATTACTTGTGCGACCGGTGCGCTTGCCGTATTACACGCATCAAGTTTTTGGCGCCGTTGCCAGAGAATGCAACTGTAGAGCGACTTCGGATGACGTCCAATATTGTTATAAGAGTTAGTATTGTTTTGTTTTGACTGCTGTTTCTTCTAGTGTGTAGTGTTTTCCACAGTGAATGCAAGGCCGAGCTATAAGAGATTTTGTCACCTACGACCCAGAGATCGAACGTACTCTCTTAGCACGAAGATGCGCCGCAACCATCATTTTTGCTCCAATGGGAGACCAGCTGAATATTGATGCAGGCAACCGAGTTGGAGGGCTATCTCATGATGACGAAAATGAAGTGAATCCTCCCCAGGTCCACACCATGAGTGATTATACTACACCCACTGTTGGGAGTATATACCCTGGTTTCGGACCTGCTATCACCAATCCTTAGTTCGAGATTAAACCAGCTATTCTGAATATTATTCGGAACAACGCGCAGTTCTCTGGAATGGCTACTGAAGACACCCATCTTCACCTTACAGAATTCTCCGAGATCTGTGCCACGTTCCGCTACGCTGGAATCCCAGATGAAACAGTCAAACTCCGCCTCTTCCCTTTTTCATTAAGGGACAAAACCAAGACATGGCTTCACTCCCTTCCACCTGGAACAGCCCCCACCTGGGAGGCTTTGCCTACCAAATTTCTAGCTAAGTTCCATCCGGTGGATCGGATCGTGAGCATGAGGCGCGCAATAGCCAACTTCCGGCAAGCCGATCAAGAAAGTTTAGCCGAAGTTTGGGAGCGTTTTAATGAGCTGCTGAGGAAGTGCCCTAATCATGGATTCCAAACGTGGAATCTCATCGAAAGTTTCTACTTTGCTATTGATCCCCACCACCGAGCCATGATCGATGCTGCCTCCGGAGGAACCATCATGAATCTTGCTTCAGATGATGCTCTGAAAGTCTTACAAGACACCGCAACCCACAGTGTGTACTGGACCGCTGGAAGAAACATCCCACGAAGCACCAATGGAGTGTTTGCCTTGGATATCCCCAAGCCTGCTCTTGCCGCCCCAGTGATGGCAATCTCATTCAAGGGTGCGGAAGCACTGATCATCACAGCTTCGAATGCTCAGGAGTTGAGGTACAAGACGAGTCTTTGTTTTTGAATGAATCTGTTAATTTTGTTGCCAATCAAAACAGGGGAGTGCCATACGGGAATACTTACAACCCGGGGGTGAGAAATCACCCCAACTTTTCTTGGAATCCTAACACATCTGGCCAAAGATGGCAACCGGGGCAGCATCAAAACGATGCGTATGCTTCCGGTAGCCAACCGCGGCCGCCTCAACTGAATTATTCCCAAGGGCCCCCCATCGTTAAGAAAAATTCTTTGGAAGAAATGTTCGAGAAGTTTGTTGAGATTTCCCAGACCAACATGACAAATCAGGCCTCCTCGATGCGCAAACTGGAGGCACAATTGGGCCAATTGGCTCAAGTGATTTCCGAGCGCACCCAAGGCACCTTACCGAGCAACACTGAAAAGAACCCCCATGAACAGGGAAAGCTCCTTGGGGAGGACACTTCGGGAAACCGCAACGAACTTGTCATTAATTGTAAAATCAATAACATCGACACTCCAGCATTATGCGATTCCGAGGCGTCCAGCAACATACTCACTTTGCAAGATGCTGCAAAGATGCAGTTACAAGTTGACATTGAAAATCGGAAATCACTTATCTTAGCTAATGGCAATCTGGTTGACACGGAGGGCGGTGTGCGGGACGTTGAAATCGAGGTTAACGACACCAGTATCACCACTGACTTTCAGGTTTTGGGACCACAGGACAATAACTCCATTCCTATATTAGGAGTCCCATTCCTAACAGCCAGTGGCGCATCCCTCGACCTTTCCAAAGGCCGTGTCACTTGGCCAAATGAAGAGTCCACCCTCGATAAAACATCCATACATTTTTCTTCCATCCCAAATAACATTTCTCTGAGTGTCACAGATGTCAAGCTGGATTCAGGTCCCCCCGCATTGGAAGCACATCTGGAGGAGACGCCAACGAACGGACTTTCTCCGGAAGTCGATGAGAAGCAGGAACTACTGGTCCACGAAGGGATCAATTGCACCAAAGCCACGACTGCCTTTCTACTGCCAGCCAACTCTGTTGTTGAGCATGGCGAACTAAGTTTTATTTGGGAGAAATCCCTGGACAATAATTTGTATAATTCTGTTAAACGATCTGTAACTTGGGCATATCCGGTTGCCGTTACGGTGCCGGATAGGCCGCCGCCAACCACGACACAAGGAAACGCCACAGCCTACCTTCATTGGAAGTCTCCCACGGTGGAGAAACTGAAAGAGGCCAAGCGCTTACGCGAAGAGCGCTACGCTGCCTTCCGGCACGCGAAAGAGTGCACTCGCAGTAATAGGACAATGCCTACCCTGACTGCAAAAAGACACTCTGCTGTTCTCTCGCATCCCACCGGCGAGACTTACCATAAATCTGTGTATAGCTGATTGTGCCATCCTCTTTCTTGCTACTTGTTGAATGCTGGTTGCTCTATTTTTAATTTTGTTTCCTTTTGCTACTGCCAAGAACTCTCTATTTGAACTGCTAATACAGGTATTTGCTCCACCTTAAGGACGGTAAACAAAAGGGCTTTCGGGAGACAACCCAAGTTGGACCATTTGGTCCTATGCTGTGTTTTGATTTCGGTTTATTTCTTCATATATATATATATGTGTCCAGCTTTTTTTTGTCTTGCATCCTTTAATCGCAGGTGCAGGATTATTAGAGGCGCGGCAACGTGGCCGCACTTGGACATCTCATTGCCCGACTGGTATGCTCAATTTTGAGCATAGGTAACTTCCTACCCTAGCTATTTCTCCTCTTTGGAATGCTTATTTTTACTCGTTGTCAACTTTAAGTCTGGGGGGGGGGGAAGTTTGCATGTGGTCACTACACCGCACTTTCTGTTGCATTCCAGTTTCTTATTTACTTATTTCTTGCTTTTTGGTTGCACACACTGATTCACCCACACGAGTGCGCTCTTACCCACGCGCACAACCCGAGTTAAATTTATTGCTTTTGTGTAAACTTTAAAATAGTGGTACTGGCTTAGTATTTCAGGATTGAGTAGTTCGAAACTCATGCAGTGCTCCTAATCGAATACTCATGGTTTGTGTATAGTTAAGATAGAACTAATTTTTCTTTATGCTCGTAGAATTATTCTTTTCTGCATACGTAAATATTGTTTGTACTGCTCAAAATCTGAATCTGGGATAATCAAATGATAGTGTAGGAATGTGTGTAGCCGCCACTAGACTCGTATTGCTCGAGTCGGGGGGAAGGATCATCTTTCTCGGTGGCTAAGAACTTGCCCTAAGCTACTCTCGAAGCATTGGTGCACGGTTAGTTAAGCGTGAGCATGACGTATGCCTTCTTTTTGGCTAGTTTGAGTCTTGTTTAGCCATTCCTACCTGTTAACCATTGCATGCCAAATTTGTGCCTACCCTTCCTTTGATCCAGCTCCACTCACTTTCACCAAGGCCTAAAGCTAAACCCACCTTCGCAATCAAATGCTTGAGCTGATTTGTATTTCCTGTTTTGCCGAGGTTGTGATTAGTGGACATTGTTTTTGGGGGTGCTGATTTTATTCCTGTTTTGATTGCTTCGTTTGGGGATTGCTAGCGCAGAAAAGAAAACAACAGTTTATGAAAATAAAAAGCTGATTCGCGCAATAGAAAAAACGAATATATATATGAAAGAATTGCTTTGAGATCTTAATCCCCATCCTCTTTATTGAATTTGGTCGAGTTCAGCCGTGTTCACACCCGGATTTCAAGCTAAGTCTGGGGGCATGTGCCCCATTCTTTTCTAAGTGGCTATTTTGGTTTGTGTTGTTTTAGCTCGCTTTGGTTGCATAGAGCCTTCATGTTTATCTTTGACCACCAAGCCGTTCCCTAAGCCCCATTTCCTCCTACAAGTCCTACTGATTCACGCTTGAGTCTAACCCGCGTCGTGGAGAGAGTGTGAACGTGCAAGCGTATGGTCCCCGACATTGGTGGATTCCTTTGGAGGTGATCCTGAGTCCCGAACTTTGGCAATGCTCACCTTAGTGGCATGCCTACTTTCTTCCTGCACATGATCGCACGATTCTCCAGAATTCTAATTTTGAGCAATTACAATATCTATTTACGTCTGTCGAATAGTTTAAACTACGTTGTATAATTAAAAAGTTTTTCTATTATATCTTCTATACTCATGATATTTTTGATTTCTCGTCTTACTTCTTTTTGAAATTTCTGAGCCAGTTAGCTATCTTCGAGTCCATAGAGTGATGATTTGCTCGGGACGTGCAAATGGTTAAGTCTGGGGGTGTGATGAGTCCACATTTTACACTGATTTTTGGACTCATCTGGGTTAGTTTTATCGCCTTAGCACTACACTTGAGAGCCTTTATTGCCTATTTGTGTTTATGTACCTATTTCACGCTTAAGTGCACTGTAGGCCCGCTTCTGTTTGCTTTCTATGTTTACATTTTTGTTGTTATTCTTTAGCCCTATCTCGGGGATGTGGTGTGCACGTTTTGGTGGCCTTTCTGCCCCTTCTGCTGGTACAGGGGTCGTGTGCGTGTTCCGGGATGGTTGTGAAACAGGAATACTTCGCACGATCAGGGGATCTAATGCGCACGACAACTGGTCGTGCGCCCCCGATCGTGCGCACTACTCTACGTTTTCTATAGAATCAGCCTGGGGTAAGCGCACGACCACTGGACTTACTGCGCACGACCACTGGTCGTGCGCCACTGTTCGTGCGCATTACACCCCCTTTTTCATAACCCGGTCTCGGTAATCGCACGAGCACTGGCCATAGTGCGCACGACCACTGGTCGTGCGCCATTGCTCGTGCGCGTATATGCTGATGCTTCTTGTCCAGGTTGCAGGTTTATTTGGAAAAGCCGCACAATCATCGACCTACAGTGCGCACGACCACTGGTCGTGCGCCACTGATCGTGCGCACTGCTTCTGCTGTCTCCATATAAAAGGCCCTGCTCCGCGTTTTAGGTCAACGCCTGTCATTTGCTGCGATCGGAGAGTGCACGGGAATCGCCTTTTCACTTCTCCAGCTGCTCCATCACTTCCACCTTCGTCGGGAAGCCATTTCCACTTACTCTGAAGCTTTCCAACACTCCGGAGAAGCCCTCGTCCATTGATGACTTCAACTCCAAGCTTTCCTGCAGAGTTGGTGAAGTAGATAATCTAGAGAACGGACTTAAAGGCCTTCGAGGTGACAGATCGTTGGTACCGGAAGCCTCCTTAGACTGAGCCCGGAAGCGGATTGATAACTCGCTACTCCGGCCACGACCCGCGGTGGATCTTCATTCTCTTTTGGTTTACTCCTCTTCCCCTTCCTCTGTGTTATGAATGTTTTGAGCAGTGTAATGAACATTTCCATCCCTGAACATCAAGTTTACTTTCTAGTTAATGGAATGTTAGTTTCTTCCTATGCTTTTGAGTTCTGTCTGTGAATGCGCCTCACTCACCCCACATCCACTTCATTCCTGTGCCTTGTCCGATTGCAATCCACACAAGAACGCTGCAATCCATTAGTTTCCCTTCCACTCGCCCAACTGATGTTCGGCATAGCGGCCGACAAACCCACTTCACCTTGCGAAGCGGTGCCGTCGACCCGCATAGTTTTTACTAGTTCAGTAGATCAAACATCCACAATCTCCCTAGTCCGCTATTTCCTTTTTGTTCTATTTTTAACTCTCATAACGATATTCTCAGTGTTGTTGCCGTTCTACGCTAATTGCATTTCTCAAGAGACCGACACTTAGGGATTTACTCCCAAAACTTTATTACTTGTGCGACCGGTGCGCTTGCCGTATTACACGCATCAAATAGAACTGTGAAGGGAGAGCTACCAGATTTCTCTTTGGATGAATTCAATACCTTGAGATATCGGGGTAGATTTTGCGTCCCCGCCTTTGGTGATATTCGAGCTAAGATCTGTGCTGAAGCACATGGTTCCGGTGTAGCCAACCACACTGGTTCCACTAAGATGTATAAAGATCTAAAGCAAATTATTTGGTGGTCAGGGATGAAGAATGATATCACGAAGTTTGTATCGGAATGTTATATGTGTCAGCGTGTTAAGGCTGATCATAGAAGGCTTGGTGGTAAATTGACACCGCTTGATATTCCAAGTTGTAAATGGGAGAGTATTTCAATGGATTTCATCACCGGTCTACCAAAATCTCCCTGTGGGCACGACTCTGTTTCGGTGATAGTCGGATTGGCAAAGTGTGCTCACTTTGTTCCGTTTAAGATTGGGTATTCGATGAAGGAGATAGCTGAGCTATATCTTGAAGAGGTCATTAGATTACATGGATTGCCTGATAGCATTGTATTAGATCGAGACTCCAGATTTACGTCTCGCTTTTGGAAGAGTTTATAGGAGGTGTTGTGTACTGATTTAAGATATTCTACCGCATATCATCCGCAGATGAATGGTCAGACGGAAAGGGTAAATCAGATCGTAGAAGATATGATCAGGTGTTATATTTTGGATCATGGTGGTGCTTGGGGACGAGCGTCTCAGACTCATGGAGTTTGCGTATAATAATAGTTATCAAGAGAATCTGCAGATGACCTCGTTTGAGGCCTTATATGGGAGGCGTTGTAAAACCCCTTTGTTTTGGGCCGAAGTTGGTGAGAGACCGTTGCTAGGTCCGGAAGCTCTTGAGGAGATTAATTGTGATGTGACTCATAATTGACAAAAGCTCAGTGTGGCTCAAGAGCACTATGAGAAGTATGATATTCAACGAAGGGTCTATCTGGAGTTTGTCGTTGGAGACTTTGTTTTTCTGAAGGTTTCTCGAATGTCTGGCATTAAAAGGTTTGGAAGGAACCACAAGTTTGACCCCCGGTACATGGGACCTTTTTCAGTTTCTTGAACGCGTCGGAGTTTCAGCGTATAAGCTGGAGTTGCCTACCTCCTTCCCTGGTGTCCATGATGTGTTGCATGTGATCCAGTTGCGGAAGTGTGTTCGTAATGATCGTCAAGTCCTTGACTCGATGCCCCAGATTCAGCCCAACTTTACGTATGTGGAAGATCCTGTTCATATTAGGGTTTAGGGTTTTACGTATGTGGAAGAACCCTACTCGCTTGCTATGGGCGAGAGCCACCTCGCCGAGCGCCAATTTGAAGTGCTCATCCTCACTTGTATTGCCTCCAATCCTCCTTTTTCATAGGAATCTCTACCAATTCCCTGATAAGTATAGACACCTTTCTTCATGAGCTCCTACCGCTTGACTTGCCCCCGAGTGAACCTAAAGCCCTGCCAGCGAGATGAGAGCCAGGTCAGTGTGTCTTCTCGGAATCTCCACTTCAAATCATCTCCAACCATCGAGTGAGCATACAGCCCTGCCAGTAAAATGAGAGCCTGGTCAGCGGGTTTGATCAGGTTGCACTCCAAATCACCTCCAAGCACCGAGTGAGCCTATAGTCCTTCCAGCTAGATAAGGGCCTGGTCATCAGGTCTGCTCGGGGTATCCTCTCTAAATCACCTCCAACCACTGAGTGAGCCTGCAGTCCTGTCATCCACATGAGAGCCTGGTCAGCGGGTCTACTCGATGTCTCCTCTCCAAATCACCACCAACCACTGAGTGAGGCTATAGTCCTGCCAGCTAGATGAGAGCCTGATCAGCGGGTCTGCACAGGGTCTCCATTCCAAATCACCTCCAACCACCGAGTGAGCATACAATCCTGCCAGCTAGATGAGAGCCTGGTCAGCGGGTCTGCTCGGGGTCTCCATTCCAAATCATCTCCAACCACCGAGTGAGCCTACAACCCTGATAGCTAGATGAGAGCCTGGTCAGCGGGTCTGCTCGGGGTCTCCTCTCCAAATCACCTCTAACCAACAAGTGAGCCTACAGTCCTACTAGCTAGATAAGAGCCTGGACAGCGGGTCTGCTCAGGGTCTCCCCTTCAATCCATCTCCAACCACCGAGTGAGCCTACAACCCTGCAATCTAGATGAGAGCCTGGTCAGCGGGTCTGCTCAGGTTAGCCTCTCCCAATCACCTCCAACCACCGAGTGAGCCTACAGTCCTGCCAGCTAGATGAGAGCTTAGTCAGTGGGTCTACTCGGGGTCTCCTCTCCAAATCACCTCCAACCACCGAGTGAGCCTACAACCCTTCCAGCTAGATGAGAGCTTGGTCAGCAGGTCTGCTCAGGGCCTCATCTCCAAATCATCTCCAACCACTGAGTGAGTCTACAGTCCATCCAGCTAGATGAGAGCCTGGTCAGCTGGTCTGCTTGGGGTCTCCTAGCACCCACTTCCTTCTTAATGCCATGAATAAGGACACCTGCGGTTTCATCATATCAGAAGGCCACATCAAAATTGCAAGTATTGAAAAATGTAATAAATAAAAAGTGTTATTGATAAAATCTCTTTAAGTCATCGCCACTTCGGGCACGATCGAGGGGACCCCGTCCATCTCCTTGAGGTGGTATCCTCCCGACTTCAAGACCTCTTTTACTACAAAGAGACCTTCCCAGTTGGGATTGAGCTTTCCTACTGATGCCCCTCTGCCTGCTGTGTCCAACTTCTTGAGGATCAAGTCACACTTCTGGAATTGCTTGATCCTAATATGCTTATCAAAGTACTTCGCCATCCCGCACTTGACTTCCTCCTACCGGATCAGTGCCAAGTCCCAAAGTTCTTCCACGAGATCAAGCAAGAGTTTTTGTTCTTCCTCATTCTTTGCCATCCATCCTTCATCTTCTTCCCTTGCAACGACCACTTATGGGGATGTGACCTCGAACTCCATTGGAATAACGGCCTCTGAGTCATGAGAGAGCATAAATGGGGTCTCTCCCGTGGCGGTGTTTGGTGTGGTCCTCAAGGAGAAGGGAACTGAAGGGAGCTGTTCCACCCAGCTCACCCTTAGGTTCTCCACTTTATTCTTTAAATGATTGACGATGATCTTGTTTGCTTCTTCCACCTGTCCATTACTCTGTGGATGATGAACCGAGGCAAAATGAAGATCTATGCTGAAAGAGATAGATAGCTTAAACAGGAACTAATTAGAGTAAAATCACAGCACAGAATTAAGAAAGAAGATCAAGCAACCAGAAGAGACACAAGGATTTTATAGTGGTTCCCCAAATCTGGATAGTCCACTCTTCTACCACCCTGATAGGAATCCACTCAGGTTTTGATCAGGTGACTACCACCAATGGGTTTTGATCAGCTCCCCAAAAAATAACTCAAGTCTTTTGGAAGGAGACTTGCAACCATGAATCACTTTTAAGGGAGATGACAACGCTTAGTACAGGTGGGGGTGAGAGAGTGATTTGGTCTTCTCTTTCTCAAAGCAACTGAGAAGACTTGTGGATGTTGATGTTAGCAAATAGCTCCCCCTGAGATGTAGAATGGATCAGGGAAAACTAGAGCTCTGCTATAGGGTGATAGGCCTTCAATCTTCAGGCCTAGACCAGAGTAATCTTCAGGAGCTTCTGACTGATAGATTATTTGTTGTCCTTAAAGTTATCCTGAGAATAAAGAAGAAGACTCTTGATAGTGATTTAATGTTCTTCTTCTTGTTATTGCTGTCTCCTCTGGTCTAGGGCTGCTAGTTGCTTCAGTGATATTGCCCTGTGTGTGTTCTTCACTTGCTGCATATTCTTATTCTCTGTATTCACACCTCTGTATTTGAATTCCTTAATATTGATGGCGTAAGGAACATTCCCGAGAGTGGAAGAGACTTTGGAAATTGATCCTGACTTAATTCTTCTGTAACTGACCGTTTGAACGGCTATTTTCACTGGGAATGTTGACTATAATTAATCCTCAATTAATTCTGCCAACTGTTACTGATTGCTGAGAAATCATCGACCTGAACTTTCGTCGAGTTCATCGATCGTCGACCTGAGTTCGACATCCGTCGAACTCAGCTAGATTCGTCGAGCTGAATATCTTGCCTGCGTTCGTCGACCGGAGCTTGTAGTTCGTCGAGCTCAGTTTATATGTTCGTCGAGCTGAGAGAACTGTTGAGTGTCGACACAATTGCTGTGATGGTGTTGACACAGCCTTGCTTGAGTCTAGAGATCGTCGACCTGAGTTCAGAGAAGCAATTCAGAATTCGTCGACCGCAGATCGCCATTCGTCAAACTGCGTTCTACGATCGTCGATCTGATTTTCTGCCTTTGTCTTAACTGCATTTCTTGGACTTCTTTTCTGCAATGTTGGAGAGTCCTTCTGAATGAACAAGCCTAGAAATAATCCTAAGACCCATGACTATACATGGTGGGTTAATCTAATATTCCTAATAGTGTTCCTTGCCCAAATCAGAACTAGGGTTCCAACAATCTCCCCCTATTTGGGTAAGGACACTATTTACATCAAAAGCAAATAAAATGCAAAGCAAAAACAATCTGCTTGATTTATATGATATCAGCAGATGTACATGGAAGCTTTGAAACAAAAATAAATAATACAAGAACTAAATTACTGCAACTAGCCAAATTCCCCCTATATACATATCCTTGCCCAAATCCAACAGCCACCGATAATCCTCTGTGTTAGCTGGGGTTGAATCTTTTCCTGCAAGGAGATGTTAGGAATTCTGGACACTGACAACCTTGGGTCCTGGTAATCTTTTATAGTAATTAGAAATAAAAGAATAGAAATTACTGTGTTGAAATTCTGAGTTCGACGAATAAGAGTACTTTCGTCGAGCTGAGTTCGACGAATGATATTGAGATCGTCGATCTCTATTCACAAAATGACTATCTGTATACAATTTTGTCGATCTCTGTTCGAGAATGATATTTATTTCGTCGAGCACAGATTTCTGAATAGTACTAGTCAGAATCTTTGTTCATAGTTCGTCGATCTGAGTTCGACGAGTAGTATTGATGTCGTCGATCTCCGTTCGACGAAATAATTTGAACTAAGATTTTCTGATGATTTTCATGTGATAATCTGAACTTAGTGTCAAATTTAGCTGAAGGAGAGTGAAGGGAAGAAATAACCTGATCCTCTTCATCTGATTCACACTGTGATTCTTCAGATACCAGGATTTTATAGTGGTTCTTCAAATTTAGCTCTCTGTATTTTTCAGATTCTTCATACTCTGATTCTTCAGATTCTTCAGCATAGTTGCTGCGGGAAGCATCTATTGTCATTAGGAAAAATTCTCTTGCTCTTGCTTCATCTGAGTCACTCCAGGATTTAGCTTCAAATATTATTTCTTTAGCTGATCCAGCAGCCATTTCTGTGAGCGAGTCCCACATGTCTTTTGCAGATGAACATTCAGCAAGTTCTTCAAAAATGTCATCAAACATTGATTGTGCCAGAATGTTCATTGCTTGAGCATCAGCAATCTTCATATTTTGCTGGGCATCTGTCCATTAGGATGATGGAACAACATTTGGACTTGTTGTTTGCTGAGGTTTAGCTGGACCTAACAAAATAGAGTTAAAGATGTTTTCATCAATGGAGTCCATAAAAAATGTAATCCGTGTCTTCCATAGTGCAAGCATATCTAGATTGCACATGGGCAGTCTGGTGCTTGAAAAATCTGCAATTTGTGCCATGATAGAACTCAATAGATTATTAAGATCTACCAAAGGATCTTTTGGTTCAGGTGTTAGCCTGTACAACCAATTATGGTATGGTATTTTGATCAACCTGGCTCTGATACCAATCGAAAGCGAAAGATAGCTTAAACAGGAACTAATTAGAGTAAAATCACAGCACAGAATAAAGAAAGAAGATCAAGCAACCAAAAGAGACACAAGGATTTTATAATGGTTCCCCAAATCTGGGTAGTCCACTCTTCTACCACCCTGGTAGGAATCCACTCAGGTTTTGATCAGGTGACTGCCACCAATGAGTTTTGATCAGGTCCCCAAAAACCAACTCAAGTCTTTTAGAATTAGACCTGCAACCAGGAATCACTTTTGAAGGGAGATGACAACCCTTAGTACAGGTGGGGGTGAGAGAGTGATTTGGTCTTCACTTTCTCAAAGCAACTGAGAAGACTTGTGGATGTTAATGTTAGCAAGTAGCTCCCCCTGAGATGTAGAATGGATCAGGGAAAACTGGAGCTCCGCTACAGGCTGATAGGCCTTCAATCTTCAGGCCTGGACCAGAGTAATCTTCAGGAGCTTCTGACTGATAGATTATTTGTTGTCCTTGAAGTTATCCTGAGAATAAAGAAGAAGAAGACTCTTGATAGTGATTGGATGTTCTTCTTCTTCTTATTATTGCTGTCTCCTCTGGTCTAGGGCTGTTAGTTGCTTCAGTGATATTGCCCTATGTGTGTTCTTCACTTGCTGTGTATTCCTATTCTCTGTATTCACACCTCTGTATTTGAATTCTTTAATCTTGATGGCTTAAAGAACATTCCCGAGAGTGGAAGAGACTTTGGAAATTGATCCTGACTTAATTCTTCTGTAATTGACCGTTTGAACGGCTATTTTCACTAGGAATGTTGACTGTAATTAATCCTCAATTAATTCTGCCAACTGTTACTGATTGCTCAGAAATCGTCGACCTGAACTTTCATCGAGTTCATCGATCGTCGACCTGAGTTCGACATCCGTCGAACTCAGCTAGATTCGTCGAGCTAAATTTCTTGCCTGCATTCGTCGACCGGAGCTTGTAGTTCGTCCAGCTCAGTTTCTATGTTCGTCGAGCCGAGAGAACTGTTGAGTGTCGACAAAGTTGCTGTGATGGTGTCGACACAGCCTTGCTTGAGTCTAGAGATTGTCGACCCGAGTTCAGAGAAGCAATTCAGAATTCGTCGACCGCAAATCGCCGTTCGTCAAACAGCGTTCGACGATCGTCGATCTGATTTTCTGCCTTTGTCTTAACTGCATTTCTTGGACTTCTTTTCTGCAATGTTGGAGAGTCCTTCTGAATGAACAAGCCTAGAAATAATCCTATGACCCATAAATATACATGGTGGGTCAATCTAATATTCCTAATAGTGTTCCTTACCCAAATCAGAACTAGGGTTCCAACATATGCCCACACGGATGCAGAAATCAAGGAATTCCCTACTAGCAAATTGTGGTCTGTTGTCAGTCACAATTGTAACGCCCCCGATTTTCCTGTGATTTATGTTTAGTTCTTATTTGACGTATTATGACGTCAGAGCATTATGTTAGCGCGTGTTGGTCATGTGACGTTGTTAGAGCGTGCTTTTAGCTCTTTAGGTTCCCTGCGTGGCTTGGTGATGCCTGATAGCAAGATTCCCTAGCGAGCCGAAGTCTGTTTGGTGACTCGGTCGAGCCTCTTGGGGAATGCTTGTGTTTTGGCTTCGGGAGAAATTTGCCCGAGTTTTGTTCGTCGGATTTTGTTAACGACTTTGTCGTATCGCGTTTGCGTTTGTTAGGTTTGACCGGCCAAATTTTGGGATTTGCGTCGGGAGTGGAAGATTTTACATTAGGAAATTAGATCGGCTAATTTTAGACTTGCTCGTCAAGTTTCGTCGCGTTCCGAGCATTTTTGGAGTCTCGGCGCGCGATTGAAGTTTGTATGTTTTCGCGTACGCCGTTAACTTTAGAAATTATTATCTCGAAAACGGTGCGTCGGAATTCGATTTCGACTTCGCCGTTGGATTCGTAACGTCGTCATTCGCCTACGGTGCGAATTTCGTTCGATTCGGCGCGCGTTTGGCCCTCCGTAACGATATAAGGTTTTATTATTTTTTATATAATTACAAATATTATTATATATATATATATAAAGAATTAATAAAATAAAAAAAAAGAGAAGAAAGAATTCGGTGAGAATGATTCTCACCGAATTCATGATTCGGTGAGAATGATTCTCACCGAATCATGTGTTCGGTGAGAATCATTCTCACCGAACAGCAGCCCCCCCCCCCCCCCTTTTACATTTTAAATAATTATAATAGTATACTTAATATATTATTATTATTAATATTATTATTATTATGTTTTTATATAAGTTAAAGAAGAAAAACCCCTTCTTCTTCCTCCGACCAGCAGCCCCCCCCCCCCCCCCCCCCCCCCCCCCCCCCCCCCCCCCGTGCGAAATTTTAGGCGAGCGTGGAACCCTCGTTCGCGAATCTTCCGGCGGCCGCCACCGCCGATCCGGTGGACGGAATTTCGATCCGATCGCGGCGTTGGAAAGCTCTCTGCGAGAGCTTCGAGATCGCGGTAAGCTTTTCCCGTTTCGTTGACCGTTTCGCCTTAGATTTTTTCGGCCCTAACCCCGGTTGTCCGTTTTTTTCGTAGATCTCGTCTCCGCGTGCCCCCTTTTGGACGGATCTACGTGGTGGAGTTTTTTGGGTGGACGTTTTCAAGAACGATTTGAGGCAAGTGGATTTCTCCCCTCTTGCGTGCCCTCATGGGTTGTATTTCGCTTTATTAATTCTCCTTGTCGTAGAATACCGGAGTAATATAGGTGAAATTAGAAATATTCCTACGTTAGGGGTTGTGGTCGGCCTAAACTAGGAAGTTTTCGGAATTTATTTTAAATAATTCGGCGGGTAGGGGGAAATAATTCGGCGGGTAGGGGGAAATAATTCGGCGGGTAGGGGGAAATAATTCGGCGGGTTTTGGTTGTAGAACTTGGTAGTTTCTAAGTGGTGTTGTCGGCTAGTTTTGACGCCGAATCGTGGATCCTTAGCATGTGGTAGCTGGGTTTCTGAGGGAGTATGGTACCGGGGGAGTTCGAGCCGTGGCCACCACCATTCCCTCCTTTGGACATTTTGGGTTCCTGTAAGAGGTTGGAACTCTATGTGTGTGGACCCTATGGCGGCCCCTTTAGTACTCTTGAGACACCTGGACCTGGTTGTTCGGTTGTGACTGTTCTTAGTCTCCGACACAGGTTTGAGATTTGTGTCAGTGCTAACGATTTACAAGTTTAGGACTGTTAGTTCCTTTCATACTGTTCTTTTGATGCATATTGGTTCCCTTTTTGTCTCTGCAGGCTTGAGCGGAGTTTGGTACGTTTTAGTACTTGTTGCATTTCTCTCACTTTACCGATTGTTTTACTTACATGTTGTCCCTTTTTGGATTCTTTAGCTGGGATTTTCAGCATTTCTCTTGCAGGGTTGGTAACCCTTTTTCTTTCTGCTCTTTTCAATCGATTATTATCTGATGTTTCTTTGCCTCCTGTTTTATTATTTCTTGCTGAGGTGTTCTTCTTTGAATGCCTCAGGTTCAGGTCTGTAGTCGGCTGTACGGCTAACTTCAGGAGTTCCCTTGTGGACTGCGTTGTTGCAGTGTTTCCCTCACCTTTTGAGGTAGTTCTTTAGCTTTGTAGTAGTACAGACATACATGCTCGCCAACGAGTTCGTGTCAGGTTGTTGACGCTCGTTGGTGATTTTCCTTTGTGATACTAAGTTTTTGCTTAACTGCTAGTTTAGCTGTTTTGTGGTAGTTTCACTTGCTCTCTGGGAATGTTTTATGGTAGGTTGCTAGTTACTTTGAAACCTATAAAAAAATTACTATATGTATTGCATGATCAGCATGTTTTATAAAAGCTCAATCATTATTTTCCAAATGCGTAAAAAGATTGTTTTCTTTATAAATATTATAAATTGAAATCTAGGGTCTTGCATAGTGTAAGTTGTCCTCTTAGGACACTTATGCGCTCTTTTAGGATGTTAAGCATAAATAAAGTATTTTTCCGCTACGTATAAAAAAATGGTTTTCAAACCGTGGACTATCTGATCCACTGAGACGAGGGATACGACCAATCAATAAAAAAAAATCAGTTTTCTATTCATTTTAACTTGTGATTTGAAGGATTAGAGTGTTGCCTGAGCGTCAGCAGTTATCCCCTGCTTGACGTGGCATCACAGCTCGTAGTTATCTCGTGCTCTGATTTATTTTATAATTGAGAAAAATGCGGGTTGTGACAACAATGGCCAGTGGTAGCCCATGCCTGCAGATGATCTCTCCCCATACAAAATTTTTGACCACCTACGATGTCACCTTAGCCAACGCCTTCACTTCCAGCCATTTTGAAAAGTAATCCACCATGACCAACAAAAACTTCCTCTGACCACTATCCTGGGGAAAAGGACCCACCAAGTCTAGTCGCCATATTGCGAAGGGCCATAGAGTCGTGATTGTTCATAGCCTTTGGGCGGGAAGGAGTTGGAGGGGGGCTAACTCTTGACACTTTTGACATCTTTTTGCGAACACTTCTGCATCTTTCCTGAGGGTAGGCCAGAAGTATCCCTGCATCAACACTCTCCCCTCTAAAGTTCGACTTCCTGAATGTCTCCCACATTCTCCTGAGTGAATCTCTTCTTATAGACTTGGAACCTTCTCCTCAGATACGCATCGAGCCAGCAGGCCCGACAAAGTCTACGGTATAGTGCTCCATCTTTCAACAAGTAGTATGTTGATTTATACCTGACCCGCTTCTTATCGAGATCGCTCTTAGGAAGTTGTCCCGAGGTCAAGAAAGTGATGATGGGGTCCATCCACGACCCTAGCCGGTGTATCTCCATAAGTCCTCCCTCTTCTATTGATGGTCTGAAAAAGCTCTGTCACCATTCCTCCGGCTCGAGGGCAATATTTAGCGAGTTGGTCAGCCTGAGCGCTTTCATCCCTCGGGATGTGCTGAATCGAAAAACTGCAAAACTGCCCGATAATGTCTTTGACCTTACCTAGGTACAGCTGGAGGGTGGGTTCCCTCGCTTCGAACTCCCCTTTGATCTGGCCTGCAACTACCACAGAGTCCATGGAGACCCAAATGTCTTGTATACCCAGCTCCCGAGAAAACCTGTGCACTACAATAATCACCTCATATTCTGCTTGGTTTTTGGTGATTGTAAAGTGGATCTTCAAAGCTTGCTCAATTCTGGTCCCCTCTGGACTTACCAAGATCATTCTTCCACCAAAGGATTTTTTTTCCTGACGCTCCATCTACCAGCATCTTCCAAACCGCTCGAGGGGGTGCTTTGGCCTCTTATCTCTCAACCACGTAATTCGCTAGGTAATCGGCCATCGCTTGTGCCTTGATGGTAAGCGAAGGAGTAAAAGTGAGGTCGACTTCACTGAGCTCTATTGACCATTTGGCCAACCTCCCAGATTGCTCCACCCCCTCCAAGATGCGACGGATTGGGTGATCACCTGAATCGAATGGGCCTGAAAATATGGCCTAAGCTTCCTGGCCGATATGATGAGGGCAAATGCTAGCTTCTCGAGGATGGGGTACTCAAGTTCCGCCTTCTTTAAGACCCTGCTTACGTAATAGATAGGGAATTGCATTTTTCCTTCCTCTCGTACTAGAACCTAACTTACGGCCCCGGTCCCCACCCCTAGATATTAGAACAAGACCCCGCCTTCCCTCGGTCCCTGGAGTAGAGGAGCTCGGGTGAGCTGCTGCTTTAGAACCTGAAAAGCCTCCTCGCACTCCACGACCCATTAGAACTTCTTACCCCCCCCCCCCCCTTAACGTCCAGAAAAAAGGTGAGCATTTTTCTCCGACTCGGGAGAGGAACCTGCTTAGTCCGGCCAGATTTTTGGTGAGGCGTTGAACTTCCTTGGTATTACTGGGAGATTCCAGCTCTAGAATTGCCTTAACCTTATCGGGATTAGGCTCTACTCCGGATGGGGTAAGGAGATGCCCTAGGAACTTTCCCGTACTGGCTCCAAAAACGCATTTCAGGGGGTTGAGCCTCATTTTATATTTTCTTAAGGTTCTAATGGTCTCCTCAAGATCCAAGACATGAGATTTGAGGTCCCGACTTTTGATCATCTGGTCATCCACATAAATCTCGAGGTTCCTCCCCTTCTGCTCTCGGAAGATCCGATCCGTCATTCTTTGATAAGTTGCCCCCGCATTTTTTAACCCAAAGGGTATCATGTTAAAACAGAAACATCCATACTCCATGACGAAGGTGACATCCTTGACGTCCGTAGGGTGCATGCGTATTTGGTGATGTCCTAAAAACGTGTATAGAAACCTTATTAGTGAGAAACCGACAGTTGAATCAAACAACACGTCGATTTGAGACAGAGGGTAGCAATCCTTAGGGCATGCTTTATTTAAGAGAAAAGCAGATTTTCATTGTTGCCAAAAACTTCTCTAACCTAATTTGACTCCCCTCCTTTCCCTCTTCATAGCCGCCGCCCCCCTTGGGCTCCCTCCTCCAAAATTCGGCCTCCCCCTTTCTCACCTTCCAAGATCTCGGCCACCATCTCTCCCCTCCTCCTCCGTCAATCTTCCTTCAACTCTCTATCACACATCCACCCCACGAAATTCTCCACTTATCTCATCCTAACCGACCATCCTTGGAGGAGACAAATTGATTTCAAGAGTCAAAGGCCTTGGGTGAAACTTCACGGTGCAAAGCGGGGAAGACGATCGAGTTTCTTCATCATTGGAGCCTCTCTCGTGGAGTTCAGCGGAGAGAGATTATTTTCTAGTGGAACCAATATCCCGGATCTACTATTCCGAGAGGGGTAACGAAATTTCTACCAAGAGTTTTTTTTCTCTTCTAGATTGTTTGTGTGGTGGACGATTTCTTGCGTGACTTTTGAGATAACGAACGAAATTTCGCCTCGTTTCTTAATAAATTTGTGGATCTATTTTTCGTTCGATTTTTGGATACTCTCGGGAGGATTGGCGAACCTCGTTATTTCTTGTTGGGGAAAGATCAACCGTTTCACGAATCGGAATTTTTTTGGTGGATCTTTCTTTGGTACAACATCGCTCGTGCGGACACGAATATTTGTCCTTTTGGCTTGATCGGATCTCGTCATCTAGTCGTGGTTCGATCTCTAACGGTTTGGCTAACCGAACGTTGGTGCGTGAGATAAATAAAATAATTGGTATTGCTGCGTTTTCGTTAGCGTGTAACACGAGATTGTTAGCGTGGCGAGAGAACACTTGACGCCATCCGTATCGGATCTTAACTCATGTAGGCTCGTAGGACGACGCTACATCAATTTGGTATCAGAGCCAGGTTGTGTTGATTTCTCAATCGACACCATCCTTACGCTTTCCGGTCGTAGGGCGTCGACCCACACTTGGTCGTGCACGTTGCGTATTAGATAACGAAATTCAGAATTTTCGTTTTGGGCTGCAAATAGCAACATCCAAAAAAAAACATTTCTGCAGAAAATTACAAAAACATTCCTGAATTTTCTCCTTATTTTTCTAAGCAAAAAAGTCTAAAAAAATATTTTTGTATTCGTACTTTATAGGTCTCCAAAAAATCATCTTTTATAAAATATCTGGTCAAAATCCATGGTTGTCCTGTAGTTCATGCGCACAAGGTCTGGTACGGAATATTTTCCCTCCACCTCTCACATGGCCGACCACCATGATGATGAGCACGCTCCTGCAGCGATTGCGGAGCTTCGGGAAGAGTTCAACGCTAGGTTCGATGCACTCACCCAGTTAATACAAGGGTTGGCCGTAAATCAGGCGGCGCCTCAAAATCCCGGCTTTGGGATAAATCGGCAGGGGCCCCCACCACAGCCCGCCAACCAACGAGACGAAAGACAAAACCACCATCGTGATCAGGACGATGATTTCAATTTAACTAGGGCCGTGCGACTACATCCACCATCCTACGATGGAATGGGAGAACCTCAAGTTTTCCTAGATTGGATCATGGAGATCGAGTGCTACTTTGAGTGGCACAACCTGTCTGACGGTGATAAGGTACGAGTGGCACGAATGAAGCTTCTAAGTAGGGCCAAGACGTTCTGGTTGAACGAAGAGAGGCGAATGGGTACCGTGAATGGAGTACCCCCAATTGGGTGGGCTGCCATGAAAGCACTGTTGACTGACCAATATGTCCCCGCGTATCACCGAACCCAAATGTTCGATGAATTAGCCACCCTTCGCCAAGGGGACAAATCGGTAGCGGAGTACATGTGACTAATTAAGGATATGATGGTGAGATGTGACGTCCGGGAAATGCCCGAAGTAACACTATCACGTTTTCGTAAGGGACTCAGGCCGGATATCCAAGGCAAGCTCCTGTGCTACGGTCACACGGATCTTAACGCAACGTTTAATGCAGCTTTGGATATAGAAAAGCACAATGCCTATAAGTCCATGGGACGAGCTTTCTAAAAAGAAAAATCCATTTTAGGACCCCCACCCTCATCCTCCGTGCGAGACAAAGGAAAGTTTCGATCCACAGATTCGAACTCCGTGGTCGTTACCGCTAGGAACATCAAAAATCCCTCGGGTGAGAGAGTTCCAATAGGGCGTCTTAATAAGACTAACGTCACTTGTTATTCCTGTGGAATCCAAGGGCATTATGCTAGTGAGTGCCCCACTAAGGGCAAACCCCTAGCCCTTTTAGGCTCCACGTCTTATCCCGCAGAGATCTTTTATGAAGCCGGTACTGAGTCTGACGCCAAGCCGAGTGATATTGACGACGACTCTTTCATGATGGTTATGAGATGTATTCTGAATACACCGCGTGCGACGGACGATTACAACCGGACGAATATCTTTTTGGTTAATTTTAAGCACGGTGACAAGTGGTGTAAATTAATAGTCGATAGCGGTAGTTGTATGAATGTCGTTTCGGAGAATGCCATCACTCGAATGCACTTAGTCACTGAGCCGCATCCGCATCCGTATAAGATAGCATGGGTGAACAAAACGTCTATCGCAGTTTCTAAAAGATGCTTGGTACCGCTTACGGTGAAGAGCTATGTCGATAAGGTGTGGTGCGATGTCATCCCTATGGATGTATGTCACGTTTTACTAGGACGACCCTGGCTTTATGATTATGATGTGACCCATTTGGGCAGAGCCAACACGTACGAGTTCAAGTTCAATGGTAAGACCATTGTTTTGAAGCCCACACCACCTAAAGACCCGTCGATTATTTCCAAGGACACAGTGGTGCCCGCGGAAAAGAAAATGATAAGTTTTATAAGTAGGAAGGAGTTAGAACGCGAGACCTTTCTAGATGGTGTCATTTATGCGCTAGTATACCTACAAGTAAAGGAAGATTCACCGTCTTTAGAGAACCTACCGTTATCTTTGCGCACGTTATTGGAAGAGTATAAGGACGTCTATCCGGTAGATTTACCTTCCATGTTGCCACCCATCAGGGATATTCAACACGAAATTGACTTCGTCCCGGGCTCGTCCCTGCCCAATCAACCCAATTACCGACTCAATCCCTCCGCACATAATGAACTTCAAATATTAATTTCCGACTTATTAGCAAAGGGATTTATCCGCCATAGTAAAATCCCTTGTGCCGTCCCGGCCTTGTTGGTCCCGAAGAAAGATAAGTCTTGGAGGTTGTGTGTAGACTACCGGGCCATCAACAAAATAACTGTCAAGTATAGGTTTCCCATTCCCCGTTTGGACGATTTGTTGGATATGTTATCCGGTGCCACCGTGTTCTAAAAATTGGATTTAAAGAGTGGTTACCACCAAATAAGGATACGGGAGGGAGACGAATGGAAAACGGCTTTTAAGTCTAAGGATGGGCCTTACGAGTGGTTAGTGCTAGGAGAGGGACTCACCAACGGACCAAGCACTTTCTCACGGTTAATGACCCAAGTTTTAAAGCCATATATGGGTAAATTTGTCGTAGTCTATTTCGATGATATTTTGGTGTTTAGTATATCGCCGATCGATCATGAAACTCATTTGCGGACAATCCTTACTACACTGCGCCAAGAGAACTTATTCATTAATTTTAAGAAGTGCGCGTTCGGTGTGACTTCCGTGGAATTTCTAGGATACATAGTGAGCGCTGAGGGTATACATGTTGACCCTAAGAAGGTCCAAGTGATTAGAGAATGGCCGGAACCGCAAAATATTAGGGAGGTTAGGAGTTTTCATGGATTGGCCACGTTTTACCGACGATTCATTCGCAATTTTAGTAGTATCATGGCACCAATCACTGAATGTATGAAGAAGGGTGATTTTAAATGGACCAAGTCGGCCACTAGAGCGTTTCAAATGATTAAGGATCGGATGTCTGAAACCCCCTACTACGGTTGCTGGATTTTACTAAAGTGTTTGAACTATCATGCGACGCTTCGGGAATAGGAATTGGAGGAGTGTTAAGCCAAGAGGGACATCCGGTAGGATATTTTAGCGAGAAACTAGCGGGCCCAAAATTAAATTATTCTAATTATGATCGTGAGTTTTATGCCGTGATACGTTGTCTCCAACATTGGCGACACTATCTCATATCGAAAGAGTTTGTGATCCTCTCGGATCATGAGGCGCTAAAATTTGTAAACTCTCAAAGTAAAATTAGCCCTTGGCACGCCAAATGGGTCTCCTATCTTCAGGAGTATACTTTCATTATTAAGCACCTTAAGGGTACGTTAAATCGAGTGGCGGACGCCCTTAGTCGTGTCACTCTATTATTATCTAAAATGGAGGTGAAGGTAATAGGATTTGAACGCATTAAGGACGAGTATGTCCTATGCCCGGATTTTAAGGATATTTATTTAGCCGCTCAGGAACAGGCTACCTCGACTATTTCGGCATACTACATTCGAGACGGGTATTTATTTAAGCATACACAATTGTGTATTCCCCGCTCTTCACTAAGCCATTTCATTGTCTGGGAGCTACATAGTGGAGGGTTAGGGGGATATTTCAGCCGGGATAAAACGATCATATTAGTGGAAGATAAATTCTTTTGGCCGGGGCTTAAGCCAATGGTCAATAAAATCGTAGGGAGTTGCCGCGTATGTCAGTTAGCGAAGGGAAACAAAACCAATGCCGGTCTTTATACTCCACTTCCTATTCCGTCTGTTCCTTGGGAGGACGTTAGTATGGACTTTATTTTGTGCCTACCTATGACATTTCGGAGACACGATTCCATCCTTGTCGTCGTCGATCGATTTTCTAAAATGGCATATTTCATCGCTAGCCACACTACCAACGATGCATCCCATGTTGCTAAGTTGTATTTCAAAGAGGTCGTGGCGCATCGGGGCGTCCCCAAAATGATAGTGTCTGATAGGGACGTTAAGTTCACTAGCTATTTCTGGAAAACACTTTGGAAGCTTATGGGTACGAAACTGATGTTTTCGTCGGCCTATCATCCCCAAACGGATGGGCAAACGGAAGTGGTTAATCGTAGCTTGGGTAGCTTGCTTCGTTGCTTAGTTGGCGATCATAAAGGTACGTGGGACCTTATCCTTCCTCATGCTCAAATAGCTTATAATAATTCAAGGAATAGGTCCACCGGTTTGTCTCCGAACGAGATCGTTCATGGTTATAAGGCGCCCGTGCCTCTTGATTTGGTTCCATTACCACCATCTTTTAAGTCTAATCAGTTTGCTCAGGATTTCGCCTCGCACATTCACAGTCTCCATAAACACATTAGCGAAACGCTAGCTACACAATATGCTATTTATCAATCGAATGCCAACGTACATAGGCGAGCGGTCCCCTTGAATATTGGTGATTTGGTAATGGTTCGTCTCACCCCTGAACGGATGCCTTCGGGCACGATAAAGAAATTGGCGAATAGGCGAGCCGGTCCTTTTCGAGTGTTAAAAAAGTTGGGCGAAAATGCATATGTATTACAGTTACCCGCTGATTGGGGAATTTCCCCTATTTTTAACGTTTCCGATTTAACGCTTTTTGTCGCTCCACCACATGAACTTTCTGTCTCGCCGTTTAATATTTCCACTAAAACTTCTAATGGGATGTGCAAGTCCAGCTAGTGTTAACTATCTTCACCTATGGGGGGGGGAATAGGTGACGTGCAGCGTTTTTGCGGAATTTAAGATTGTACCTGCACAATAAAAATAAACAGCACAACACACAGAATACACAAGCTATTTATAGTGGTTCCCTGATTTGGGTACATCCACTTTCCCCCTTCGACCTATCTCCCAACAAGGGACGACTCGGTCTCTTCACCAATAGGATTGAAATCCAATCCCTGCACTATCGGAAGGAACCCTTCCACACGTAGGAGTCAACACTCCCACAACACGGGTTGCACCCAACCCTTACAACTAGGAACCTACGTTCCTTTACAACAAAAGTAAAACTAGAATATACAAAAGATACAAACTATGTTAGGAGACTAAGGTATCCCTCTTTGTTGACGACATGTTCTTGAAGTCCACAAAGAGTCCACAACCCTAGATCTCTCTTGGAGAGGATCTCCCCAGAACCGGCGACGGCAAGATGGGCGGCGGCTACGTTCACGGGATCAGCGGCGACGACGATGTGCGGCTGCTGTACTTTAGAGATCCAAACTTCGTAACGAAGCTAGCTAGGTCTACCAACGGTCACACTAGGATCAGTCGTCTCGATCGATTCGGACGGGGAAGGTTTTCCCGATCAACAAATCAAGAGACAAGAGATCTCCGGTTAGACACGTGAGACGCTAAGCTTCTATCGACCAGAGATATGGAAGAAACCACGATCAAAACCGGCGATCAACTCTCTCAATCGGCGACGGCGACGGCGGTGCGGAACTCGCGATCTAGGTTACGTCGCGGCACGTGTTTTCATCCTTTTCTCCGTGTCTTTACTGTTCAAAAATACCATGTATTTATACTGTAGACAACTTCAATATGACCGTTGTGGGTCCCACCTGAAGGAAACCCTAGTTCCGGTTCAACACAGTGCCAGCGGCAGAATACGGTCCAGCTGTTTCCAGAAAAATTGCCAAGTCAAAATCGGCGAGAATCGAAGGTGATTCTCGACGAATTGGCGAGAATCAGTTAGTGTTTCTCGACGATTCGTCGAGCATCACTAGTGATTCTCGCCGAATCACTTAGTGATTCTCGACGAATCACTTGTTGATTCTCGACGAATATTACTTGGCCATGATCTGCTCAACGATGGGTTCGGCGAGAATCACTAGTGATTCTCGCCGAATCTTACTTGGCACCATTTTGAGATAGCCGGATAGAGTCGGCGAGAATCACTAATGATTCTCGATGATTCGGCGAGAATCACTTGGTGATTCTCACCGAATTATACTTAGACGATTTTTCATCTTTCCACCCAAGAGCTGCTCCTTGACCCATCCTTGCTCCTTGTCTGCTCTTGCATAGTTACAGCCCTGTACCTGAAAGTAAGTGCACTCCAATAGAGAGAGTACACGTAGGCCAACACACTGATCTGCTCAACGAGGGATTACGTCGTGCAGACCCGTGTATATTGACCTACTGCACCCTGACATTGGTGTGCACTTAGCATGGAATAACTGCAAGCACAACTTAAGAGGTTTCATCAAATACATTGTGAATTCATCTTAGCTTGACAGGTGGCTTCCTCAAATCCAGGTAATTGTGGATACAATACCCAACAATCTCCCCCTATTTGACGAAGCCAAAATCCTACTAGCTAAGATGAATAACACCAACCAGATAATATAAACAACATTCAGAATTTACATATGCAGCACAAGAGAATATAGGCAAATAGATCAAGACTTGAGTCATTCATAAATTCAAATACATATATATATATATATATAATATCAGGAATGTTCATATACTAACAATAAACATTAATTGTTCTTAAGAGAGAATGACAGACTATAAATTTTTGACTATTTTTCTTTGGTTAAGTCATCCTTGAGTTTTTGAGCCAAATACTTCTTTCTTTGCCTCTCCATATACAATTTGGGCTTCGGATAATATCTGGGAGGAGGAGCTTTATCTGCCGCAGTATTGGTCCTGAATAAGATGTTTCGTTTCGCTTCATACGTCTTGTGCATCTCCCACTCATACTGGCTGTATACATCGTTTCGATTGATTTCCCCTTTTTCCTGTAGCCAGAATGTGTCTAATATGATACTCTTGGATACTGGGCTCCACTTTTCATTTCTTACTTCCTCCTCCTTCAGTCTGATTCTCTTTTCAACTTGTGTTTCCTTTGATGTCCCTTCTTGCGATTTCCTCTTATCCCTGGCTTTTGCTAGGGCTCCTTGATCAAACATTGCCATCAGTTTTGCCTTGGAGGAGGCCCTAGCAGCCCTATGAACATCAGCTTCACTTCTAGGAACTTCTTCAACACTGGCGCCCTCATCAACCACAGTATAATCTTCAGGAGCAGGAGCACCCGGGGGATTTTCAGGGATATTAACGCCTAACGCTTGTTGGAGCATCCACCAGCAGCTGTCATAGACATATTTGTTTGACTGTTCAAAGTTGTTGATCATGACTTCCCGAAGCTCAGCCATCTTAGCTATATATTCTTTCTCCCCCTTTTTGGCTTCGACTGCGATGAAATTTGCATAGGAGTGCAGTGAGTCATCAATATGCTTTGTAGTCCTGGAGAATTCAGTGACCAAGGCATGTTGATTTGTGTTGAGATTTACCATATTGCCATCAAACTTTTGAATGTTGGTTGCTACGACATGAGCATTCTGATTTACTATGGAGAGAGTATCGATGTTCTTTTTCAATCCGTCCATAAGAAGAATGACAGCTTGGCCGGCCGCTGTATACTTATCTTCAAACTTCTTTTCCATCACGTCCAGTTTGTGATTGATCTCCACCATGTTCTTGAGCATGAGATTCTCCGATTTCTTGATTCTTTTTAACATTTTATCCTGAGCTTTCCCAAAAGAGGCTTTAAGCTCATCCACTATACCCTGAATGACATTCACGGTGTGAGTGGCTAGATTATCTCGTAGTGGAAGATCCGGAGGCACTTCTTGGCCTTGCTCTTCAGTAGAGGCACCTGTAGAGCTGGACAGGAGCACAGCCTCTAAGGGAGGAATACTTACAGCATCTGTAGATTTCTCGGACTCCCCTCCACTGTTGCACCAATGTTCTCGGGGACGAACTCAGGAGCGTGCTTGTCAGATGGAACTTCAGTGATATCCTGAGTCTCTAATGCTTCCTGTCCCTCATTGCCTTCTTCCTCACCTTCGTCATCCATGAGATCATTCTCAGCAGCATCATCTTCCAACCTTTCGTCAGCCGTCTCCTCTACAGCATCACTTTCTTCTTGTATAGCTGCCACTGCATCTCTGGCTATCTGGGAGATGTCAGATACGATATTAGCATCAGTGGGTAGAGGCTCCCCCTCAGTTCCTGCAGTCAAAGCATCAGGAATTTCACTGGGGATAACTAAGGAATCAGCCACAGTGCCGTCATCGGCTGGAGATGCTTCTTGTTGTTCTGCCATGACAGCCTGCCAAATACGCCTCTCCCATCTATCAAAAACACTCGAGTCCATTTTCTTTAAGTAATGGAGAGGAACACCTTTACTCATGTCATACTTATCTCCATTCAATTGATTGAGATACAGACTAATGATTCGGCCAAAGCTAGGAGATCTCAGGGTGTCCTTTATCTTCTCAAAGAGCAATGCCCCCCAATTGAATCCTTTTCTACAGACAATTGCCACCAGAATCTTGAACATATCCGCAGAGATGTGGTCATGAGAACCCGGTTTGCATTTGAGTACCTACCCAACTATGTCTGACAGAAGTTTCCCTTCTTCATTCATATCCTTTCGTTTTATCGACCGAGTTCCTCGAGGGAGACCACAGAATAATAGAGTCCGGGTTTTGTCTTCTTTCTCAAGATAATCCTCATGCTCCGAGCTAGAGAGCTGCAGGAAGCGGGTCAGCTTGCTGGCAGACATCTTGATCTTTGCCCCGGCAACCTTGCTTTTGATAAGAGAGTCGTCATCCCGGAGTTTTGCGGTTGCAAAGAACTCCAGCACCTCCTTGTCCAGGATTTTACAGGGATGCTCTAGCACGAATGAGAGTCCAGCCTCCTCTAGCATAAGGATGATGTTCCTGAATTCATCTGAGGCATGAGAGAACCCTGTGCGAACCAGCTCGCATCCAGTGACCAGCCCAGCGGTTGTCCTTGGAGCCATCGCAAAAATAGGGAGAAAAGCCCTACTCTACGCTTAATCAAAAATCAAAAAGGAAGCGACACTAGTGATCAAGTCCAATTAACGGTGAGGGGGTGGATACCTAAAGGCGTAGACGGTGAGTTAGGTCGATGAAGACGATGGACACCTGGTAGGTGCACGCGACGAGATCGACGGGGTTTTTGCACGCTGAGATTGACGGAGTTCTTCGCGAGTTGCGATCGGTGAATCTTGCGGGATGTCGACGGAAGGGGAAGAATCGGCGGGAGACCTGCGGGAATCTTGCGGAAGGGGAAGATGAAGACGATGGAGACCTTCGGTGAGAAGCTTGCGGGAAACCTTCGGTGAATCGGCGAGAAGCTTGCGGGATTCGGCGAGTTTCCTGCGGAGAAGGTCCTTCGGCGGGATTCCTACGGAATGTGAAGAGTTGGCGGGAATAGGAAGGATTGACGATTTAAATGGGATTCTCACGGGTTTCCGTTTGTCTAAGTTAATTTAAAAATCTTCTAAATTGACAAATACTTCTTAAAGTCAATCTATTTGGAGTTTGAACCGGATTTTCCATACATTTCTTGATGGCACGATTTCCAATGACGTATCTTCGTTAGTTATCAGTGAACTAATTTACGTCTGTAGATGTTGGTTCTCGAATCTACCAGTGGAGTTACCGATAACTCTTTAATGGTGTATCTAAGGTTTATATTCATCGTGTTAACCTATCCTTAGATGCGCACACATACATGTATATATATATATATAAAGATATATATATGTAAATGTCGATGGAAAACGACTCAAGTCTTGGAGCTGATGAAAAATTCCTGGGATTATGAGAGTTATCATTTAACCTTTCTGACTAAAACATACCAGGTGCTCGGTGTGAGTATGCCCATGTAGATATCACATCTGTTATTCCAGACGCTTGTTCCAATTTAGTCTTGAGCCATCTACTGTCTAGTTCCCATCATATTTACGGGAACCTAGACTACCCTTCAAGAAAGAGTTACTTTACCTTAGGAACCCAATACATATTGGGTCCTAGGTTCCTGTTAGTATAAGCACTCGACTGCCTTCCTTCAGAAAACCTGTCAGGAAGACTACCTCTGCCCAAAAAATGTGGATAGGCCCTTGCCCTTGACACAGAAGGGTTGTGCCAACAGTCTATGGCAAAGTGTCCCACTTTGCCACAGCACCAACACGAGTGAATATTGTATCGTCGTTTCTGACCTGATCTAGTGACTGAGGTAGTCACGGTCCTAGGTCTAAAAGGGATAGGGCATGATCTCCTCACCAAATTTCCTCTTCCACCGTGACACGTGGAAGGATGGAAGGAATGCATGTTGCGAGCGTCATGAGGCCGGGGAGGTGGTGCCTTCCTTTCAGGCATCCCCCTTCCTGAGGCCCCATGAAAACTTACACCATGACTTCTAACCTCCCTGTCCTGTGTCCTCGGGTAGTGAGAAGTGTTCTGTGAGCTGGTACATGCAGATTCACACTGAGTTGAGGCAGTGGCAGTGAATACAAAGGGCTCAGAATGAGCCTTAGGTATTCTCTCATGGGTGGCCACGACGGCCCTTGCACTACGGGTGTCTCCACATGAGGACAGATCACCCTTGCAGTGACCACGATTATTCCTGTGATCATACCTGAAGGCATGATGAGTTGCCTTCCTGCTTGGAGTGGGGGGTCGGAAAACCGTCTCCCCATTTCTCCACGAATTGATAATCCGGGAGATCCACCCATTTTCTTGCTTTCTCTTTATAGCATCAACCTTGGAAAAGTTTGATACTATCCTTTTCTCATTCTCTATACTACTCTCTAGATCAGAGATTTTAGAGTCCTTGACCTTGTTGGATGCCAATTGGAGAACCAACAAGATCTTCAGCCGAGCAATCTCCTGAGCTTGTTCTTCAACAAGTAGGTTGCTCTTCTGAAGGGCTCTCTTCAGAGAATCAGAATTTTCTGAAGGAAAGCAGTTCCTGTATTCAGAAATTTCAAGAGAGACGGGGCAGGATGAAGAAGTTACCTGTTCTTCAGTGTTATTGTCATTAGAGCCAGTTACCGTTGTGTCATCCTCATCAGAGCTGCTTTCCTCACTGGCCTCTTCAGTCTCTGACATGGACACTGGAGCTCTGATGCTGTCCGATAGATCCTTGCCTTCATCTTCAGAGGCGAGGACCCCCACATAGGCTTTATCCTCTGGTTGACAGCAGATTGCAGCTTTCTCTGACCCCCCCATCAGCTCTGAGATCATCACCCATATAGATTTAGCCGACCCACACTTTTCCAATCTAGAGCGAGAAGCACCAGACCAGATATCCATGATAATTTGACGAATCATCTTGTCCAAATTAAATAATGAAAGTTCCGTCTCCGACATCTCAGCAATGCACTTGGGAACTTGGATCTTTCCAGAGTCGGAGGTCTTCATAGGAATAAAAGGACCCTCTTCCAGGATGAAAGATGCTCGAGGATCGATAGCATCCAAGTGATACGACACTCTCATCCTCCAGACGGGATAAAACTCCTTTGTGCATGTGGGGAGTCTTAGTGGCGATATCTCATGATCCAGCTCCATGCTTCTGACACTGGTGGCAGGATTCTACTCAAGGTGTAAACCTTTTTGATGAGCAACCTCGCTCTGATACCACTTGAAAGTCCACCTAGTGTCAACTATCTTCACCTGTGGGGGGGGGGGGAATAGGTGACGTGCAACATTTTTGCGGAATTTAAGATTGTACCTGCACAATAAAAATAAACAGCACAGCACACAGAATACACAAGCTATTTATAGTGGTTCCCCGATTTGGGTACATCCACTTTCCCCCTTCGACCTATCTCCCAACAAGGGACGACTCAGTCTCTTCACCAACAGGATTGAAATCCAATCCCTGCATTATCGGAAGGAACCCTTCCACACGTAGGAGTCAACACTCCCACAACACGGGTTGCACCCAACCCTTACATCTAGGAACCTACGTTCCTTTACAATAAAAGTAAAACTAGAATGTACAAAAGATACAAACTACGTTTGGAGACTAAGGTGTCCCTCTTTGTTGACGACGTGTTCTTGAAGTCCACAAAGAGTCCACAACCCTAGATCTCTCTTGGAGAGGAACTCACCGGAACCGGCGGCGGCAAGATGGGCGGCAGCTAGGTTCACGGGATCGGCGACGACAATGATGTGCGGCTGCTGTATTTTAGAGATCCAATCTTCGTAGCGAAGCTAGCTAGGTCTACCAACGGTCACACTAGGATCAGTCGTATCGATCGATTCGGACGGGGAAGGTTTTCCCGATCAACAAATCAAGAGACAAGAGATCTCCGGTTAGACACGTGAGACGCTAAGCTTGGTTAAGCTTCTATCGACCGGAGATATGGAAGAAACCACGATCAAAACCGGCGATCAACTCTCTCAATCGGCGAAGGCGGCGGCGGAGCGGAACTCGCGATCTAGGTTACGTCGCGGCCCGTGTTTTCGTATTTTTCTCCGTGTCTTTACTGTTCAAAAATACCCTGTATTTATACTGTAGACAACTTCAATATGACCGTTGTGGGTCCCACCTGAAGGAAACCCTAGTTCCGGTTCAACACAGTGCCAGCGGCAGAATCCGGTCCAGCTGTTTCCAGAAAAATTTCCAAGTCAAAATCGGCGAGAATCGAAGGTGATTCTCGACGAATCGGCGAGAATCAGTTAGTGATTCTTGACGATTCGTCGAGAATCACTAGTGATTCTCGCCGAATCATTTAGTGATTCTCGCCGAATCACTTGTTGATTCTCGACGAATATTACTTGGCCATGATCTGCTCAACGATGGGTTCGGCGAGAATCACTAGTCATTCTCGCTGAATCTTACTTGGCACCGTTTTGAGATAGCCGGATAGAGTCGGCGAGAATCACTAATGATTCTCGACGATTCGGCGAGAATCACTAGTGATTCTTTCTCGCCGAATCGGCGAGAATCACTTGGTGATTCTCACCGAATTATACTTAGACGATTTTTCGTCTTTCCACCCAAGAGCTGCTCCTTGACCCATCCTTGCTCCTTGTCTGCTCTTGCATAGTTACAGCCCTGTACTTGAAAGTAAGTGCACTCCAATAGAGAGAGTACACGTAGGCCAACACACTGATCTGCTCAACGAGGGATTACGTCGTGCAGACCCGTGTATATTGACCTACTGCATCCTGACATTGGTGTGCACTTAGCATGGAATAACTGCAAGCACAACTTAAGACGTTTCATCAAATACATTGTGAATTCATCTTAGCTTGACAGGTGGCTTCCTCAAATCCAGGTAATTGTGGATACAATACCCAACAGGATGGGTGGTGAGATCAATTCTGGATCGCTCTCTCCTGCGGACTCTACGGGAGGTATGCCGCCTACTGATATTGAAACTTGTTTTTCTTCTTTGCCTAACGCATTTCCGAGGTTTCCCCGGACCATTTTCTTGCCTGACAAGATTTTGCAGGATGCTATGTTTCCAACTCCCGATGGTGACATTCACAGGTTCTTGATTCGTTGGCGTGGTCGCCCAGCTTCGGACGACTCTTGGCTCTCGGCTTCGGAGGTGGAGATACTTGATGCGGACCTCCTACGTCATTATGTTCCTGCCCACTCATCGGTGATGAGTCCTTTTGAGCGGGAGAGGATTGATGGCGACCACCACCAGGACGGCCAAGTTGATGATGATGACGTACATGGCGCTTTGGTTGATCATGAAGTTGCGGCGGATGATGATGATGATGATGGCCCACCGGCTAAAGACTTGCGGCGCCGTGGCGGCCACGGCTACAATCTTCGTCCACGCCACAAGAATTAACTATTTTCATTTATATTAATAATTAATTAAATAAATAATAATTAATTAATTAATTATTAGTTTTTATTTATGGCTTGCATTTTAATATGTTGACTTATTGGTGTGCAATTAGCACTTGTGTTGTAAGGCCTATATAAGGCTAAAACTCTAATTAGAAAAGCAGATTTTCATTATTGCCAAAAACTTCTCTAACCTAATTTGACTCCCCTCCTTTCCCTCTTCATAGCCGCCGCCCCCCTTGGGCTCCCTCCTCCAAAATTCGGCCTCCCCCTTTCTCCCCTTCCAAGATCTCGGCCACCATCTCCCCCTCCTCCTCCGTCAATCTTCCTTCAACTCTCTATCACACATCCACCCCACGAAATTCTCCACTTATCTCATCCTAACCGACCATCCTTGGAGGATACAAATTGATTGCAAGAGTCAAAGGCCTTGGGTGAAACTTCACGGTGCAAAGCGGGGAAGACGATCGAGTTTCTTCATCATTGGAGCCTCTCTCGTGGAGTTCAACGGAGTGCGATTATTTTCTAGTGGAACCAATATCCCGGATCTACTATTCCGAGAGGGGTAACGAAATTTATACCAAAAGTTTTTTTTCTCTTCTAGATTGTTTGTGTGGTGGATGATTTCTTGCGTGACTTTTGAGATAACGAACGAAATTTCGCGGCGTTTCTTAATAAATTTGTGGATCTATTTTTCATTCGATTTTTGGATACTCTCGGGAGGATTGACGAACCTCGTTATTTCTTGTTGGGGAAAGATCAACCGTTTCGCGAATCAGAATTTTTTTTGGTGGATCTTTCTTTGGTACAACATCGCTCGTGCGGACACGAATATTTGTCCTTTTGGCTTGATCGGATCTCGGCATCTAGTCGTGGTTCGATCTCTAACGGTTTGGCTAACCGAACGTTGGTGTGTGAGATAAGTAAAATAATTGGTATTGCTGCGCTTTCGTTAGCATGTAACACAAGATTGTTAGCGTGGCGAGAGAACACTTGACGCCATCCGTATCAGATCTTAACTTTGTGTAGGCTCGTAGGACGACGCTACATCATTCCGACCTCTTCTTCTTTCTCCTCTTCCATCCCCATCTCTCCATCCTTCTCTCCCGCCGTTTCGGGCTCCCCCGCAATGCCTCCTACCATCACCACTTTTCCCTCTCCTCCAACCTCTTTTTCTTTCTCCTCTTCTGCTTAGCAACCAAACTCCTGCTGTCATTGTTCCATCCTCTTCTCCATATCCTCGGCCTCTCCCTGCCATGAGATGGTGTTTACCACCATCACGTAGCATTCCCTGGTCGTCTTCAGGTCTCCCCATACTATGATTTGAGTACCTCATGTATTGAGCTTCAGGCATTAGTGGAAAGATGATGGCACACATCTGAAAGCACTGATCAAGGGGCGCCCAAAAATGGCATTGTAACTACTGGGGGCATCCACTATGACGAATCGACAGTTCCTGGATAGTCCCCCCAGGGTAACCAGGAGTGACACTCACACCTCAACCTCCTTCCTCTCTACTGAGAATCCAAATAATTGTCCATCTGCTGCTAGCACCCTCTGGGCCTCCACCCTCATCTTGTTAAATACCTTTTTGAAAATAACTTTCACTGAGCTCCCATTGTCAACCAGGATCCACGATACAGTGAAGTTCTTAATGGCAGTCGGGATCACCAGTGCATCACAGAAGTGGTCTTCATGGTCTGAAATGTCCTTTCTTGAAAAGGTGATCTTTTCATCTGGGGGAGGGGATTGTGATGTCGATGCTACGCTCCGATGGTACATGGTATGAAGGCTTGCCTTTCGGGCAACCTCGATCACCACCCCCCCATGGATTACTCCAATTCCACCTCGGTCCCCTACGTTCACTCGATCCACACATCTATCTTCCTATCTGGTCCCGGTCACCTCCACTATCCGTACCGACCTCTGCTGCTCTTCTATTTCCCTAGCTCTTTTCATTTCCAAGGATTCTTGTCAGGTAGCCGTTGCGTGACCCTCCTCCTCGTGGAAGTCACAGTTGGGCAACGCTACCTCCTACCCTCACCTCCTCTCCTGAGGGTTTCTCCTCCTTCCAGCTCCTGCTCCTCTTCCTCTCTCTCGGCCTCTTCCTCTCCCTTGGCCGATGGCCATAACTTGCGGCGGTGAGGGTAGAGGTTTTCTATGACCGTACCCCCACTCTTGCTGGTTAAATCTTCCTAGACCTCCTGGTTGGTTCCTTCCTCCCTATGGAATTCCTCTCCCTTACCCTGTAGCAGGGTCCCCTTGCTGCCTCCATCCTAACTCCTGGTACGCCGGTACCCTCGGCTCTTCTCTTCTCCTCCCATCTTGCTGTCTCCCTCCTCCACGCTCTCTTGACTTAACCTCTGTCAGTATTGCTAGCTTTTTTACAAAAGCTGGATTCGCCGCCTCCAATGTTATTTCCTTCGCAACCTACTCCATCAACCCCTCAAAGGATAGTGGCGCCTTCCAAGTGAGGCTCATCTTGAAGAAGCCTTCCCGTAGTCCCACCGTAAATGCCTTCTGGAGGGCGAATCCAGGCACCTCCTGAATATCCAAGATCTCCTCCTGATATCTGTCTACATACTGAGCTAGGGACTCATGTGCCCTCTGCTTAATCAAAAAGATCTACTCCGGGTTCTTCTTCTTCTTCTTTGAAGTCGAGAAACATAGCTGAAAGCTCCTTCTCAGGTCCTCGAAGCTATATATCGAGCCTGTCGGGAGCTGATGAAACCAGTCCCTAGATTTATCCTCCAGAGTGATGACAAAAAGACTGCACTTGAAAGTGTTCGTCATCAGCCTGATCGAGACCGCGTCCTCGAACCATTGCAGGTGCTGGAGGGGATCATATATCCCCACATAATAATTCATCTCGGGTTCCCTGAACCCTTCCGGGACAGGACCTAACAGGATTAGGTCGCAAAACGGTGACCCTCTCACCCCTGGTCTCGCCGCTCCCACTCGCGCGACGACGTCCCCTAGCCAGACGGCGCTCGCCAGGCTTGGGAACAGCTCCCTTCCCGCCATGTCTTGCCCGCCTCCATCCACCATCACTTCTTTTCCCGGTCTCCTCCCTAGGGAATCTTCTACCAATCTTGCCGAGACGAGATCTTCCTGCGGCGCGAGAGTAGGCACCTGAGGCTACGGTGTTGAACAGTCACCCTGTCGCGAGATCCCCTACATCATGTCCATAATGCCTTTGATTGATTCCATGAACTCCTCCCTTCCAACGAATCCTCCTGGGTTATCTGACCTGTCTCCGTCTCCTTCTCCGTGACCTCCCGCCACAAGGCAACTCAAGATTCTTCTGTGTGGGCCGCGGTCCACGCTCACCACACCAAAAATGTTGAATCCAGTTGCCCGGTTCCACCTAGAGTTTGGACTTGAAGTTGCAGCACACACTTACTCTCCTCGAACCACTCTCCCGACGTGAGTCACAAGAACAGAAATAGACCGATGGTCTCGGCTCGGAGGTGCCACCTCTTACCCGAAAGAAACTGAAGTTCTTCCCCTCCCTAGCCAATGCAGAGCTAGGTGCCTCTCAGGAAGAATATGTCAAGGTCCAATAACCTTTTCCCAGGCACCTTATCAGTCTATTTATAGGCCTTTGAGTTGGATCTGCAAATATCTATACTGAACTGACCTGAAATTACCAAAATACCCTGGGTTAGGTCTGCCAACAGCCAAACTCCACTATTCTGAAGGGCTATACGCAGACCACCAAGTTCAAAAGTGTAAAATTACCCGGAGTAGAAGTGTAAAATCCCGCTTGGGGGTAGGAAGGTAAAAACATCCTTCCTTTTCTATGGCGAGTGGGGAAATGTCTAGCGGCGAGACGAGCCCTCCTGCTCATCTCGCAGGCCTCCCAAATTATGGGAGCCATCTCACCCTCAAGGGCTTGCTCGCGCCCCCAATGGGCTTCTCGCCTACTGTAGAGACCCCCCGTCTCGCCTCCTGCGAGTGGACCATACGGTCCCACTCGCCTATCCAGTTCCTCTTGTCAGCTTCTCCGGTTTGCGGGTTGAGTCGCCTTCAACGAGCCCAAGGTTGTACAACACCCCGATATTTAGATTGTCGCACCCCATTGGTAATCACACAACGAAATTTTTTAAATTTTTATCTGCACCCCACATTCACTAAATTTTTTTAGTAAACCAAATATATGAGAAGCAAAACTAGATATGTGGATATCTTGATAATGGTTGTGTTGATGCACGAAAACACAGAGGGGTCAAGCACCACCAGCTAACGGTTCGAACACCGGGGAATAAGGAAGACTGCGAGTAGCGATCTACTAAGCAGATGAGGGCAGGAAGAAAAGCAGGGCCGTGAACCACGATAACAACAGACTTCGCCCGTCGCGGCCTGAATGCCTCTCTTGCGACGGGCTTTCCCTTGATTGAAGAAGAATTGGGTTACAAGTGAAAGGAAAAGCTGGACAAGAGCAGAGCGAGGGGGAGTCCGCAAGACACAGGATTCGAGTCCGCAGCCTGTAACAAGTAGGCTCCTGGGTTCGAGTCAGCGTGCCTTGGGTGCACCACCTCCCCCCTATTTATAGGATAGGGGGCCTGCCCAAACGGGCAGGGCTAAAATAACCGGCTGCCCGGGGTACAGGAGAACCGGGCAGCGGTGATGGGAAGCAAAAAGAAAGAACACGCCAGTCCGCGTAGAAGGGGCAGACTGGGCTCGCGGACTAGAGCCTCCACTGCTGCTGGGCGCGCCCGCTGGAGGGCGGCGGCCTGGGCGGACGAGACATTTCGTCCGCCGCTGTAGAACCTGATACCTCAAACGCTGGCGGACTGCGCGGACAGGCACTTGCGTCCGCTGCTGGGGTACCATGGTCCAATTGGGGACCTTGCCGGACTGGGCGGACGGACAAATTGTGTCCGCGCCTGCTGAAAGGGGGGCTTTGGAACCTTGTAGTATGCTGCGGACTGAGGGGTTAACATAATCCCCGCACATTTTTAAGTTTCCAGAAAACTTCGAAAATGTTTTCTTAACCGCCGAGTCCGCACGCCTCGAAAATGCCGCCAACGCTATAAATATCGCTGGAGGGCCTGGATCTGTTGAGAATTTCGATCGATACGGGGCGCTACTCACCACTTGCGGTCTCCACTTTCCAGTCCGGCATGGCAAGGCTTGGATCCTTCTTCTCTAGTCTCACTGCAAAAGGCGACGCAGAACTGTCAACGCCTATGAAGACAAAGAAGATTGTAAAGAGGTCGACAAGAAAAGATCCTGTCCGCTCCACAGGAGAGAGTTCCCAGAGCCAGAAGCCTGCGGAGAAAGCAGTCTGCCATGTTGATGTGTCTGCTCGCGGGGATGCCGTAGTCGACGCCGAACCATTGAGGAGTGAGAAGATGGCAACCTTGTCGGACTCCGCCCCTTCTCAGAAAACCGCAACCTCGGCGGACACTGCTGGCGAACACATGGAGACTGACATATCTTCCCCCAATGCCTCGGTGCAAATCGTTGACTTGGACGAAGAAGACCGGCGGACTGAGGTAGAGGACGACGTGCCCTCAAAGGTATTGTCTGTTGTGAATCCTGAACCTGTCCGCGCAGACGAGCCCGATTTAGGGGGGTCCGCCGCGGATGCTGTTGAGAAGACCGCCAAGAGGAAGAAGAGGAAGAGATACGGAGCGACCGTCGCCGAGCGGGTTGAGAAGAAGCTCCGCGCAATGAAGGAGAAGAACGTCTCCAAGCGGACTGGGGAAGCAGACTTACAACACAGGCCGCGCGACAAAGAAGTTCCAGACGGCGATCTGGTTACTCCGGAGGCCCAAATCCAGGGAGAGAATTCCCTCTCAACGGTCAGTCTATCCACGGATGAGATAATTGATTCCATAGACGTTGGTCGACTTGACTTAATCAACGACTCCATGCTGGTTGTACTGCAGCAGAATGAGACGGAGACTACTGGAGATAAGGGTGACGAACTCCCTTCCTTGTCCGCTGCGGAGGAAGAGGAGAGGGAGAGGCTGAAGGAGAAGATAGAGGAGCAAAAGAAACAAATCGTTGCTCATGTTGCTGCGGTCGGGGCAGCCTCGCAGCAGGCCGCGGCGAACAAAGCCGCTGAGGATCTGCGGATTGCTGCGGAGCTGATGCGGTCAGGTAAACTTCAGCCGGCGCCCAAATACTTTCAGCGCAAGTGGCTTTACAGGTCGCCGCCGCGGACGTCAAGACCGATCAAAATTATCACCAAGACGGACGATATCGTGGTCTCAACAAGTGCGGCTGCCGAGAGAATAGCAAGGGTTCACCGCGAATGGAAAAAGCGGTTAAGCGCCTTTGACCCGGAGCGGGCAAGGCGGCCAATCATCTTCGATAGTCGGAAACTCGCTGCCGCTATATCTAAAAGTGATCTTTTATCCTTTCTTTGAGTCCGCCGCGAACTGCCTTTGAATGCGAAGTTGACTTTATTTGTTGCAGGTAGAAAGTCGCTGCCGGGCTCCATCGAGAGTGGCGAGATCGTGGTCACACCTAACACTGGTGCCGACGCGGTCTCACACGTGGAGTCCGCGGAAGATGAGCCTCCCAGCCTGAGTACGATAAAAGAGTTAGAGAAGAAATTTGAAGCTAAAATGCAATGTGTCAAAGCAGAGTTAGAGAAAGCGGCGGAGCGTGAGAGGGCGTCTGCGGCGCATGAGAAAGCGTCCGCAGAACGCGAGAAGGCCCTCAAAGACCAGGTCGCCAGCATCTCGCGGGTGCTGGAGAGGTCCGAAAGGGAAAAGAAAAGGCTCGCGGATGACGTCCGATACTACAGAGGCAAGCACTTGGCGTCGGCTCCTGAAGGAAAGGAGAAGCGGACTGCTGAGGTCGCCGAGCAGAGGCCGCGGGCGTCAGATCGCGTTCCTCCTGAGATCGCGGCACTGGCAGCTGCCCAGCAGCTCGCGGACGAGGAGCAGAGCCCGGCGGCGGAACCAATGGTGCCTCTCAGCCGGGTAGACCGGGAGGCTTCTCACATGCACCGGACTATAAACGTCATCCATCATCATCTCTGCCTTGTATACAGTGAAATTCTTCAGATAAGCGATCAGGCGGCTCATCTATGCAGGGACAGGGCAGAAAGGCCGGCGCGGACCGATAACAGGGACCGCTGAGTCCGCAATGCCTTGAACTTTTATCTGATTAACTGTATATTGTTTGTATGATTGCTCCAAATAATGCTGTGCTGTGAACTGAAATCTATTTGATCTGTGCGGACTCAGATTATATAACCGCTATTCATGTAGTTTAATCCTTGTGATGTGTCGATTTGTGCGAATTCATGATGTCTGCTTCTCGTTATTTAACCTGCAGGTTGGAAATACTGCGAACTAAGCGGATTGAAAGTATATCCGCTTCTTATGACTTGCCGAGAGAAAATGCGCGATCTGCGCGGACCAAGTTGTGTCGGCGACAACCTTTTGCTTTGAATTTTCCTTGGCATATGAATCTGTATTTTGCATCCGCGTTATTGTTTTGGCTGCTTTTAATTTTTTGCGGACTGCGTGGTTTGGATTTGCGAGCTCTGCGGCCTGGCCAAAAAGCTGTCAGACTTTTTAGCTATAAATAGGGCCTTCTGCCTTCTCTTATGCAGGAAACAGCTGAAGTAACAGAAAGCCTGCGGCCTGCAAAATGGTGTCCGCGCGGACTGATGCTGCTGTTGCTTTCCACTCTGCTGATCACCGCAAATGCACTTTGACAGAGGCCGACCTGGAGGCCTTTGTTGAAAAGAAAATGGCGGGCTCCAACATTCTTGTCCGCCTTCCCGCACATCAGGAAAGGTGGAACTTCTCAACTGCCACCCAAATCGCCATTCCAGTTGACCACTTCGACAGCGGATTCAGGTTCCCGCTTCTATGGGAACTCGCCGCGATCTTCGAGCACTATGGAATGGTGCCCGACCAGCTCGCGCCAAACACACTCGCTGCGATCTGCAGCTTTGTTTCTTACTTGCGATCTGAAAAGATTGCTTTCTCAATGAATATCTTCCGTAAGATATTTTCCGTCCGCTCCATCACCGCTTCCGGAGGCCGCCCCTACAAGGGGGTCATATATTTCTACTGCAGGGGAATGAAAGTTGTGGGTCTTCCCAACAAGATCCACAACTGGACCTCTAGGTTCTTGATTTTCGAGGGCGATCTACGGTTCGCGCACACCTATCCGCAGGTGCGCGCGGACTCCTCCTTCAAAAGCGTGCAGCTGGATGGCCTTGAGTCCGCCATTGTCGAGTTCCTGGCCAATTCTAGGCTCGACATCGAGCACTATATCCCGCTACTGGCGAGCTTAGCGGACGTCATGCCTGAGGAGAGTATGTAGCTTCCGAACTCAGCTTTGTATCCGCTGCGACCTTGGTGTTTAACCCATTTGTTTTTGCAGCAACCTTGGCGGTGCCCGCAAACTTGCCGCAGACACCCAGCGGCTTCACTCCTACACAAAAAGAAAAGAAAGAAGCAGTCGCCAGAAAGAGGAAGGAGGAAGGGGATCCCGCAGCGGACTACTCTTCCTCAGAAAGTTTCTCAATGAGCGGGTTCGGCATCACCCAGAAGGACCTCAGGGGGAACCCCATGGTCCATTGGCACAGCAAAAATAAACACGTCCGCCTGTCCACCGCGCTTCCTTCGTGGAAGAGTCCGCGGATATCACGCCATGCTCATGTCGCAATCTCCGCGCTTTACGGAAAGCGCAACCTCAGCGACCTCAAGAAGTTGTCCGTCGCCGACCTCCCTCTGCTAGCCTCTCAGGCTTCTGCGAACAGCGCGGTGACAAATCATTATGTTGCCACTCTGGCCAGAGACCTGTTGAGCAAAAACGAACAACTTCAAAAGGATAACGAAGCGCTAAAGGAAAGGAACGCGCGGCTGGGAAAAAGGGTTGCTCAGCAAAGAGAGGAGCTGGGGGTGAGTTGAATTTGCAGCGGCCTTGATTTTATATCCGCTGCGATCTGTCTAATTTGCTTTTGTTTGCGCAGGTCGCCTATGACTTGTAGAACAGCAACTTCCAGTCCGCCATGCTCCCCTTCGTAAAGGAGACTGTCGAGGTCGCTGTTGAGCGACTTGTCCGCCGCGGCCTTATAAAGGAGGGAGTGGACGACGTCCTTTTTCTGGAGATCTTCCCTGAGCTGGCCCCTCAGGTCGCGGCGATGGAGAGGGCCAAGAAAGGAAAGGGCATCGTCGAGGAAGCTGAAGAAGAGGAAGAAGAAGAAGATGAAGAAGAAGAAGAAGAAGAAGAAGACGGAGGCCAAGGCGGAGAGCCAAGCGCCAAGGAGACAGCGGACAGCGCTGCCTCATGCCAGCGAGTAGATGAACTGTCCGCCGAGTCGGACAACTCTGCATCCTCTTCTACAACCGGGAGCTCGCATAGTGGGTCCTCAAGTACAGGATCGGACAGCAGCGGGAGCGGCTCGGGGGGTTATTCTCCAGAGGTTGACATCATTGGTGACAGCCCTGCGCCTCCAGAGAAGAAACAAAGGACTGATTGATCAATGTATATATAAATTTTGTTTTATCTGGTTTTTTGTAAAAGTAGGCGGACGCAAGATTGCAGTCCGCCAAACGTATAGAAATGATGTAAACAATTTTTTGATGAAATAGAAATGATATTTTTGTATGTGCGCTTCCTGCAATGCTCTTTTTTCCACGCTCACTGCACCGATACTTAGCAGTCCGCACGATGCGTTGATTAATCGCAGCATAAAGAAGAATTTTGTCAGGCGGACCCTGTTGAGTTTAAGTTACGGTCCGCTCATCACATCATTTAACGAATCTTGCTGATTAAAGAATTAGACATCAACTCATTCAGTATCCGCCTCAGAGAACAGCCAGCTGATAACAATGCCTGGGGTACTTGAGTTATAGCTGTAGTCCGCAAGACAGACCGCACATGATATAAAAGCACATTGATTATTAACTTAACAAATAATGCGAGAATCATTCTGCGGACTGAGCGGATACAGAAAACCAATCCGCTCATAATAGAAGTGATCAAACTTATATAACATGAAAATCATTCCGCGAACTGAGCGGATATAGAAGACCAATCCGCTTATAACAGGAAAATAAACTTGAATATGTACCCTGCGGACTGAGCGGATACAGAAAACCAATCTGCTCATAATAGAAATGATCTATAGCTTGCGACCAGGTGGGCAGGTGAGCCTGAGCGGCATACTTTCCTCGCCGGGCTACAAGCTATAAGATCAACCCAAGTCGGCGGACTGACCGGATAGAGAAACTCAGTCCGCTAAAGATAACCAGCTTGCAATCCCAAGGAAACTACCAAACTGTGTGGATAACGAATCCAGTCCGCCAAAGATAGAAGTGATCTATAGCTTGCGACCAGGCGGGCAGGTGAGCCTGAGCGGCATACTTTCCTCACCGGGCTACAAGCTATAAGATCAACCCAAGTCGGCGGACTGATCGGATAGAGAAAATCAGTCCGCTAAAGATAGAAATGACCCATAACTCGCGACCAGGTGGGCAGGTGAGCCTGGGCGGCATACTTTCCTCACCGGGCTACAAGATATAAGATCAACCCAAATAGGCGGACTCTGCAGACAGAGAAAACCAGTCCGCATACTATTTCCTGCAAAAAGCAAGATGCTCACTTGGCGGAACGGTTCCCTGCCCTCTTGCCTGGAGTACAGTCTAAGTTGTGGGTCTCCTGCAGGCACTGTTTGAGGGTACCATGGAGTGTTCGAGGGTTACAAGCTAAGATGACCCGCGGGCAGGTGAGCCGGAATGGCATACTTTCCTCATGTGATCATCGAAGTTGTAACAATATCCCTAAAGCGGCATGGTAGAGCTTTACACCCACCTTGCCCTCCATAATGCAAAGGTGGGGTCAGGTACCTGCCGGGATCCGAAGTCCAGAATCCAACCGCGCTAGAGCCTGCAAGCTCCCACTACACGGTGCGAAATCTCCTCGCAACACGTGGTCTTTGTGGTGTTACGCTAATGACAACGGCTCTAGGGGAGGTCTAGCTGAACTCGGTGATGTCTCCTGGTATCAGGGAACCGTTATAGGTCTTTGGGAGAGAGAGAAAACACTAGAAAAAATGTCAGTATGGATTCTTTGATTAAGAAAATGCATTTGCAAAGCAAACATAAGAAGGAAGAAAGAAAGTTCAGGTGCAGAACCGTTTTTTGAATATTTCTTAGCTTTTCATCTGTTATGGTTAGATCAACAAAACACTTGAAGAAGCGTTAGCAGACAGTTTCTATTCATTAATAATTCTTGAAGAAGATACACAAAGTAGAGAGAGGGAGTTTCAAGAATAGAACCGTTTGAGATCATCCCCGCTCCAGGTGTGAGGTATATCTTCTCCTTCGTATGTCTGCAAGCGATAAGCGCCGCTCTTTAATGCTTCATTTACAACAAAAGGGCCGGCCCAATTTGGATTAAGCTTTCCAGTTGAACCAGCTCTTGCAGCAGCATCAACCTTCTTTAGAACGAGATCTCCCACTTGGAAGTGTTTGATCCTCACGTTCTGATCAAAGTAGCGGGCCATCCTTCTTTTGACCTCTTCCTGTCTTATGGCTGCCTGATCTCTGATAGCCTCGACGTGTTCCAAGCTGAACCTCATTTCTTCATTATTTAACTCAAGCCAATCCTCAACGCCTTCTCTCGCAAGCAGAACTCTGGGTGAAGGGACTTCAAACTCAACTGGTATAAGTGCTTCCGAGCCATGAGAGAGCTTGAATGGAGTCTCCCTAGTTGCGGATGATGGCGTTGTCCTAAGGGACCAGAGAACTGATGGAAGCTGATCAGCCCAGCTGCCCTTGAGATTCTGCACTTTCTTCTTGAGCAAATTGAGGATCTGCTTGTTGGCTGCTTCTACTTGGCCGTTGCTTCTGGGATGATGAACTGATGCAAACCGCAGCTCTGTCCCGATCTGCCTGCAAAAGTCTATCATCTCTGAGTTGTTGAACTGCGGCCCATTATCAGTGATTATAGCCATTGGAATTCCATGTCGGCAGACAATCTCCCGCCAAATGAAATTTCTGACGACCTGAGTAGTTGTCTTTGCCAATGCCTTGGCTTCGATCCACTTGCTAAAATAGTCGATCATTACGATGATGAAACGCCGCTGACTGCTTGCCATGGGAAAAGGACCGAGGAGGTCCATTCCACAAACTGCAAAGGGCCATGGAGTTGCAATCGATCTGAGGGACTGAGCTGCTTGGTGCTGAAGTGGAGCAAACTTCTGGCATTGAACACATCTCCTGGCATAGATCTCAGAATCTCTCTTCATGGTGGGCCAGAAATAGCCTTGCCGCAGGATTCGTTTTTCAAGAGTCCTTGCTCCCGAGTGGCTTCCACATTCTCCGGAATGAATTTCTTGCAAAACAGCGCAAGCTTCTTCTTCTGAAACACACCGGGCCATGGTAGAGAGAAAGGTTTTTCTGTAGAGGACTCCCGCCACTAGGAAGTAATGAGCTGCTTTTATTCTGAACCTTTTCTTATCTCTGACAGTATGATGATAATTTCCTGTTGACAGATAAAGGATGAACGGATCCATCCAAGAGGTACGTTGGTCTACTTGCATTAGATCTCCTTCCATCACTGCCAGGCGGAAGAGTTCGGAAGTTGTCCCTCCTGAAAGCATCCCGTGCTTGGAAAGGAAATCGTCCTCCTCATTTTCTGTTCTCGGGATGTGCTCAATAGTAAAGCTCTTGAACCTGCCAACTTCTACCTTCACGAGAGCTAGATATTTCTTCAAGATTGGCTCTCTTGTCTCGAAGTTACCAAGGACTTGTGACGCCATTACTAGAGAATCAGTTTTGATGTGAACATGATCGATTCCGAGTTCTCTTGCAAGTCTCAAGCCTGCTAGCAAAGATTCATATTCGGCCTGATTATTGGTTACTGGAAAGTATAATTTGATGGCCTGCTCTAACTTGACTCCGTTTGGATTGATGAGAACCACTCCTGCTCCAGAAGAACTTCTGCCTGAGGCTCCATCAACATAGATGGTCCAAGCCAAAGGTGACCTTTCTGCTTGATCAGGGTTGGACTCTGGCATGTCGATCAGAAAATCTGCTAGAACCTGAGCTTTAATGGCTGTCTTGGGCACATAAGAGATTTCAAATTCGCTTAACTCTATCGCCCACTTGGCTAGTCTGCCAGAATGTTCAGGTTTTTCCAATACATCCTTCAAAGGCTGATCGGTGACAACTTGAATTGAATGTGCCTGGAAGTAAGGACGAAGCCTGCGAGCTGACATGACCAGTGCTAAGGCTAACTTCTCCAAAATTGGATACCGCGTTTCAGCACTCTTCAGAATATGGCTAACATAATAGATTGGGAATTGCCTTCTGTTCTCTTCCCGGAGAAGAACGGAGCTGACAGCCTCAGGGCCAACCCCTAGGTACATGAAAAGAATCTCCCCTGGCCGAGGACTCTGAAGCAGGGGTGCTGAGGTCAACTGCATCTTCAACTGCTCAAAAGCCTTAGAGCATTCTTCCGTCCACTCAAACTTGGAGGCTCCTCGAAGAGTTTTGAAGAATGGAGCACTCCTATCTCCAAACCGAGAGAGAAATCTGGCAAGGCCTGCTAGCCTCCCCCCTAACTGCTGAACTTCTTTAGGTGATCGAGGGGTTGGCATGTCAAGGATGGCTTTTACTTTATCAGGGTTGGGGCAAGTCCTTCTGGAGTAAGGAGATGACCAAGAAATTTCCCCTTACTTGCCCCAAACGTACATTTCAAAGGATTGAGCTTCATTTTATACCTACGCAGAGTAGCGAACGTCTCTGCTAGGTCTCGCAAGTGCAGCGAAAACAATTTACTCTTAATCAAGAGATCGTCTACATACACTTCTAAGTTCCTCCCCTTCTGATGGTTAAACACACGATCCATCATCCGTTGGTAAGTTGCGCCAGCATTCTTAAGCCCAAAGGGCATGACAAGATAACAATAACATCCATCGTTAGTAATGAATGACGTGTGAGGAACGTCGGGCTTATGCATTCTTATCTGATGATAACCAGAAAACGCATCTAAAAAACTCATGTAAGAGTACCCTACCGCGGAATCAACTAAAGAATCTATCCGAGGCAAGGGGTAGCAATCTTTAGGGCATGCTTTATTAAGTTTAGTGAAATCTACACACATTCGCCACTTTCCTCCTGGTTTCTTAACCATTAAAACATTGGAAATCCAGGTAGGATATTGAATTTCTTTAATAAAATTCGCTTTGAGGAGCTTTACAACCTCCTCCCTTATTGGTTCAGCAAGCTTTGTAGCCATGTCCCTCTTCTTTTGTTGCACGGGCTTGCAGCCGGGATCAACGTTCAAATGGTGGCAAGAAACATCAGGATCCACCCCTGGCATGTCCTCTGCTGACCAGGCGAAGACATCCAGGTTGTTCAGCAGGCAGGAAATCAACTCAGCTTTTTGATCTTCAGGTAGCTCCGAGTTGATGGAGAGCTTCCTCTCCTCCCCCTCAGCAATGGGGACTCCTTGCGTCACCTGGGCAGGTTCCAGGTGAGCACCTTCATCGGCAGCAACTTCTGAACTAGGAGAGACTTCTGCAGCTTCTGTTGGAGCAAGGGAAGGGCTGGCTTCAACCATGTTGACAGTACGGACATAACACTCCCTTGCCCTCCTTGGGTCACTCCTGACCCGGCACATCCTCCCATCGGCAAAGAACTTGATGGCAAGGTGGTAAGTGGAAACCACCGCTTGATACTTGTTTAACAAGGGCCTGCCGAAGATGGCATGGTAGCTGCTGGGGGCGTCAACCACTATGAACTGTATCTGCTTAGTTGCCCCTCCAAGCTTCACGGGCAAGACGACGCTGCCCTCTACTTCCTTTCTCTCTCCTTAGAAACCATAGAGTGGCCCCTCAGTGGAAAGCAGAGGCTTTCCGGTCCTCAGGGCCTCAAAGGTAGACTTGAACAGGAGGTTGACTGAACTCCCTGTGTCAACAAGAATTCTGTCCACTGTGAAGTCTCCAAGCACAGCCTTGATTACAACTGCATCATCAAATGGATTGGCTGTTTGAGGTAGATCTTCTGGACCAAAGGTGACGACTTCTCTTGGAGGAGCAACGGAAGAAGAGGCCACCTCTGCCTGGGTGACCCTTGAAATTGAAGATTTCCGGGTGGACTCGGTCCCGGCTCCGCCATGGATGAAGAAGAGGCGCCCTAGAATCCCTTCATCATCTGCATCAAAGCACTCCACCGGGACGTTGATCGGCCCCAGACGGCCCTCGTCTTCTACATCCACACATTCTTGGTAGGCATCAGCTACCTCTTTGCCTTTCGAGGTGGATGGCTTCGAAGAGGAAGGAGAATCCTTCTTGGCCAGGTCAATCTTGCCCTCGGAAAGCAACTTATCTATCAGCGCGCGAAGGGCCTTGCATTCCTCAGTCAGATGACCCTTTTCCTTGTGGAATTGGCAGTATTGTGAATTATTCCTCGGCTTCCACATCTTCTGAGGCTCTTGCCTCTTCTCTTCTGATCTCCTTTGCAGGATCTGGATGACTTCGTCAAGGTCCAGATCTGCAGGGTCCTCCATGGGGCTCTCATCAAATTGGGTCGGAGCAGGCAAGGCTGCTTGCTGATGTATGGGAAGAGCTTGAAATGGAACGGCGGGAGTGGCGGCCAACGGCAGTCTCTGCTCATGAAACTGTTGATGGCCTTGGAAAGGTTTTTTGTTGCGGAAGTTTCTGCCTCTTTGAGACGGAGGCTGGAAGTCTGGACGAGGGGGCCTGCCATGAGAGGAAGAAGCGGAGGCATCCCTTCCTTCAGCCTTGGCTGTCAGGGATGAAACATAGGTCGGATTGGCATTTTCCCCTTCTATGAAACGGTTGACCATGGCGATCAACTCTTGATAGGTCTCAGGGGCCTTGGTCGTTGCTTTAAACTTCAGAGGGCCCTCCCAAAGCCCGTGGATCAAGGCAACCTTATAATAATCGGGGTTTACATTCCTCACCCCCTGAATTTCTCTTTGAAAGCGATCAACGAATCGTGCCACCGATTCGTTATCCCTCTGCTTGATCTCAAATAGGGCAGCAGGCCCATTCTTCCTCTTCCTTGAGGTAGCAAACCTCAGCAGTAACTGGCTACGAAGCTCCGCAAAAGAAGAGATAGTGCCCTAAGGCAGCTCGTAGAACCATTCTCTCGCTTGCCCTTCGAGAGTGGTGACCAGTAGTTTACACTTAATTGCATCTGAGAGGCATCTCAAAGCAACTGCCCCCTCAAATGCCTGAAGATGAGAAACTGGATCTATTGCTCCCGAATAGAATGGGATGCGAGGCTCCCTGAAGTTGCTCGGAGCCGATTCCCATCGAATTCGGTCAACAAAGGGAGACGGGGTGTCAAACTCTGTAGGGTAGAAAGGGCGGACTGGAGCCGAGGAGTCCGCAGGCTCGGCGGACTGGCGATCAGCAAAGTGAAGTTGGCGGGCAGGAGTGCCCCTAGCAGCTTCTCTGAAGAAATCTCTGAAAGCAAACTCTTCCTCTTGAGGGTGTAGAGGGGCAGCGGACTGAGCAGGGTTCCGAGGAGTTGCTGACGACTGCCGAAGCGGAGTTCGGCGAGCTGGGGTCTGGCGGACTGGCGAGTCCGCTGGGTCCGCTGGGTCCGCTGCGGCCTGGGGAGCAAGCCGCTGGGCAAGCGCGAGCAAAGCTTGGTTGATTGCGTCGAGACGCTGGTCAGTCTGCTGGCGGGACTGCTCGGCCTCAAGGCGAGCTTGCTCAATCGCGTCCCAAAGAGAGTCCTCTGAAGAGCTGGAGCGGTCTGAGGAGCGGGCTCTGCGGTCTGACATCTTCGTCCGCTGATTTCAAAACACTACTCGGATCTGAAGGTCGCGTGTTAACTGTTGATGCACGAAAACACAGAGGGGTCAAGCACCACCAGCTAACGGTTCGAACACCGGGGAATAAGGAAGACTGCGAGTAGCGATCTACTAAGCGGATGAGGGCAGGAAGAAAAGCAGGGTCGTGAACCATGATAACAACAGACTTTGCCCGTCGCGGCCTGAATGCCTCTCTTGCGACGGGCTTTCCCTTGATTGAAGAAGAATTGGGTTACAAGTGAAAGGAAAAGCTGGACAAGAGCAGAGCGAGGGGGAGTCCGCAAGACACAGGATTCGAGTCCGCAGCCTGTAACAAGTAGGCTCCTGGGTTCGAGTCAGCGTGCCTTGGGTGCACCACCTCCCCCCTATTTATAGGATAGGGGGCCTGCCCAAACGGGCAGGGCTAAAATAACCGGCTGCCCGGGGTTTAGGAGAACCGGGCAGCGGTGACGGGAAGCAAAAAGAAAGAACACGCCAGTCCGCGCAGAAGGGGCGGACTGGGCTCGCGGACTAGAGCCTCCACTGCTGCTGGGCGCGCCCGCTGGAGGCCGGCGGCCTGGGCGGACGAGACATTTCGTCCGCCGCTGTAGAACCTGATACCTCAAACGCTGGCGGACTGCGCGGACAGGCACTTGTGTCCGCTGCTGGGGTACCATGGTCCAATTGGGGACCTTGCCGGACTGGGCGGACGGACAAATTGCGTCCGCGCCTGCTGAAAGGGGGGCTTTGGAACCTTGTAGTATGCTGCGGACTGAGGGGTTAACAGGTTGAATTCTTTAAACTTGCATAGCTGCTATTTCACATACCTGTCCTATTACACCAAAAATTATATAGCCAAACATATTAAAGTTGTCTCATAGCAAAACTCAACAACATATCCATTAAAATCACCACAAAATCAAACTAGATAGAAAATGGAAAATACAAAAATCATGCTCTTATATGTCCCAAAGTCCTGCTTTGTTTGTGCCCCAAACTTGATTTTTCCCCAATAATCCTGTAATCATACAAATGAACATATGTATACCCATCAAAAGAAAATATAAATTTATTTATATGAATGTACATACCTTGATATTGATATTTGCAAAACATTGAAACGCCGACCTTGATACTGATATGTGCAAAACATTGAAACACTGATCTTGATAGTGAAATTTGAAAAAGTCTAGCAATAACTTGCATTATACTATTAAGAATTAATGGATTATGTTATAACCAGAAAATATCACGAGAAACATCATTTATTCAAACTGAATTTAATATGTTATACCTTTGGAAGAAGAGTCATCCAAATTTATCAATGAAGGTGAATGTCCAATATTCTTCTCCGGCACTCTAATCTTTGATGCAAATAAAGTTTCCCATGTTTGTGCTATTTCTCCACAATACCTTCTCCAAATAGGGTAAATCAACGGTAACGGACATCCATCACGCATGTGATGTTCAATGAAATGATTACCATCGATAAATCCAATGAAAATAATTTTTGGTTCTTCTTGTGGAGGTGATTGTAACGGAAGAAAGGTGAATGATTGAACTTTGGATAGTTGGACTAATACTATATTGTAGCATGAAGCAATAATGAGTCTCATATCCGGCATCGACATCCATTTGCCCAAACTCGCTGGAGTTGTATTGCATTCAAGTGAAGATAATAATTCTTCCCTTCTTGTTTTTGCAAACGTGATATCATACAATGTCAATTTTGATTCAAGTTCTTCATGGAGATCGAATCGGACTCGTGCCCAACCACCCTCAATTCTTAATGCTTGGCCAATGACTCTATAACCGCAATGCCCATCGCCAATTACATCAATAGCCTCCATGATGTGATGTGATAAATAAGAAGGCATTTGCTCACGAACATCATCCAAAACTTTATTATTAAGCAAGGGATTAACATTGTTATAAATTGTACGCTTGCATGCATTCAACTTTGGACGAACCTTCATTTTTGCCATCTCCTCCATCAAGACGTACTCAAAATGGGATGGATCACACCTTGTGGATTTAGAGTTATCTCTAAATTTCTTATAACTCCCTTTAGGCCTACCTTTTAAATGCACATTAACTAAAGGCTCAATTGTTCAGTTTGTGGTTGGATTAATGATCTCGCGCAACATCCATTTTAACTTCTTCTTTTGTATGTCATTTGCATGAGTAAACTTCTGAATGATTGCTTCTATTTCAATGTTTATGTCATTCGATCCTTCTAGATCAACTTTCTCCTCATCAATGCTCAAGGATAATTGTTTCCAATGTCTATGTACAAGCCATAATGGAATTGCTCTTTATTGAGTAACATAAGAACACAATTCATGTGCACAGGGAAAACCCATAATACATCTCTTGATATGTGTGCATGTATCTTCCGTATACCTTTTCATTGCAGTTTCACCATCTCAACCTCCTCTTTTATGCACTGTTGATCTTTAAGAGACACGCGATCAAGAAGGTCGACGTACAAAGAATCTTCAAACTCTTTATTCACTTGAATACAACTAGCACCAAATGATCTCTTAATATCTGTGTGTTGAATGTTGTTCATTTGTTCAAAGGTTCTCCAAATTTTTGATAAACTACCAATAGAAACCTCCAAAAATTTCTTAAGTTGACTATGTGCAGCTTCAACTTTATTGGTGGTTGAATTACCCAAATGAAGACATTTATCAATCCACCTCGAAACAAAATAGGTTTTGTATGGATTTATCCAAGTAATCATCATATATGTGACAACTTCACAATAATTTGTAGAGTAATCAACCAAAAGCTTGTTAAAGGACATGCCAAAATATTTATCTGTATGAGCATCTACCACACTTTGCCATGAACCCATAAAACATTCGATGATCTTTCCCTCACTGAAAAACTTTTTGCAATTTGCTAAAATATTTCTATTTATATGTACTTGACATAAAATATTTTTAGATTCCGGAAATAAAACCTTTATATCCTTCATCAAAGCTTGCTCTCTATCCGTCACCAACACAATTGGTTGGGAATGTGGATGCAGAATGGATGTAAAACAATCAAGAGACCACATGTAACTTGATCTGGTTTCATTAGACATAAAAGTGAAACACGAAAAAAAATGTCTGGTTTGTTGATGTAACTCCAACAATTCATAGTAATGGCATACGATAACAATTTTTCTTGTATGCGCAGTCTAATTGAAAAACCGTTGGAAACATAATACTTAGCTTTATAGTGACCAGATGTGCAAAAAATAACCTTTCCAATTGGTTATTAGTGGAGCAAACTTGGCTAAAATAAATATAACCTACAACGCTCAGACACTTATACAAATATTGAATATGCGTTCATCCATCCAACTCTTTCTTTTGTAACTTCACCCGCTCAATATAAATTGTCCTAATAACCGAGGTATTTTCAATATTTTCTTTCTTTACCGCGGCTAGTATTTTGCGTGGCTTCACCCCTGAACCATTCATCTATTCAACTAGTTTTTTCTCCTCCTTATCTAATCTTCCTTCGTATGCATGTGCTTCCAGATGAACTCTCTCGTGATTGTGTATCCTGCATAATATGTAAACCATCCATTTCTCAGTAATTAAATCTCTTTGCCCCTTAAGTGAAAACAAACAACCACAACATTTTGAAGAGGACATACGCATACCATTATTCACCCAACTTTTCTTGTTCTGGCTTTCTCGGTATTTACCCCATCTATCACAACCAAGAAAAACACGAGGTTTTGGTCATTCAGTTAGCTTATCAGATGATTTAATGGTAACTACGTAACCCAAACTCCTACCTATAGCACGAGCCCATTCAATTAACTATTCTTTAGAATCGAATAATAAATCTATTTCAAAGTGACAACCAACATCCACTTTTATCTTTTCAATGGTTTCTTCATTTCCATTAATGACATCTAGAGGAATATGAAAAGTACGTATGAGAACCATATGCAAAACCACAATGTAATACTAACATCAATTAGTAAATAAATAACTCTTACTAGTTATAGGTAAAGAAGGAACTATCTCATACTCCAACAATTTGATGCTATCACTTGAAAGTTCTTCCATAAAGATATAACCTAAAAATAGGAAAATAATATGAAAAATCCAATATTAACACGCCAATAAAAATAGGAGATCGATGAATAATATTTCAGTTAAACTTTTAAGATTCAAAATAAAAGAAGTTGAGGTGGATGAAGAAGGGAGTCAAGGGACGCATTGAAAAATTAATGAGCAAAAAATATTAAGAAATGTTGCATCAAAATGAATAGTTGCTATTTTTGCTAATCTTGCTCTCTCCTTGTGTGTGTATGTGTTAGAACATCCAAAAAGGAACAATAGAGATAGCTTAGATAGTTGTGGAGAAGATATTTCGAAAATTTTGATTGCCAAAGCAACAAACCACTGTGTTTGTAAAAAAAAGGATAAATAGCGGTTTCTTTTATATATAATTAAACAGACACCCTACCACACATGAAATTATGGGGAGTCCATAATCTTCTCATGTTCTCTTCATTACAATATAAGAATCCTGACATCACAATGCCATATAGGCCCACAACCCATGAAGGCTCAGCAGGACAAGTTAATTTGTGCAACTTAAATTAAATTTGATCAAAAGACAACTTAAAATTGGTGATTCCAGTTCACCTGACATTTTCATTTCCAAACACTTTATTCACAAATATTTTCATAACCTAAACTGTTATTACTACAAATATCACAGAGAAAATGGTGAGAGAAATGATTTGAGTTTTTGCTAAGAGATGGCGGAATGAGACATGCGGATGTGTAGAAGTTTCATAGACGATTGTTTACCTTAGGTGGTTGTCCGATGATCTAGGGCTTCTGCGATCTAATGTCGTAGATGGGAACGTTTGCTACGATCGGTGGCCGGAAAGGGGAGCGGATCGGCGAGTACAGAAACAGGAGTGGCTGCTGCGAGTTGTAGGATGGCTGCTTCCTCGATCTACTGCCGGAGACGGGAGAGGCTGCCGCGAACCGTTGCCGGAAAGAGGAGCCGCACAACGAGTATGGAAGCGGGAGGCGGATTTCGCAAGTTGCGGGGAAGGGCTGCTTCCGTGAGCTGGGAGAGATGATGGGGGAAAGTTAGGGTTGCGAGTAAATTTCTGGAGAAGGGTTTTTTTAAACGTTTTGGGGTGCAGATAGCCAAAATCGGGGTGCGGTTAACAATCACCTAATAATATGATGTGGCGCTAATAGCAAAATACGTCGTGCCTATAACAATTATATAACTATTTTAAATACAATGATATGTTAAAAATAATTAATTTTAAAATAAAAAGTTATATACATATGTAATAATATAGGAGAAATATAATATATTTGATGGGGTCAGCCCCGATTTATAGTGAAACCGGGCTGCATGTAGCCATTTTCCCTCTCCCCGACTCATATCTTATCATGGGAAGTTATATGCATAACCACCGCAAGCGCGATTTGTGCGCCCGATCTACATGAAAACTATCGCGCACCAGATCCCTAAACAGTGCGACCGTCGCCAACAGGCGGCGCAAGCCAGCCCTGCCTGGGCTGATGACCACCCTCTATCCCTCTCCTTAGACATCTCGGGCACCCCCGTGAGTGTCGAGCGAGACCGCCCGAGCCCGGGCAGCATCGCCGTGGTTAGCCACCGTGAGGGCCAGCCAAGGCCGCCCCGACTCGGGCGGTCTCGACGCGGCCAGCCTCCATAAGGGCAAGCCATGGACGACTGGATCGGGATGGCCTCACAGCGGCCAGTCCCCGCGAAGGCCGGTCGAGGCCGCCAGGATCAGGGAGGCATCGCAGCGGCCGACCATAGACACCCTTCCCGGGGCAGCTTTGCCGCAGCCGGCCCCCTTGAAGGCCGATTGAGGTCGCTTATTTCTAGGCGACCTTGTCGCTGCCGACCCCCGCAAGGGTCGGCCTAGGCACCCGAATCCGTGCGTCCTCACCGTGGTCGGCACATAGGAAGGGTCAGTCGAGCACGCCTATGTAAGACCGTCTTTTTTGATCGGGTCTTATGCCCAGAATCGCTGCTTTGCGGTGACACCAACACTTGAGGAGTTCGTCACCACAAATCGCCGATCCAGATGGCAATTTCTCAACCATAATCCACAGAAGAAAAGAAGTAAAACGTTCATATTCATTTATATAAAAAAAACATGTCCATGATCACGATGCAGTAAAACATAAGTCCATAAAAGGAAATAAACTAATATTAAAGAAGGATAAGGGGGTTCCTGCCCCGTACAATTGTCCTCACCACAAAATGCTTGCGGAAGTAAAACTACTAATCACTGACTTATCCCCGTACTGATGGTGCTGGTGCTATTCCTTAACTAGGCAGGTTCACCTCCTCCTGTACCGTACTCCTGTTGGGCTGGGTCCCCTGGTGTCCTTGGTGTTATGACCATCAGGCCGTTAGTTTACAACTAAGTAGCCTTCACATGTCTAGGAAGAAAAGTCGTTACCCTTGAAGCCCTCTTTGGTGCCATCAGCTCCAAGCTAGCTCGAACGAATCACAAGAGCTTTTCCTCCGCAACGCTGGCTTCGGACCTCTCGTCGACAAACCGCAGCACCACCTGTGATCAGCCCCCTTTCCTCCTCCTCCTTCTTCCTCTCTTTTTCTCTCTCTAACTTGTAGAAAGATGAAGGCACTAATCCAAATGAGAATATGTTCTTAGTTTTCGGCCTTTAGTAAAAGAGGAAAGAAGCTCAGCCCTTGGATCCAGGCTAAAGGAATGGACGGCGACAATTTCACCAAAAAGTATAAATTTTGCCTAACACGGCCTGTGACACGCCTGTGTCTCAGGCCGTGTGCCTCAAACGGTGGTCAACCGACCTATCCAAACCAGTGACACGCCCATTGGACATGCCCGTGTCATGGGCCATGTCACCCAACACGCCTCCAGACACGCCCGTGTCGGTGGCCATGTGCATCGGCGAAAATAATCCCAAAATCGCCCGAGACTCACACAGCTTGTGACATGCCCGTGTCCCAGGCCGTGTGCCCAAACACGGCACTAAGACACGCCCTGGCGCAAAATTCGTCTGGCTGAGTTCGTCAACCTGAAGGGACACGCCCTGTGACACGCCCGTGTCACAGGCCGTGTGTACCCATCTGTCGACACTCGATGACCACATCTCGACACTCGACGATCGTCGAGCAAATTTCGTCGAGCACACGACACGGCCTGGGACACGCCCGTGTCCTGGGCCGTGTGCCTTCTCTCGACACATCGTCGAGCGAAAAACGTCGACTGATCCTCTCGACACTCGACACACACAGGACACGCCCTGGGACACGCCCGTGTCCCAGGCCGTGTCACCCAAAACTTGGCCTGCTGAGAAAATCGGGCTGTTACATAAGTCTCGATCCCCCTCCACTCCCCTATGATGCCTAGGCACCATGTGGGAAGAAGGAAAGTGAAGTGCTAAATGTGGAGATAAACAAAAGCAGGTGACGGTGGACCTAACTATCATATGTTAAAAATTTACTTTTACAGCAACGACAGGTTTATAAACAACAAATAAAGGTAGCAGTGTAGTAAGAGCAACATCTAAAGTATAAGTATAGCAGTTATTATCATTATAGAAAAGTAACCTTAGCTTATAAGAATACTCATATAGACTTATAAGTTAAGGGGTCGTTTTGCATGGCTCCCATCATATAAGCTATAACATACTAGTTTATACAATGGGTGTCAGGTTATATGCAGGTATGTTTGTTCTGATATGTTATGTCATGATTCATGCATGTGCAATACACGCACATGACACTATGCACACAGATCTTTAGTTCCCCCATTTGGAGTTAGCTAAACTCTCAGGTACCTCATGTAGTGGTAAACAGAGGCATGAGTTGGGCCTCCCCACTCCTAGGTCGGCATTCACACTACCTAACCTAGACCTTGCGTACTACTCGGTACACCCACAGTCAGGTGCTATGGAGTCTCTTGTACTAATGCTGGCAAACCACCAGTCTTTTCTTGGCTAAGTGAGTACTTACACCCGTCGAGTCAATGTATCTACATCGGTGTTAACACCCATCCAATAATGAGGACCCACCACTTAATGCACATGCACACATGCTATAACAGCTTCCGAGCCAACAGCTCTTAATACTTAAACCATATTATCAAACATCAAGCCCACTGCTCATGAACCTACACCAACTATCCTCCCGAAACAAAGAGGTGAGTGTATGTGACAGTGATTATTAAAGGTTACTCTTTTAGTCTGTTTGTACAACCCCGTGTTTGCTGAATTTGTCCATCAGATTAGGCTAGCGAACCAGAATGACCCGCAAGCCACAATACAGTTATCGGGCGAACCCAGATAGTCGACTCGCTCCCGCCAAGGCTAGGCGGGTGAGCCGTGAAAGCAATCCCATCCAGTCCGTGCCTGCCTTGGCTACCTTATCGTCGGCTTGCCTCCATAGAGGGCACGCAAGCCATGGAGCCCAGCTCGCCATCTCCTAGAGTTAGAAGGCGAGCTGCGCGAGCCGGGCCGCATCTGCTCGTGTCTTGTAGGAAGGCTTACGATCGGGTCAGCAGGAGGCCCTCAGGGTTGGCGTTGAGTGATGCTTTTCCACATAACGTCGCAGTTCTTGGCCCTTGGCATTGAGTGATGCTTCTCCACTCAATGCCTTAGTTCTTGTCCCTTGGCATTGAGTGATGCTTCTCCACTCAACGCCTTAGTCTTTGGCCCTTGGCATTGAGTGATGCTTATCCACTCAACGCCGTAGTCCTTAGCCCTTGGCATTGAGAGATGCTTCTCCACTCAACACCGCAGTTCTTGGCATTGAGTGATGCTTCTCCACTCAATGTCGCAGACCTTGGAGTTGAGTGATGCTTCTCCACTCAATGTCGCAGTCCCTGGAGTTGAGTGATGCTTCTCCACTCAACGCCATAGTAGGGTCCAGAGGAAAAATTACCTGGATACCCTCAGAGGTCTGCATTTAGCTCCTCAGAACAGCGGAGTTATGCTGTTGGCAGACCACTTTTGTCTGCTTATGGCCGTTCCAAACAGCAGAGGTGCGCTGTTAGCAAACCAACTTCAAAAACTATAAATAGACCCTAGGGGGAACCAAAGAGGGCATGCTTACTCATGCCCTGGTCTTCTTGCTCTTTCTGAGGTATCCTTAGCTCAGCACTTGGCTAAGGAGGGGAAGCGCTCTAAGATCTTCCGGGTGTGTGGTGGGACCTCCGTGTTATAGCCTTGGGTATGTTCCTTGTCCTAAGTCTTTGGTCGTTCGGCTTGTGAGAGAGAAGTAAGTTTACGATCATCCCAACCCCAAGGGTCGAACTCCACAGAGACAGATTTTTTGATTTCTACATTTTGGTGCAGTGAGCGTGTAGTGTGATTAACACCGAAAATCTTTTGCGTACTCAATGACTTGAGGAGATGGATATGGTTCGGGCAGGTCCGAGTTGCCACCCCCTCCCCATCCCGCCACCCTCGGGATGTTCGATGACTTCCGAAAAGAGGTGATTAGCCTCGTAAAGTTCTCACTCGGCACGCACGCCGAGTTCTCGACGCCGGCCGTTCTAGTTGTCGCTGACCCAGCCCTAGGCGAGGACTCCCAAGCTAGGAGAGCTAGGAAGGAGGCAGCAGAGGAGGAGAGTCGGTGAGATCTTCCCGGGCGAGTGTTGTTCCCCAGCTCGGCAAGTGAAGGCCGGTTCAACAAGATGGGTGTGCGAGACCCCACGACTCGTCCAGTAGGGGGTAGGCAGCCACTTCAGTGAGTTGGTTTCATCTGCCCCAGTTCTAGAGGTGTTTCGAGAGCAAGAGATGTCATACTATACAAAGAAGAAAGACCCGGTTCAGCACATTTAGTGGTTAGAGGATGTGGTTCGATAAGGCAGATGTCAGATGCCTTCAAATACAGACTGATCGCCATCACCCTCAATGAGAAGGCAAGAGATTGGTTCCACCAGTTACAGGCCAGCTCTATCTACTGCTTCGACGACCTATGCCGTGGGTTCATGCTGAGGTCCACCACCTCCAATAAGAGGAAGAGGGAGTCTGAGTCCCAATTCAACATCAAGTAGGGATTGAACGAGACGATGGGTAGCTATGTGGACCAGTTCCAGGAGGAGTTCACCGAGGTCCACGAGATGCCAGGGCACTCCCTGATGATGGAGTTCACCTTGGGCTATAACAGGTCTTCTTTAGGATGGAGCAGAAGAGGGTTCCCCCTCACTCCTATGTGTAGCTGATGGAGAGGGCCGGAAGGTAGGTCGACGAGGATGCGTTGAACCCAAAGTTTGTGAGGAAGTTGGCCAGGTGGATCACAGAGGAGGAGGAGGTGCCAGGAGGTGGAAAAGTTCAAGAGGTGAGGAAAGCTGAACCCTCACAGAGGGAACAGCAGCAACAGCCGAGGTGGGGCCGCTAGGAGCTGAACAATCGACTGGGCTAGAGGTAGCAGGAGTGGCAGGAACAAGGCCAGTGGAGAGGATTCCATGGAGGAGATAATTGCCAGGGGGGCCAAGGTCAGTTCAACTCCTAGGGCTGGAGGCAGGGCCAAAGGCCTCCTCTCCCTAATCAATGTCAGGCTATGACGATAGCCTAGAGGAGGAGAGGTCAACAAAGGAGAAGGGGGTAAGTCAATGTTGAGTTGCCCAAATGTGTTTTCCACCAGGAGGAGGTCCATGCTACGGCCACGTGCCTAGAGTTCCTTGAAATGAGGGGAAATAGGGAGCAGCAATAGCAACCCCGCTAGGAGGTGCGGATCAAGAAAGTCCTACCCAGGGGAGAGGAGGACAGGCGCGAGGACCGGGCTGATGTCAGAGCCTGACAAGGGATTAGAGTGATCCATAGGGGGGTGGGAGTTGAGGATGACCGAAAGGCAAGTCTCCATACTATTTACCGCCCGAGCATTGCTTCCACATCTCTAGCCCCACCACCGGAAGAGAAGATCACCTTCTGTAGGAAGTACATGCCAGATCATGAGTATTCCTTTTGCGACGCCTTGGTCATACAAAGCGCGGTCAAGAATTTCACTGTCTCCCGCATCCTCATCGATAACGGGAGTTTGGTCATTGTCATTTTCAAGAAGTCATTTGACGTAATGAAGGTGGAGGCCCAGAGGGTGCTGGCCCTAGTTGGACCGCTCTTTGTGTTCTCGGGAGAAAGGAAGGAGGAAGGAGGAGGAGTGGGACTCCGCGTTGCCTTGGTAGGGCAGTCCAGAAATTGCAAGTTCATCATCATGGACGCGCCCAACAATTACAAAGCTTTTTTTTGGATGGCCCCTCATCTGTGCCTTCTGCTGCGTGCCCTCATCTTTCCATCAGTTCTTGAAGTTTATCGCTGAGGAAATCCAAGTTAGGGTCTGGGGAGACCCTAAGGTGGCAAGGGAGTGCTATGTCACCGCAGTGAACTCCATTTCTTGGCAGGGAGGAGCTGAGGAGATGGAGTGGAGGATGGAGGAGCTATCCAGGTAGGAGGACGAAGGAGACGTGTAGGAGATGGAAGTGGAGTTTAAGATCCCATTTTTTGCTACGCTACTGGGTCTTACGCCCAGAATTGTCGTTTTGTGGGGACACTATCGCTCGGGAAGGTCGACACTATGAAACGCCAACCCTGCCGACACAACAGAATCACCAAAGATGCAGAAGCTTATAAGAGAAGATAGTAAATGTCAAGTCCACAAAACATATCATATATAAATATATAGGATGAATCGCAGCATGTCCCAGAAATAAAAGGAGTATCAAAAAAACGAGACGAGTAGAAAGGTAAATGGGTTTATGCCCAGTACATCAGAATCCTCACTACGAGGTCACTCACAGAAGCTAATAAAACTAAACACTCACAAAACTAGAAGAGTGTGCTCCTGAGTTAGACTGGCCCACCTCCATGTGCACCATGCCCTACTGGTGCTGTCTCTCCAGCTGCTGCCTGTCTCCTATCCGGAGACCCTGTAGAAAAAATATGGTATACCGACCGTTAGTCATAAGACTAAGCCAACTATCATCCCCGCCTCCCCCACAACTCCTAGGCACCATGTGGGAAGGAGGATAGGGAAGATATTGTGGTGGAGAAGTGTCAAAGCCGATGACTGCAGACATAAACTACAGTGATATCATAGAGTTATAAAGGTTCACAACAGTAATATGATAATACTAAAGTAAGGCAGTAAAGTAAGAACAGTAAGAGAGCAAACTATATTGAAGAATAACCTTAACTTATATGAATGTCCATACAAACTTATAAGTTAAGTTTGGATTTTGCAAGACTCCCATTGTATAAGCTATCCCGTAGTAGGTTATACGATGAGATGTCAGGTTTTATGCAAGTATGAGTGTAGTGAAATGCTATGCAAATGAAATGCTATGTTCACACAAGTGCAACTCACGCACACGACTCTATGCACACAGACCTTTAGTTCCCTCATTTTGGAGTTAGCTAGACTCTCAGGTACCTCGCGTGGTGGCAAACAGAGGTAGTGGGTCGGGCCACCCCACTACTTGGTCGACATTCATGCCACCCAACCTAAACCTTTATACGCCTCAACGTGAACGACACACCATGGAGCCTCTACATACCTTGCTAGCAAAACCACCATTCTTTCTTTGGCTAAGTGTGAACCAAACTCGCCGAGTCAATATATAGACGTCGGCGTGAATGACAGTCAAGTAACAAAGACCCACCACCTTATATTATGCACATGCAAACAAGAACATCCGAGCCATAAGATCCCCGGACTAACCCGTCCGTCAAACCACCTATCGAGCCATCAGCTCGCCGGGCTATCCTTCCCACTTCTAAAACCACCGAGCATACTGCTTGAATGACAAAGCTAAACTAACAAGCCTGTAACTAGAGGTGAGTGTAAGTGGATTTTTAGTATAGACTAATTACTCTTGTAATCAATTTACTCTTACAGTTTACGTTAACCTTAGATTGCCCAAGGCATTCCCTGTGAAGGGCTCTCGAGGGCACTAGGAACTACGATGGGCTGAAGCCCAAAGCTCCCGTTCGCAAGGTAATTATTATTACTGGAATCTACCTATAATAAACCCCATTTTAAGTTTACTTAATCTAACCCTAGTGCATTTGACTCTTGAACTATTCTTAAGTGTATTTGCACTCTCTCATCAAGGAAGGATGATCGTTCGTCGCTCTCAGTTACGACGTTAACCTAACCAACCAGGCTATCACAAACTGACCTACATTGATGACCTCAGTCATACACTACAGGTTAAGTACATGATGAGTTGTAAATATACCTATTTTATGTACATTAATTAAGTCGTTTTCATTTCTTTTTGTTATTTTTGTTTAATTTTCTTTAATAAATTGTTTCTTTTTTGTAAAATTTATTCTAACTTAGCTTTATTTTTGTTTCCTGAATTTTTCAGGAAATTGTCAAATTTTGCATGGGTCACGCCCGTGTACTTTGGGTCACGCCCGTGACCAGGGCGTGACAATTCAAACCCATGAAATTGGCCGCGAATTGAAGAGAAATCATGTGACACGCCCAATGTCACGCTCGTGTCCAATGATACGACCCATGACCAATGCCCGTGTCACTCCTGCTCGACATTTTCCGCTTGACGAATGTCGACCAAGTAGACACGCCCAGCTCACGCCCGTGACCTCGGGAGTGACTACTCCACCTGGCCTGAAAAGACCCGCGCCGCGACTTTTCGACGCAACTCGCGCCCAGTTCCACCTCCCCGACCCGCCCACCGTCACGCCCGTGACCTGGGGCATGACCGCCGCGTTTCAGTCGAAGTCAACTTTCATGTCAAATCTCGCCAGCCGCCGTTTGTACAGTGCTGACAAGCCCCCCTACACACCCGTGTCAGGGGGCGTGTCCCATGAAAAATTTCACTATAAATTCAGAGCTTCTGCTTGTAATTCTATTCTTTTTCCTTGAACCATTTTGCTTAAGGGGCCGGCTGTTAGATGTATTTTCAAATGCTTTGTAAGGGATTTTCTCCCCCTCTCTTTATTTTCGTTTTAACTTTGTAATAGTCTTTTAGTATCAATAAAATTTATAGTTTTTCTTCTGTTATATGGTTTTGGAATGCATCTATGTGCCCATCTCCTTTGCAATCTTATTTTTTTCTTTTGTTTTAACTTTGCTTTTCGTATATTTTTTGTACATGTGTGTGTATGAGATTAATTTGCAAGTTTTTATACTTAGTTATTTGTTCTTTGTTTTGGTTAGACTAGGTTTTGATAGCTTTCTATTTCATTCCTATAGATTCGTAAAACTATTTTCAGAGTGGTTTTCATTTTTTCTAACTTAGATTTTTCTTTTTATGTCGTAAAACTTTTCGTTCTTTTTTACTTTATTTTCACTTTTTATGCACTTTTACGGAGTTATAAGAATGAAAATATAGTCATTTTAATTTTTTGTGCATTTCAATTTTCATTTTAATTTTTCTGTCATCTTTTTATTCATTTCTACCGCATTCTAGCGGTAGAAATGTATTCGTTTTAATTTTTCGAGCACTTTCATTTTGCGTTAATTTGCAAAAACCTTTGCTCCGTTAATTTTTATTTTCACTTTTTATGTATTTCTACCGCATTCTAGCGGTAGAAATGTAGTCATTTTAATTTTTCAGTAACTTAGTTTTTAACATTTTTGTACTTGTGCGTGTGTGTATGAGATAGATTTTACAGCTTTCTTTCAATTAATGTAGAGTGTGTACGTGTGCGCTGCTAATTTCCGCCTACTCGTTCAGAGTTAAATGACAAGTCTTTATTTTCCACCTACTCATTTGAGTAGGATTTGCGTGCGTGAGTATTTACTTTCTGTAGATTGAGTGAGTTTGTTGTCTTTATTTTCCGCCTACTCGCTAGGAGTTAAATGACAGATCTTTATTTTCTCCTAATCATTTGAGTAGGACTTGTGTGCGTGTGTTTTAATTTTAAGTAGAGTGTGTGCATGAGTTTTCATTTCAGTAGAGTGCGTGCGTGGATGCATTTATTTTTTCCTACTCGTTTGAGTAGGACTTGTTTTATTTTGTGTCGCCCACTCATTTGAGCCGGGACTTGTCTTTTACTGCTTTCATTTCAGTACTACTCGTTTGAGTAGGACTTGCAATTTACTGCTTTCCCTTACAGCTTTCCTTTACTGCTTTCCATTTATTGCTTTCTTTTTATTGCTTTTTCTTGCAAGTCGTTCTCCTTCCGATGAGTGGCTAACCATTCTTATCACTCACTATCGAAGAGCATTGGGACAGATAAAATAGCTTTAAATAATTAAAGTTCCTATTTTTCTAATTAATTAAATTAACTTAAGGTTTGTCTACGGTTTACGAAGCATAGGACCACATAATCGATGTGTGGGCTCTATTTCTATAGTCCATACGATAGCTAGCCGAGAGGCTGTGCATATCGACCGATCACCCCTTTTAAAAGAGAGTTCCGCACTAACTCTCGAGAGAGGAGGCACGCAAACTCTACCGGATTGGGTCCCCCACCCAATAGCGGGGTTCTTAGCGTAATCCGGGTGTTAAGAGAAATCGTTCGTCGGACGAGAGTCCGGTCGAATAGTCTTAGCATTCAGGTGAGCTATATTCCTATAGCTAGGTGAGCTCATTTTAGTGGAACCTCCATGGCCAAGTCTTCTCCTTAATTAATTTGAAACTTAGGATCTCTTTTTATTAAAAGTTTATTTTAGTTTTAATTTAATTCGATGCTGTCGCGCTAAGCTTTTCATCGGCTCCACCTTTTATGCTTTCATTTTCTGTCATTTTTATTATATATAAAAAAATACCCGACAAGTAATTATTGATAAAATAATAGTCCCCTCTAGGGAAGAGTAGAAATAATCGACCCAACCCCGAGAACAATATGACCTCGATATTCCACACTGGAATATCCTGTACTACTCACGATAGGTGCACTTGTCTACTTTCGTTAAAACTCGCTCTAAACCGTTTTATATCCAAATAAATAAATCCGCGCGCCCCGTTTTTTAAATAAAACCAAATCCGCTTTTCTAACTAAACTGCCTGGGGCACCGCGAGCTCGTAATAATTTTTGGAGTTTTAACCTGCAAACAAGTTTTTGGCGCCGTTGCTGGGGAGTATTCATGTTGTTATTTTGAACTCTGGAATACTATTAATTTTACCTATTATATATATACAAAAAAATGTCCAACAAAAACTAAATTAATAATAAGTATTATTACAAAAACTTAAAAAATAAAAAAAAAACTACTTAAAAAAACAACCCAAAACTTAAAAAAATTGTGTTATTATTATCTATAAAAACATATAAATAAAATGACGTCGTTTTCTACTAACAAAAACAAAAAAAACTAACTAACTAAAAAACCGAAAAAAAACTCAAAAAAATCCAAAAATCTAAAAAACTTAAAAACTTAACATCCAAAAATCTAAAAAAATATAAAAACAAAAAACTCGAAAACCTAAAACACTAAAAAACCACAAAAAACCCAAAAATTCCCCTCCTAAAAACCCACAAAAATTACCATATATATGTTTTATTTTAACTTATTTCGTTTCAAAATCCCAAAAACCATTTTACCAAAAAATACTAAACACAGGACATAAATAAAATTTTTCTATTATTAAAATATTATATATTTATTTTGTCACTTCGGCGCACTTCACACTTTTATGCACGCTAGGGGTTCGCATATCTGTAATGCTTTTATAGCTAAGACGTTAGCTTACAAGTCACACACACTTGCCCCCCTACCGCCCGCGACCTTTTGGTCTACTTTCTCTTTTTCGTTTTTCAGTTCTCTTTCTACTATCTCTTATTCATAATGCATGGTTTCACTTTCATAACGGGCCTCCTCGAACGGGTTTTCAGGGAAGCTTTCTTAACTCCTGTTTTTCTTTTTATTTTTGTACATAACTGCTTGGTCTTTATTTCTTATTCCTCATACTTAGTGCAACATTGGGGATAATGTTGGACTTAAGTATGGGGGTGTGTTTCCTGCTTTTTGTTCTTTTATTTTCTGCACCCAATCAAAAATACAAAAAAATTACAAAAATTTAAAAACTACATGAAATTTTTTTTCATGTTTATAATCAAAAACTCAAAAAAAAAAGAAATTATAACACAAAAATCCCAAAAATTTTTACTTTGTAATTATTTTTGTAGATATTCTCTTCCTCTTCTTTTTCCTTCTTTTCTTTATAAATAACACCTCTTTCTTTTTTTCCCTCATTCTTGAAAATAACTTTAAAAAAAATCAAAAATCAAAAAAATTTGAAAATCCAAAAAAGTGAATAACTCTAAAAATCCAAAAAAAGACAATAATCAAAACACAAAAAAAGAGATAAAAACCCTAAAATCAAAAAATCCTTTATTATGAAACAAATAACATTGAATATGTCATATCTTAACCCTTTTTGCTTTCCAAAAATCTAGTTTCGACTTTCGATTTAATTTATATGAGAATTTTACTTATTCTTTGTTTACTATTTGTTTATTTATTAAAGTTTGATAGATTTAAGTGTCTGGGGTTTAGTTTTAAAGAATTTTTTATGTCTTTTCCTTATAATAGAGAACCTGTTTTTCACCACCACTTCTAATTTTTATAAATAGATGCTCGTATTTTATGGTAGAAAATAACAATCATGGATTTTAATTATTTCTACTTTTTGCTTTTAGAAATATTGGAACGTTCATTTTAAAAAGGTTGCTCTCAAAACTTTTTTATTAAAATCTAGCTTTCTTTGAAAAAAATAAACTTACCTCCATTTTTTTCATGTCATACTTGACATGAATACCCCTATTTTATCCCTTAAAAGATCTTATGTCAATAAGAATAAGATTTCATTCCGTAAACAAGGCACCCAATAATTTAAAAAGATTATATGTTACGGAGTTAGAGGATAAAATTCATTAGTCCTACACATATACATTGGATTAATTTTATTATTATGAAGTTGAAAAAGAAAAAAATCATATTAGGAAAATAAGATTTCATTTTCCTAATAATCCAAAAATAAAAAAATGGAGGTTCGAGAAAAAATTACCTCACCTCAAATACCAAGCCCTCTTCATAACCCACCAAGCCACTTATCCTATTTCAATGATTCTAGAATTAATTTAAATTATTTTGGAGAGCATAATTTTTAAATTTCATTATTTCCTTTAACTTCTTTTAAGCTAAAGTTTTTTATATAATTTCAATCTATCCTTATTAAGCTACCAAAAATAAATTTTTGTTCTCTATTGTATTTTATCTAGAAGTCTTTTTGAACCTCTTCCTCTATTTATAACATTTTCATAATTTATGATTTAACTCTTATACCCTGGATATTTATTTTGATCTTACTTTTAATTAATTCAAGCGGTAGCTAAACTTAGGATTTCTTTAATTCCTTATAAGTTCATCTCAAACTTTTGCTCTGGAATAACAAATGGTTAAGTCTGAGGGTATTTGATGAGTTGTAAATATAACTATTTTTATGTATATTTATTAAGTCGTTTTCATTTCTTGTTGTTATTTTTGTTTAATTTTCTTTAATAAATTGTTTCTTTTTTGTAAAATTTATTCTAACTTAGCTTTATTTTTGTTTCCTGAATTTTTCAGGAAATTGTCAAATTTTGCATGGGTCACACCCGTGTGCTTTGGGTCACGCCCGTGACCAGGGCATGACAATTCAAACCCGTGAAATCGGTCGCGAATTGAAGAGAAATCATATGACACACCCAATATCACGCCCGTGTCCAATGACACGCCCCGTGACCAATGCCCGTGTCACTCCTGCTCGACGTTTTCCGCTCGACGAACGTCGACCAACCAGACACGCCCAGCGTCACGCCCGTGACCTGGAGCATGACTACTCCACCTAGCACGACAAGACCCGTGCCGCGACTTTTTGACGCGACCCGCGCCCAGTTCCACCTCCCCGAAACGCCCACCGTCACGCCCGTGACCTGGGGCGTGACCGCCACGTTTCAGTCAAGGTAAACTTTCATGTCAAATCTCGCCAGCCGCCATTTGTACATTGCTGACACGCCCACCCTACACGCTCGTATCAGGGGGCTTGTCCCATGAAACATTTCCCTATAAATTCAGAGCTTCTTGAAAGAGAGGGGTAGATACAGTTTACTCTAAAGGGGGGTGAATAGAGTATAAAAAAATTTTAGATTTATTGTGGAATTAAAATATTGATACTTCTATGAAAGTGGTAAAAGCATGAAACTATCATAGCACAATACACAAAGACAACACAAGGCAATCCAGACGACACAAGAAATTTTATAGTGGTTCCCCAAATCTGAGTTCATCCACTATTCTACCACCCTGGCAGGAATCCACTTAGGTTTTTGATCAGGTGCCCTATCACCACAAGATCTGCTTCAGGTAGATCTAGAAACCCTTCAGGCTTTTGATCATGTGCCTAAAAACCAATAGGTTTTTGATCAGGTGCCCTATCACGAAGGAGTTCACTTTTGAAGGGAGTAAGAACCCTGTACATGAGAGGTTAAAGAAAAATAGATGACATTCATCTCTTTCTCAAACACAATGAGAAGACTATGTGGATTTGATGATGCCAAAGCTCCCCCTGAGATTTTGAGTAGTTTCAGGAAGAAGGAAGCTTTGTCATGGGTGTAGGTCTTCAGATTGATGTTGATTCGAGCTCTCTGTAGATTGTTGAAGACTGATGAAGAAAGAAGACTAGAGAGATTTGTGTGTTCAGCAAGTTCTTCTTCCTTGTATTTTGCAAAAACAAGAGACCTTCAAAGCAAAAAAAAAAGATTGAATTTCTGACTGACTTTATTGATTCTTGTTGTCTGTGTCTTTTTAGGTTCTCTGTATATTTTTGGAATGACTAACGGCCGGAATTTGAATTCCCAGACAGTACTTAATTCTCTGCAAGAATTTAGGAGCCCAAACAGGTAGAATGGTTGGCAATCATAAATACACTTCCACAACTGTCTTGACAAACTATTCTGTGAATACCATTATCAATGCTTCATGAGATACAACTATCAGCCTTGAGAATGTCAGCATTAATTATCAGAATATATTTGCCTTTATCATAACCAAAATAAATACTTCTGACCGGATTGAGAGAACTGATAACTGAAGGCAGTAAAAAATCGTAGAGCTTGACTCAGAGATCGTCGAACTGGGTTAAGAGATCGTCGACCTGTGAGCAACTATCGTAGATCTGAGATAACTACTGAGAAGCACAAGATCGTCGACCTGAGCTAGTAGATCGTCGAGCTCAGTTCACAGTAGAAGACTCTGAGATCTTCGATGGGAGGTCGATGATCGTTGAGCTGAGAATTGTTTCTGGACTTACAATATTTTCTAGAATGTCATACTGAAGAAGCCAGAAATCGTCGACCTGAGAACTTGGCTCGTCGACATGAGAATTTGACTTGTCCTTCTAAAACAGCTTCTGTGAACTGTGTCGACAGATGGTTCTGGGTATCGACACAATTCCTTCTGGTGTCCACTAATATTGTCGACTAATAATTTGTGAACTGTGTCGATACAAATCCTTCTTGTGTCGACTGAGATAGTGTCAACTAATATTATCTGTGTCGACTGATAGTCTGTGTGTCGACACAAATATTCTAGGTGTCGACATAGCCTCTCTGTGTGTTGACACAATTCTTCTGGGTGTCGACATAGCCTTTCTGTGTGTCGACACAATTCTTCTGGGTGTCGACACAACTACTTGAGTCTCTGACAAGCTGTTGTAGGCTGATCCATGTGATGTTCACTCTTGGCCTACACTAAAGAAATAAACCTATGACCCTGACTGTTGAAACCAAAAACTTGGTCTCTCGTGGAGTTCGGGGTCCCAAAAGAGGGGTGACCTCACACCTACTACACTCGGAGGAACGCCACGGACCGAAGACTTGGGAAACTAGGAACAGACCCTCGGCTCTAGCGCGGAGGTCCCACCTCACACCCGGAAGGCTACCTGAGCTCTTCCCCTCCCTAGCCAATGCTCGAGCTAGGGTGCCTTGGAGGAGCCCTCTCTACTCTACCAAGGAGAAACTAAGGGAGGAGGAAGCCAAAAAGATCCTCCCCAAAGGCACCCAAGGGGGTCTATTTATAGTTTTTCCCAAGCACATGACCCATAATGTCTGAAACGCCCCCAAGGCAAATAAGCCTTGGGCCAATAGGAAACCGCCATGCCGGGGGCAAAGAGGTAAAAACATCCCGGGGGCAAAACGGTAACGACAAGGCCCAAAGGGGGCTAAGGATGGGGAGAGCTCATATGCCAATCCGCAGGGCGGGCGAGACCCGGCCCCAGGCCGGCCTCGCCCCCACCTGCCCGCGGGGCGGGCGAGACCCGGCCCCGGGCCGGTCTCGCCCCCACCTGCCCGCGGGGCGGGCGAGACCCGGCCCCGGGCCGGTCTCGCCCCACACCTGCCCGCGGGGCGGGCGAGACCCGGCCCCGGGCCGGTCTCGCCCCCCCACCTGCCCGCGGGGCGGGCGAGACCCAGCCCCGGGCCGGTCTCGCCCCCACCTACCCGCGGGGCGGGCGAGACCCGAACCCGGGCCGGTCTCGCCCCCACCTGGCCGCGGGGCGGGCGAGACCCGGCCCCGGGCCGGTCTCGCCCCCACCTGCCCGCGGGGCGGGCGAGACCCGGCCCCGGGCCGGTCTCGCCCCCCCCCTGACCGCGGAGCGGGCGAGACCCGGCCCCGGGCCGGTCTCGCCCCCACCTGCCCGCGGGGCGGGCAAGGCCCGGCCCCGGGCTGGTCTCGCCCCCACCTGTCCGCGGGACGGGCGAGACCCGGCCCAGGGCCGGTCTCGCCCCCACCTGCCCGCAGGGCGGGCGAGACCCGGCCCCGTGCCGGTCTCGCCCCCACCAATCTGTTGCACCTTCCTCAAAGAAGGGGCCACCGGGGGGGAGGTAAAATTTTTCCCCCATACTAGTATATTTCCAAGCTGGAGCCAAAATTGGCCACCGAGAGTTCAAAATACTCAAAAAAGCTTAAAAACTAAGCCCGCCTCATTTAGGTTCCACTCTTCACGAATACGGGGTTGTACACTGACTATACATTTTGGGTCAGTCTAAGCAAACCTAATAGTGATCCTTACCAAAATCAGAACTAGGGTTCCAACAATCTCCCCATATTTGGGTGAGGACACTATTTACATAACATAAAGAAAATACAAAGCAATAAACCGGAGCATTTGCTTATGCTGTTGCTATTGCTGATGTTGATGTTGAACCTTGCCCAAACCTATATCATTACAACATGTATCATCATAATCTGCTTCTGCTATTTCTGGAATTGCTACTGCTGTTGTAACTGCTGCAGCTTCATTGGTCATCTATATCTGCACAAAATTTCTAAAACACTTCTTCTTCCTGTACTGTTGGAGGAGACTGAGCTTGAAGTTCTGCTGAGGCTGAACCTGCTGCATCTTCATTGGACACCTACCCCTGCATGGTTTCAGTGAAAACTGGAAGCAGTCCCCTAGATGAAGAAGCGATAGAGGAAGCAGAAAGGGAGTAGTCGTTTGTTGAGGAAGAGTAAACCCATTCTTTGATCTCAGCAACAGATAGTTTGATCCGTGTAGACATGAACTTCTTCAGACCCTGATCATCACATAGTTGTAACATTTCGTGAAAATTAAGGTCATAGTGACTGATACCAATTGAAAGATAGGATCACAGTGACTGATCGCTTCGAAGTCGACGTGAAAACCAGTGTCGAACTTCATCTTTGAAAGAGCCACCGTTGAAATCGCCATGGAAGATCTATAGACTCAAGAGAGAAGAGATCAATGGCAAAGGGAAAATAAAATATGAAAATGCGAGACAAAGATCGAAGAGAAACCTTCATATAGGTTTTTGGAATAGAAAAGACGATCTCTGTTCGACGATAAAAGAAAAAACGTCGATCTTAGGTCAAAGATTAATTTATAAACAAATAATATCTTTGGTATCTGATCTCAGTCGGAGATTGATAGTCAAGCTTGGCTTGACGATCAATTAACTGAAGCAAAGTCGTCGATCTCTGGTCGACGATTTTTGTCTTCACATAGAGCTGTCGTCAAACGTAGTTCGACGATTTAGCTCAAGAGCTGTTCGAAGATCGTCGATCTTCATTCGACGATTTAGGAACAGATCCAAAAATAGAAGACAAAAATTAAATTAATCTTTCCCATTGATCATTCCAAGCTGATTCAGGAAGAACAGGTGCTCTTTTCATCAAGGGGTTTGGTGAAAATATCTGCTCTTTGAAAATCAGTGGAGATAAAGTCTAGATTAATTTTCTTTTTATCTACATTATCTCTAATGAAATGATGTCTTATATCATGCTTTGTTTTAGAATGATGCACTGGATTATGTGCTATAGATATAACACTAGTATTATCATAGAAGATGTTTGAATTATTTAGATTGAAAACATAATCTAAGAGTTGGTTTTGTATCCACAAAATCTGTGAACAGCATCTGCCAGCAGCCATATATTCAGCTTCAGTAGTAGATGTTGATACAGAGGTTTGCTTCTTGCAAAACCAGGACACAAGTCTATCACCCAAGAACTGGCAAGTTCCTAAAGAGCTCTTTCTGTCCACTCTGCATCCAGCATAGTCAGCATCTGAAAATCCAGTCAACTTAAATGCTGACTCTGTTTGATACCAGAGTCCTAGATTAGGACAACCCTTTATATATCTTAAAATCCTTTTATGAAAATAAGATGAGATTCTTTAGGGTTCACCTGGAACCTAGCACATAAATATGTAGCAAACATGATATCTGGTCTGCTTGCTGTTAGATATAGTAGGGATCCAATAATGGACCTATACCTGATCTAATCAACAGGTTTTTCATGTTCATCAGTGTCTAATACAGCATTGGCAGCCATGGGAGTCTTCATAGAAGATGCATCAGCCATCCGAAATTTCTTAATAAGCTCATTAGCATATTTAGATTGGGAAATGAAGATACCATCAGGAGATTGTTTCACTTGGAGACCAAGGAAATAAGATATGTCTCCCATGCTGCTCATCTCAAATTTAGAATGCATTGGATTAGAAAATCTCTTGCACAATTTGAGATCAGTAGAACCAAATATAATATCATCTACATATATTTGTACTAATAAGGTTTTATCATGATGCAATTTTGTAAAAAGGGTTTTATCTACCATGCCTCTAGAAAAACCATGCCCTAAAAGAAAGATGGCTAAGGTCTCATACCAAGCTCTTGGAGCTTGCTTTAAACCATAAAGAGCCTTATGTAGTTTAAAAACATGAGAGGGGGAAGTTGGAGAAACAAACCTGGAGGTTGTTCTATATAAACCTCTTCTTGTTGTACTCCATTTAGGAAAGCACTATTGACATCCATATGATAAACTGTGAACTTTTTGAAAGCAGCATAGGCCAGAAAAATCCTTATAGCTTCTAGCCTGGCAACTGGAGCAAAGGTCTGATCATAGTCAATTCCTTCCTCTTGCCTATATCCATGAGCAACATGCCTAGCCTTGTTCCTCATAATCACACCTTGGGCATCAAACTTATTCCTGAAAACCCACTTAGTTCCAATTTCTGGATAGCCTTTAGGCCTTGGAACCAAGTCCCAAACTCTACATCTTTCAAATTAATTTAGTTCCTCTTGCATTGCAATGATCCAATGGGGATCTTGCTCAGCATTAGTTATGGATTGAGGTTCAATTTGAGAGAGAAAACAGACATGCATCACATCATGGTTGAGTTGATGCCTTGTCTGTACACCTGCTGATATGTCTCCAATTACTTGGGATATAGGGTGATCCCTAAGTGTGAAAAAATCAGATGGTGGAGTTGGTTCAGCAACAATAATTGGAGTGATTTCCTCTTGTGGAATTACTTCTGCTGTTGGAGGAAGTTCAGTTTCTTCCATCGAGTCTTCTTCACTGTCTTCATTTGCTTGTGGTGAGCGATGAGATATCACGTTTTGGGTGAGATTTAAGTCATCCAGCTTTTTACATAGACTTGGTACCTGCAGATGATCACTGGTAGAAGCTTCCTTCTCCTTGTAAAACATATTAGCTTCATCAAATGTAACATGTATTGACTCTTCAATTTTCAAGCATGATTTATTGAGGACCCTATATGCCTTGCTAACTTGGGAATATCCTAGAAAGATTCACATTGTAGCTTTGGCTTCTAACTTTCTAAGATAGTCTTTGTTGTTATTATATATGTAACTGATACAACCAAAAATTCTTAAGTAGTCTATTTTAGGTTTCTTCCCTTTGAGTAATTCATAGGGAGTCTTGCCTTTAAGTTTGTGTATCAAACTTCTATTCAGGACATAATTTGCTGTGCTTAGAGCTTCTGCCCAGTAGGATAGAGGCATGTGAGCATCAGCAAGCAATGTGCCTGTAGTTTCAATGAGTGTTCTATTTTCCTTTCAACTACTCCATTTTGTTGAGGAATTCTATGAGCAGAGAAGCAGTGACTGATACCTTCCTTCTCACAGAATTCTTGCATAAGAAGAGATTCAAACTCAGTGCCATGATCACTTCTGATCAATGCAACTGGAGTAGAGTACTCAATCTTTATGCATTTCAGAAAGTTTGTAAGAACTTTGAAATTATCACACTTATTTCTCAAGAAGAAAACCCAAGAGAACCTAGAGAAGTCATCAACAATAACTAAAGTATAGGACTTCCCTCCCAGGCTTTGTACAGCAATTGGTCCAAAAAGGTCCAAATGAAGCAGATACAAAATACTAGGTGAATCACTCTTATTAACTGATTTAAAATTATTTTTAGTTTGTTTGCCTTCTTGACAAGCCTTGAAAAGGCTTTCCTTCTTGTAGGGGCAAGAGGGCAATCCTCTAACAAGGTTGTCCCTAGATAACCTAGCAATGTTTCTTAGATTTATATGTCCTAGCCTTTTATGCCACAAAGTATTATTATTGCTAACCTGATTAAATAAACAGATTTCTGAACAAGCAAAATTAAAATCAACTAAATAGATATTGCCTAACCTAATACCTGATAACACAGTAATGTTGTTTAGAGAAATATTACATTTAGATTCAGTAAAACATACCTCATAACCTGCATCGCATAGCTGTCATATGGATATCAAGTTATGTTTCAGCCCACTCACATATGCCATTTTCCTGAAAGTGACAGCTCCAAGTGTAAATTCTCCATAGCCTTCTGTCTTACCAAAGCTTGAGTCTCCAAATATAACCTTTGGACCTAGCTTTGCCTTATAGTTACTTAGATTGGCCTTGTTTCCTGTCATATGCTTAGAACACCCACTATCCAAATACCACTTATCCTGTATGGTAGGATAGGTCTTTATCTGATCACAAACTGAACATTCTTCAGATTCTTCTTCTTCTGAAACATGCCCTGAAGCATTTGATAGCCATTAAGCAGATTTCTTTGGCCTTTGCTTCCTCTTCATCTTCACTAGAGCTGGAGGAAGATGATTCTTCAGTGTCACTCCATGTTTCTGCAACAAACCCTCTCTCCTTCTTCTCGTGCTTGTAGGAAGATGGTTTGCTTGAGTGCTTCTTGGAGTATTTCTCTTTTCTCCTTTCCTTATACTTGTTTTCTGGACATTCTGGAAGAATATGTCCAGGTTTCCAGCAACCAAAATAGATAATCTCTTTAGAAGGGGTTTTATCATACCTTGGTTTATCATCACTCCTTGATGATTTCCTTCTGAGTTCTTTTATCTCCATCTTGAAGAATCTCTTTACAAAGAGACTCATCAACTCTTCATTTGATGGAGAAGTTTCTGATTCTTCTGAAGCTTTGAAGGCTATATTCTGCTCCTTCCTAGTTGGTGTAGCAGTCTTTTGTTAGCTCAGCTTTTCTTGTCTTCAGCAGCTGTTCATAGGATTTTAGCTTTCCTAAGACAAATTCTGTAGTCATCTCATGTGTGTTTTTGGTCTCTCTGATAGGCCAGATTCTAGAGTCCCATGAGCTGGGGAAGCACATGAGAATCTTGTCATTTATTTCTGTGACTGAGATGTCTTTGTGAAGAGTTTTTAGTTCATTAACAATGAGACTGAGTCTATTGTATATCTCAGAAACTTGCTCAGTTTCTTCCTTTTTAAAATTCTCATACTAGGAGATGAGATGAGCTTTCCTGTCCTTCCTTTCATCTGCTGATCCTGCAACCATCTGGTTTAAGGAATCCCAGATGGCCTTGGCTAATTCACAGTCAACTACTTTCTGAAATATGTCATCAGACATTGTTTGTGCCAGTATGTTCATGGCTCTTGCATTAGCACTCTTTGCTTCCTTGTATGCATCATTGTAGTCTGGAGGAGGTACTGCAGTCATGTTTGTGGAAGTACTTGCAGGGGCAGCTAGTGGTGGAGGTTCTCCTATTAAGATAGAAGCAAAAATGTCTTCATCAATAAAATTCATATAAAGCCTGATTCTTGCCTTCTAGATTCCAAACTTTTCCAAGTTGCAAACAGGAGGTCTGGTGCTTGCAAATTCCTTGTACTATGTCATGGAATAACAAAGAATAGAGTAAACAGATATCTATCAGAGATCTTAGGTTCAGGTGTTAGCCTGTACAACCTTAAAAACCTCCCTCTGATACCAATTGAAAGTGAGGGATAGATACATTTTACTCTAGAGGGGGGGGGGGGTAAATAGAGTATAAAAAATGTTTAGATTTATTGCGGAATTAAAATATTGATACTTATATGAAAGAGGTAAAAGCATGAAACTATCACAGCATAATACACAAAGAAAACACAAGGCAATCCAGACGACACAAGAAATTTTATAGTGGTTCCTCAAATATAGGTACATCCATTCTTCTACCACCTTAGTAGGAATCCACTTAGGTTTTTGATCAGGTGCCCTATCACGACAAGATCTGCTTCAGGTAGATCTAGAAACCCTTCAGGCTTTTGATCAGGTGGCTAAAAACCAATAGGTTTTTGATCAGGTGCCCTATCACGAAGGAGTTTACTTTTGAAGGGAGTAAGAACCCTGTACACGAGAGGTTAAAGAAAAATAGATGACAGTCTTCTCTTTCTCAAACACAATGAGAAGAATATGTGGATTTGATGATGCCAAAGCTCCCCCTGAGATATTGAGTAGTTTTAGGAAGAAGGAAGCTTTGTCCAGGGTGTAGGTCTTCAGATTGATGTTGATTCGAGCTCTCTGTAGATTGTTGAAGCCTGAGGAAGGAAGAAGACTAGAGAGATTTGTGTGTTCGGCAAGTTCTTATTCTTCCTTGTATTTTGCAAAAACAAGAGACCTTCAGAGCAAAAAAAAGATTGAATTTCTGACTGACCTTTTTGATTCTTGTTGTCTCTTTCTTATTAAGTTCTCTGTATATTTTTGGAATGACAAACGGCCTGAATTTGAATTCCCAGACAGTACTTAATTCTTTGCAAGAATTTAGGAGCCCAAACTAGTAGAATGTCTGGCAATCATAAATGCACTACCACAACTGTCTTGACAAAATATTCTGTGAATACCATAATCAATGCTTCATGAGATACAGCTATCAGCCTTGAGAATGTCAGCATTAATTATCAGAATGTATTTACCTTTATCATAACCAAAATAAATACTTCTGACCGGACTGAGAGAACTGATAACTGATGGAAGTAAAAAATCATAGAGCTTGACTCAGAGATCGTCGAACTGGGTTAAGAGATCGTCGACCTGTGAGCAACTATCGTTGATCTGCGATAACTACTGAGAAGCACAAGAGCGTTGACCTGAGCTCGTAGATCATCGAGCTAAGTTCAGAGTAGAAGACTTTGAGATCGTCGATGGGAGATCGACGATCGTCGAGCTGAGAATTGTTTCTGGACTTAGAATATTTTCTGGAATGTCATACTGAAGAAGCCAGAAATCGTCGACCTGAGAACTTGGCTCGTCGACCTGAGAACTTGACTTCTCCTTCTGAAACAGCTTCTGTGAATTGTGTCGACAGATTGTTCTGGGGGTCGACACAAGTCCTTTTGGTGTCGACTGATACTGTCGACTAATAATCTGTGAACTGTGTCGACATAAATCCTTCTTGTGTCGACTGAGCTAGTGTCGATTAATATTATCTATGTCGACTGATAGTCTGTGTGTCGACACAAATCTTCTAGGTGTCGACACAACCTCTCTGTGTATCGACACAATTCTTCTGTGTGTCGACATAGCCTTTCTGTGTGTCGACACAATTCTTCTGGGTGTCGACACAACTGCTTGAGTCTCTGACAAGCTGTTGTAGGCTGATCCATGTGATGTTGACTCTTGGCCTAGACTAAAGAAATAAACCTATGACCCTGACTATATATTTTGGGCCAGTCTAAGCAAACCTAATAGTGATCCTTACCCAAATCAGAACTAGGGTTCCAACACTTCTGCTTGTAATCCTATTCTTTTTCCTTGAACCATTTTGCTTAAGGGGTCGGCTGTTAGATGTATTTCCAAATGCTTTGTAAGGGATTTTCTCCCCCTCTCTTTATTTTCGTTTTAGCATTGTAATAGTCTTTTAGTATCAATAAAATTTATAGTTTTTCTCCCGTTATATGGTTTTGGAATGCATCTATGTGCCCATCTCTTTTGCAATCTTATTTTTTTTCTTTTATTTTAACTTTGTTTTTCGTCTATTTTTTGTATGTGTGTGTGTGTGTATGAGATTAATTTGCAAGTTTTTATAATTAGTTATTTGTACTTAGTTTTGGTTAGACTAGGTTTTGATTGCTTTCTATTTCATTCCTATAGATCCGTAAAACTATTTTTAGAGTGGTTTTCATTTTTTCTAACTTAGATTTTTCTTTTTATGTCGCAAAACGTTTCGCTCTTTTTACTTTATTTTCACTTTTATGCACTTTTACGGAGTTATAAGAATGAAAATATAGTCGTTTTAATTTTTCGTGCATTTCAATTTTCATTATAAACTTTTCCTCTTTTAATTTTTTTTCCACTTTTTATTCATTTCTACCACATTCTAATGGTAGAAATATATTCGTTTTAATTTTTCGAGCACTTCCATTTTGCGTTTATTTGCAAAAACTTTTGCTCCGTTAATTTTTATTTTCACTTTTTTATGTATTTCTACCGCATTCTAGCGGTAAAAATATAGTCATTTTAATTTTTCAGTAACTTAGTTTTTAGCATTTTTGTACGTGTGTGTGTGTGTGTATGAGATATATTTTACAACTTTCTTTCAATTAATGTAGAGTGTGTGCGTGTGCGCTGCTAATTTCTGCCTACTCGTTAAGAGTTAAATGATAGGTCTTTATTTTCAATTAATGAGTAGGATTTGCGTGCGTGAGTATTTACTTTCTGTAGAGTGAGTGAGTTTGTTGTCTTTATTTTCTGCCTACTTGCTAGGAGTTAAATGCCGGGTCTTTATTTTCTCCTACTCATTTGAGTAGGACTTGTGTGCGTGCGTTTTAATTTTAAGTAGAGTGTGTGCGTGAGTTTTCATTTCAGTAGAGTGCGTGCGTGGATGCATTTATTTTCTCCTACTCGTTTGAGTAGGACTTCTTTTATTTTGCATCGCCCACTCATTTGAGCCGGGACTTGTCTTTTACTGCTTTCACTTCAGTCCTACTCGTTTGAGTAGGACTTGCAATTTACTGCTTTCCTTTACAGCTTTCCTTTACTGCTTTCCATTTATTGCTTTCTTTTTATTGCTTTTTCTCGCAAGCCGTCCCCATTCCGATAAGTGGCTAGCCGTTCTTAGCCCTCACTATCAAAGAGCATTGGGACAGACAAAATAGCTTTAAATAATTAAAGCTCCTGTTTTTCTAATTAATTAACTTAAGGTTTGCCTGGGGTTTAAGAAGCGTAGGACCACATAATCGATGTGTGGGCTCTATTTCCGTAGTCCATACGCTAGCTAGCCGAGAGGCCGTGCGTATGGACCGATCGCCCCTTGGTAAAGAGAGTTTCGCACTAACCCTCGAGAGAGGAGGCGCGCAAACTCTACCGGATTGAGTCCCCCACCAAATAGCGGTGTTCTTAGTGTAATGCGGGCATTAAGAGGAATCCTTCATCGGACGAGAGCCCGGTCAAATAGTCTTAGCGTTCAGGTGAGCGATATTCCTATATCTAGGTGAGCTCATTTTAGTGGAACCTCCACGGCCAACTCTCCGCCTTAATTAATTTGAAACTTAGGATCTCTTTTTATTAAAAGTTTATTTTAGTTCTAATTTAATTCGATGCTGTCACGCTATGCTTTTCATCGGCTGCACCTTTTGTGCTTTAATTTTCTGTCATTTTTTTATATACAAAAAATACCCGACAAGTAATTATCGGTAAAATAATACTCCCCTCTAGGGAAGAGTAGAAATAATTGACCCGACCCCGAGAACAATATGACGTCGATATTCCACACTGGAATATCTTGTACTACTCACGATAGGTGCACTTGCCTCCTTTTGTTAAAACTCGATCTAAACCGTTTTATATCTAAATAAATAAATCTGCGTGCCCCGTTTTCTAAAAAAATCAAATCCGCTTTTATAACTAAACCATCCGGGGTGCCGCGAGCTCGTAATAATTTTTGGAGTTTTAACCTGCAATCAGTACTCCACATAACCCTTTACCCCATACCTAAGTTCTCAAGATTCCCTGATATTGTTGTTTTACTATGTGCATACCTAGTGAGCTAAATGACATGCAAGAATGGTGACCACCGTAAATATACATCCGAATGCCCTACAAAAATTACTGGGGTTCTATAGTGACGAGATTAGACTAAGTCCAGAAACTTGTAATTTTCCTAATTTAATTGGCATTTATTTAGTTTTTCCCAATTTAAGGTCATAGGTGATTTTGAACATAAAGTACTAGATTTACATAAGTTACGATCACCCAAAAATTATGAACTCCAAATGATGCCAATAAATTGAAGAATACCAAGTTTCATAATTTTTCATAAAAGTTTTGGCCTCTAATTAATTAATCCATTATAAATCTAATAATTATCGGTAAAGAAGGAAGTACTAAAATACTTCATCAGAAAATTGTGGAAAAATTACGGAATCTTAAGGGCGACTAGAAAGGACCTCTGACCAAAGATCATAATTTACCAAGCACATTATGTACCAAAATAAAATCAAATAATTTACATAGAAACAAGCACCTTGTGAAGCAACCCCTGTAAACACACTTCCAAAGATTCCACAAAAGGTTTTAGAGCTCTACATTGTCATAAAAGGTCTTCTAACTAAATTTCATGAGTTTCCATTAAGACGATAATTCATAAGAAATTCCTAAATAGATAGAGCAACTTGATGGGTTGTGAATGAAGTACTCCAAATATTGATCTAAAAATTCATACAAAAATTTCTAGAGCTTTGTTGTGGTCTTACATCATAACTGACTAAATCTCATGCAATTACAAGGTTAGAAAGTCATATATAAAAATTCTTCAAGAAAGCACATGATAGTGCGCTTTACGAAGGAAACTACGTGTAAACTCATCCCAACATCATGTAAAATATTCCAGAGATTAATATGACTATAAAAATGACTCTTACCATCATCCCATGGAAATCCAAGGTCATAGGACCCCTAAATTATTCCTTAATGTGCAAGGGCCTAATTAGGCACAAAGTTATTTAAGTGTGGTGCAAAAGTCCAACTACCACCTACAACAACCCTAGGACATTAATCCACCCTAGAAACCCATGGGGTAAACCCCAAGTCCAAACAATGACTAAACAACCTAAGTCCTTCACAAACCCTAAAAAGCTCAGTCCAAGGCTTGAACTAGGGCACTAGGGCTCAACCACCCGAACGCATTCCAAACTCTAAGAGAGGGTTACCCTATTAACCTTGGGACTCTGGACAGAGCCCCAATCCCTTTGGGTGAGTATTGGCCCCTCTATGCCCCAAGAATCCTAAACCCTAAACTCACCCTGATGGGGCCAAACTTTAGTCACATCAAAACGCAAACAAATCATACTTAACTAGGTTGAGATTTTAACCAGTGACTCATGATGACCCCTAAGACGATCCACCAAAATTTTGAGGGTTAGTGAGGTCATTAGGTCCCTTAATTAAACTATACAAATATTATTAAATTTTTACCAAAATTATAGAAAAGTTTTCTCCAAAAATTCTCATTTTTGGATATGTCCTAGGTATATATAAGGTTGACTCCTTGCCCAAATTTAGGTCATTTGGACATGTGGTTAAGTGGGGGAACCTATTTTAATCTCTGAGATGCCCTAAGTATAGACTGCACCATTTTGGGTGCTGAGGTCAGACCACTGAGCCAAATTGGATGAAATTTTTTTTAAATTAAAATAAACCTCAAGGTATACAACTTTTGTGTTGACCACTTATTCTATTAAAGTTTCTAAGTATTTTTAATAAATAGAAACATTAACTAAAATTAATGAGACAAAAAATCAACTAAAAGGAATTATATAATCCTAAGTTTAAATCGGAGGCGGCACGAATCTTGGCCCAAATCGTGTGGCAGCTGGTCGTCTTCAACCTCCAGCCTACAACTGAGATTTCCCCATCCCAGAGCCCTTTCCAAAAGCTACCGCCGGCCACGCGGCCATCTCCCCGGCCGGCCACGCGGCCATCTCCCCGGCCGGCCACCCGGCCATCTCCCCGGCCGGCCACCCGGCCATCTCCCCGGCTGGCCACCACCTCCACCACCTTCGTTGAGGTGGTGGCTATCCACAGGTGGCGGCACGGACGCTGGAGAGGATGTTTCCGGCGAATCTAAGGGGTGAGAAAAACTTGAAAAAAATGGGAAAGTGCTCATTTGATCGGGCTCAATTGAGCCTGATATCTCTCCTATTTGATTTAGGATCCTAGCACAGAGGGAGTGGAGGAGAAATCGACCTTCTGGGTGGAGCGCAGCCTTGCCGATTGTCGGGTCGCCATTTGCGGTGGAGGTGTCGTCAGAGTTCTGCAATAACACTGTGTAAGGACTCTATTTCATTGAGGGAAGAATGTAAACGACTCCTCTGGGTCTGGGGAGTCTTTCTGAAGAGTCATAATGGGGATGGGTGTAACGCCCCGAAACTCAAAGGAGCAAAGGGGGACGTTTTGGGCCAGTTTGGGTTCTGGCAGAAGGCACACAGCCTGGGACACGGGCGTGTCCCAGGGCGTGTCAAGCGTGTGTCGACACTTAGCCGCGAAGTCGTCGAGTTATACTCGACGATTCGTCGAGAATGGCACACGGCCTGCGACACGGGCGTGTCGCGACCCGTGTCGACACTTAGCCGTGAAGTCGTCGAGTTATACTCGACGATTCGTCGAGAATGGGCACACGGCCTGCGACACGGGCGTGTCGCAGGGCGTGTCGACCCGTGTCGACGATCTTCCCGGGGAGTCGTCGAGATTCACTCGACGATCGTCGAGACAAGGAACACGGCCTAGGACACGGGCGTGTCCAAGGCCGTGTCATCAAGTTGTCGATCTTCCCTCGACGATTTGTCCCGTGTACACGGCCTGGGGTCCAGGCGTGTCAAGGTGACACGGGCAAGGACACGGGCGTGTCCTAGGACCCGTGCAGTGCTCGGGTTGAAAACGGCGGAAAAATCATGGGGTACACGGCCGGCTACACGGCCGTGTCAGCTGGAACACGGGCGTGTCAGCTCGAACACGGGCGTGTTCGATACCCGTGTGAGGGTCCAGGAGATTCGATTTTGACGGCGAATGCGGCACACGGCCCTGGACACGGGTGTGTGCCAGGCCGTGTTCGGTCCAGATTGGGCATTTCAGCCCCGAATCAAAGCCGTTCGTTTCCTTGATAGAAGATCTAACGGCTGGGGATGGTTCCTGAGAGGATATACCCGGGTTTGACTTAGAAAATCCATCACTTTCTTACCTTTTTCATCTCTCCAAACCCTTGGAGAAAGAGGAGAGCCCTTGGAGGAAGAAGAGCTAGATCCGCCATTGGAGGAGCTTCGGAGCTCCGAATCGCAAGCCGACTCCGGATCCACGGAGGCAACGCAAGTGCGGTGATTTCTATCCGATTACTTTTCGATGGCGCCAAAGAGGAACTCAAGGGTAATGATCCTCATCTTGAGCATGAATCGCTCCTTTTCTTAGCATAGGAAGCCCGCTCTCGCGAGTTTGCGAAGAGTTGGAGGCGTTCCTTCGGGTAGATATGTAAAGTCCCCGTTGTTTAGAGTCCGTATACGAGAACGGACGTAGGCATTTTGTGTGAAGCCTACCCGGACATGTTAGTCTGGATCGGTGATGTTGCATTGCATAAGGCCGGAGAAGACTCCGTGCTATTGGGTGTTTTTCGGGTTTTCTACGCGGTAGATTGCAGCAGGGAGCCTTGGGGACTAACCCAAAGGTGCACCCGAAAAACTGGGCGGATACGAGATCTTGCCAACTTGGTGGCCTGAGAGCCAACTCGAACATAACCGGGTTATGTGTCTTGCGGTAGAATGGGACTCGGTGGAAGTTTGACCCGCGCAAATGGCTTAAATTGTCATTGCGATGTGAGCACGGGTTAGATGGAACCGTACCCGCTTTATGTCGTTCGGTTAGAGAGACCTAAGGTTACGTGGCACTCGCCGTTGGCATAGATGTGAGTCTTCGGCGGTCAATGGCTTAAATTGACGTGACCAATGCCAGGAAGACGAATTGCTCATAGGAATGGCCGTCTAAGTGGCGGTGGTGAGTCCGGAATGTTAATGGCTTTAATTGACGTGACATCGACCGGTTCACCGAGAATGTGCCCTGAGTGCACGGGACGTGTGGCCGTACGAGCCAACGTCTGTGATGAAATGGCTATGGTTATATGCATTGCTCGCTTGTGCTAATGAAATGCAGGGAAGGAGCATCGCCGCCCCGAGTTGGTGGCGGGATCGTTATAATTTGGTCAGCATTGCTGACCGTTTCCTTGTTTGCCACCGTGCGGTGGTTTGTTGCTTGCAGGTGCAGCTGGACCAAGCGGTCAATAGCGGGCTGAAGCCCTTTTTGCGAAGCTGGCCCTCGAAGGCCCAAGTGGAAATGTTTTCTATTTTATTCATGTATGACCGGCCTGCGTGCCGAGGTTTGTAAATCATGTCTTATTCAAGTGAAACATTCTGTAATGCCTTAAGGCCGATTTTGGGTATTTTGTATACATTCCTAATTATGTACTAGTGGACATTCGTGCTCTAATGCTGGGTTCTTATTTACAACTTTTATAAACTGCTTCCGCTAGAATGCTCTGTGTAGGACGTTGAGATTGGTTGGATGGTTTCCATACGTAACCACCCGGTCTGTCTGTGGTATATGGCGTCGGGCCCCGGCCGGACCTACTGCTATATGCTATGCGACGGATAGGGGGTGTTACAATTTGGTATCAGACTACTGGTTTTGGTCGGGCTTAAACTGAATTTGTGGGCGAATTCTTTTTAAGGGGTGGTGAGCACATTGTGTGCGTCATCGTTATAATGGTAAAAGAACCCATGATTGTCCACTTAGGAATGAAAATACTCGCGTTTGAGGAACCTGCGTGTTCCTATAATTGCTGTTTGCAATGTTATGTGGTCGCTTAACGGTGTTTTGTACCACTATAGGTGACCAGAAGTGGTGTTGGGCCATCAGAACGCCGAGTTTCTGAGGCTAGCAGTGCACCGGATGTTGCTCCCGCAACACCTCTGTCGGCTGAGAATATACGTTTGGTGGCTGAAGCGGTGTTGGCCGTGATAAATGCGCAGCCTGGAAGGCAAGCGCAGCAGCCCGCTCCTGCGATGGAGCAAGTACCTCTACGAGAGGCTGAGCCGAGGAGGGTGGAACAAGTGGTTTTGGAACCGATAGTGCCAAGGAGGGCCACTGAGAGGCAGTTGAAGCATGTAATGAGCTTTAACCCTCCGTTATTCTCGGGGTTGGGAACCCCATCTCAGGCTGAAGACTGGCTCTCTAGGGTGAAGAGAGTCATGACGGCGATGGAGACGGAGGAGTGGCAAATGACCACCATCGCTACGTTCCTGCTGGACGGTGAAGCAAGGATGTGGTGGGAAGGATTGGAGCTGCATCATTTGAGAGGTAGACAACTGATAGACGTTCCGATGGAAGAGTTCTCAGGATTGTTCTTAGCAAGATACCTCCCTTCTACTCAGAGGATTTCAATGGAGAATGAGTTCCTGAAGTTGGTGCAGGGTGAGAGGAGCGTGGATGAATATCTCCACGAGTTTACGCGGTTGAGTCGTTATGCTAGCTCCACCATCATGGATGAGGAGCGCAAGACTAATCATTTTTATGAAGGCTTGAGGGATGAGCTGAGACTATTACTGTCAGGGCCGATGACGCAGGGTTTCTTAACCTTGGTCAATACTGCCCGGTCCTTGGAGAAGGACATGAAGAATGTACAAGCGAAGAAAGGCTTGGCTGATAGGAAATCTGAGTTCAGAGTGCCGACTACTTCAAAGTCCGGCTATCGGAGGTCTTTCAAGAAGCATAGGACTTCGGGTCCAGCTCCTTCTGGTGCTTCTGGGGCGACTATGAGTCGGACCCCGGGCGCGTGTTTTACATGCGGAAAGACGGGGCACTTTGCCCGTGATTGTTGGAGCGGACGTCCTAAGTCCGAGAGGAGGCCAAGAGCCACTTATGAAGAGAAGGGAAAAGCGGTGGAGTCGACCGCATCCCATTATGCTCCAGCCCAACCAAGGGTCTACAATCTTGGCCAACAGGAGGCCATTAAACAAGCTGATGTGGTGACAGGTACGGTTTATAGCAAGTCAATTTCCTTTATATGCTTGTTATTCACATGTTACCTTACCACTACTTGTTTAGGATTTGTATTGATTTGTGAAAATCTGGCACGAGCACTCTTCGATACGGGAGCTTCACACTCCTTCTTGTCCGAAGGATTTATATTACGCATCGGGGTCCCTTCCTCGATGGCGAAGGATAAGTTGGATGTGTTGTTGCCCAATGGGTGTTCGATGCGAGCGGATAGGATATGCGATGTTAAGATTCGTATTGGGGAGCAGGAGTTCGACCTGCGAGCGTCTTTACTTCCGTTAGTGGAGTTCGACGTCATATTTGGCATGGACTGGCTCTCGGAGCAGCAGGCCCATATAGATTGCGGTAGCAAGGAAGTCAAGCTGGGAGTAAGTCGTGAGACGACTTTTACGGGCTTAAAGGGGTCGAGCAAGACATTGATGTCTGCTCTTCAGGTGGTGAAGGCGGTTCGTGCTGGAGCAGAACTGTTCTTTACACTAGTGGAGGTTGCAAAGCCGAAGCCCGCGTTGGATTGTATTTCAGTGGTATCAGAATACCCTGATGTGTTCCCCGCAGATCTTCCTGGAGCCCCGCCTCAGCGGGAGATAGATTTTACGATCGAGCTAGTGCCAGGTGCGAAGCCTGTGTCACGATCTCCGTATCGGCTAGCGCCTAAGGAAATGGCGGAGCTGAAAGTTCAACTGCAAGAGTTGCTGGAACAAGGGTATGTGCGCCCGAGTTCTTCGCCTTGGAGCGCACCGGTCCTCTTTGTTAAGAAGAAGGACGGAAGCTTGAGGTTGTGTATTGATTATCGGGAGCTAAACAAGCTGACTGAGAAGAACAAGTACCCGATCCCTAGGATTGATGATCTCTTTGATCAGTTAGTCGGGTCGACGGTGTACTCGAAGTTAGATCTCAAGTCTGGGTACTATCAGCTGCGGATAAGGGAGAGTGATATCCCGAAGACAGCGTTTAGTATGAGATACCGGCATTATGAGTTTACGGTCATGCCGTTTGGGCTGACTAATGTGCCGTCAGTATTCATGGATTTGATGAACAGGACGTTCAGGGAGTACTTGGACCATTTCGTGATCGTCTTCATCGACGATATTTTGGTGTACTCGCAAAGTGAGGAAGATCACTTCAAGCATCTTCATTTGGTGTTGGAGACGCTAAGGAGAAACCAGTTGCATGCCAAGTTCTCGAAGTGCGAGTTTTGGCTATCCTCAGTGGCGTTCCTCGGGCATATAGTGAGTGGAGAGGGTATTGCTGTGGATCCGGCGAAGATTGTTGCGATACGGGAGAGGCCTGAGCTTGCTACGGTAGCAGAAGTCCGGAGCTTTTTGGGGCTTGCCGGCTATTATAGGCGCTTCGTAGAGAACTTCTCGCGGATAGCGTTACCTCTCACTACTTTGACGAGGAAGGAGCATAAGTTCGTTTGGACGCCGGAGTGCGCGCGAGCTTTTGAGGAACTGAAGTGTCGGTTGACCACGGCGCCTGTGCTGAGTTCGCCATGTGGAACCGAAGGCTATGAGATATATAGCGATGCTTCGGGCAGCGGTTTGGGTTGCGTGCTACTGCAGCACGGAAGCGTGATAGCTTATGGCTCGAGACAGCTAAAAGTGCACGAGAGGAATTATCCGGTCCATGACTTGGAGTTAGCGGCCGTGATTTTTGCCTTGAAGCTGTGGAGACACTATTTGTACGGTGTGAAGATTGATATCTACACCGATCACAAGAGCCTAAAGTACCTGATAGATCAGAAGGATCTGGATATGCGGCAGCGTAGATGGATGGAGTTCCTGGGGGACTATACATTCAAGATCCACTACGTGCCTGGCAAAGGGAATGCGGTTGCGGACGCGTTGAGTCGCCGAGCCCCAGCTCAAGCCAATTGGCTATCGGTGCATGATGAGCGGTTGGTGTGGGAGTTGGAGGCGCTGGAGATTGTTTGTGTGGACAGACAAGCAAGTGCTGAAGCAGTTCTGAATTGGACTGAAGTCCAATATGACCTGGCTGATCGTATTCGGCAGGCTTTGGATATGGATGCTCATATGAAGCAGTTCATGTTAGAGGCTCTGGATGGGTCAAATTCCCAATTCGTCGTGGAGGACGGATTGCTTTGGAAAGACGGTCGTTTGTGCGTCCCAAATGTGGGCAATTTACGGGTGGAGTTGTTGTACGAGGCGCACCATACCAAGTACTCAATTCACCCGGGGAGCACGAAGATGTACCATGATATAAAGAAACTATTTTGGTGGCCGGGTTTGAAAAAGGATGTGGCGCTATATGTAGCGAAGTGCCAAACCTGCGCCTTGGTAAAGGCGGAGTGCCAAAAGCCGGGAGGATTCCTTAAGTCCTTGCCTATTCCGGAGTGGAAATTCGACGACATCTCTATGGATTTTGTGCACGGTTTGCCAAGGTCGCAAAAGGGGAACGATGCCATTTGGGTGATCGTGGATCGATTAACGAAGGTGTCGCATTTTATTCCGCATAGGAAGGACTATCCGGTGGAGAAGCTGGCAAAGCTTTATGTGGATAATATAGTACGGCTTCATGGTGTGCCCCGCAGCATCGTGAGTGACCGAGATGGGCGGTTCACGTCCAATGATTGGAGGCTGGTGCAGCAAATGTTGGGAACTAAGTTGAAGTTCAGCACAGCCTTCCATCCGCAAACAGATGGGCAGCTTGAGAGGGTCAATAGAACCATGGAAGATATGCTTCGCATGTGTGTCTTGGATTTCGAAAAGCAATGGGAAGACCACCTTTATATGGTGGAGTTCGCATACAACAACAGCCACCAAGCAAGTATTCAGATGGCGCCCTTTGAGGCCCTATATGGTAGAAGATGTCGCACGCCGTTGTCTTGGATAGAAACAGGTGAGTCAAAGTTGTATAAGCGATCGGAAGTAGAGGGTGCTACTTCTTTGGTGAGAACCATTCGGGAGAGGTTGCTTATTGCTCAGGACCGGCAAGCAAAGTACTATAATGCCAACCACAGGAACGTGGAGTTCTCTGTGGGCGATTATGTATACTTAAAGATCAAGCCATTCAAGGGTGTCTCGCAGGTGCGGCGGTTGAAAAAGCTAAGCCCAAGATACCTTGGACCGTTCGAGGTTCTGGAGCGAGTTGGAGAAGCGGCCTATAGATTGAAGCTTTCAGTGTAGCTAAGTGGTTTACACGATGTATTCCATATTTCGGTGCTTCGGAAGGCGGTGCAAGAGCCTACGCAAGTGATCGCGGTCGATCAAGTGCCGGTGGAAAGTGGGCTAACGACAAAGGTCAAGCCCGTGCGGATTGAGGACTCGGAGGTCAAGCGGCTACGCAATAAAGAGATCAGGATGGTCAAAGTCCAGTGGGACAATTGCGGTCGTGAGGAGCTCTCTTGGGAGCGAGAGCAGACGATGCTTGACGAATATCCGGAGTTGTTCCGCTCAGGTATAAATTTTGTTTTTGTACATGTTTTTCCCTTTATGAAATTTCGTGGGCGAAATTCTTTTAAGAGGGGTAGAGTTGTAACGCCCCGAAACTCAAAGGAGCAAAGGGGGACGTTTTGGGCTAGTTTGGGTTCTGGCAGAAGGCACACGGCCTGGGACACGGGCGTGTCCCAGGGCATGTCAAGCGTGTGTCGACACTTAGCCGCGAAGTCGTCGAGTTATACTCGACGATTCGTCGAGAATGGGCACACGGCCTGCGACACGGGCGTGTCGCGACCCGTGTCGACACTTAGCCGTGAAGTCGTCGAGTTATACTCGACGATTCGTCGAGAATGGGCACACGGCCTGCGACACGGGCGTGTCGCAGGGCGTGTCGACCCGTGTCGACGATCGTCCCGGGGAGTCGTCGAGATTCACTCGACGATCGTCGAGACAAGGAACACGGCCTAGGACACGGGCGTGTCCAAGGCCGTGTCATCAAGTCGTCGATCTTCCCTCGACGATTTGTCCCGTGTACACGGCCTGGGGTCCAGGCGTGTCAAGGTGACACGGGCAAGGACACGGGCGTGTCCTAGGAACCGTGCAGTGCTCGGGTTGAAAACGGGGGAAAAATCATGGGGTACACAGCCGGCTACACGGCCGTGTCAGCTGGAACACGGGCGTGTCAGCTCGAACACGGGCGTGTTCGATACCCGTGTGAGGGTCCAGGAGATTCGATTTTGACGGCGAATGCGGCACACGGCCCTGGACACGGGCGTGTGCCAGGCCGTGTTCGGTCTAGATTGGGCATTTCAGCCCCGAATCAAAGCCGTTCGTTTCCTTGATAGAAGATCTAACGGCTGGGGATGTTTCCTGAGAGGATATACCCGGGTTTGACTTAGAAAATCCATCACTTTCTTACCTTTTTCATCTCTCCAAACCCTTGGAGAAAGAGGAGAGCCCTTGGAGGAAGAAGAGCTAGATCCGCCATTGGAGGAGCTTCGGAGCTCCGAATCGCAAGCCGACTCCGGATCCACGGAGGCAACGCAAGTGCAGTGATTTCTATTCGATTACTTTTCGATGGCGCCAAAGAGGAACTCAAGGGTAACGATCCTCATCTTGAGCATGAATCGCTCCTTTTCTTAGCATAGGAAGCCCGCTCTCGCGAGTTTGCGGAGAGTTGGAGGCGTTCCTTCGGGTAGATATGTAAAGTCCCCGTTGTTTAGAGTCCGTATGCGAGAACGGACGTAGGCATTTTGTGTGAAGCCTACCCGGACATGTTAGTCTGGATCGGTGATGTTGCATTGCATAAGGCCGGAGAAGACTCCGTGCTATTGTGTGTTTTTCGGGTTTTCTACGCGGTAGATTGCAGCAGGGAGCCTTGGGGACTAACCCAAAGGTGCACCCGGAAAACTGGGCGGATACGAGATCTTGCCAACTTGGTGGCCTGAGAGCCAACTCGAACATAACCGGGTTATGTGTCTTCCGGTAGAATGGGACTCGGTGGAAGTTTGACCCGCGCAAATGGCTTAAATTGTCGTTGCGATGTGAGCACGGGTTAGATGGAACCGTACCCGCTTTATGTCGTTCGGTTAGAGAGACCTAAGGTTACGTGGCACTCGCCGTTGGCATAGATGTGAGTCTTCGGCAGTCAATGGCTTAAATTGACGTGACCAATGCCAGGAAGACAAATTGCTCATAGGAATGGCCGTCTAAGTGGCGGTGGTGAGTCCGGAATGTTAATGGCTTTAATTGACGTGACATCGACCGGTTCACCGAGAATGTGCCCTGAGTGCACGGGACGTGTGGCCGTACGAGCCAACGTCTGTGATGAAATGGCTATGGTTATATGCATTGCTCGCTTGTGCTAATGAAATGCAGGGAAGGAGCATCGCCGCCCCGAGTTGGGGGCGGGATCGTTATAATTTGGTCAGCATTGCTGACCGTTGCCTTGTTTGCCACCGTGCGGTGGTTTGTTGCTTGCAGGTGCAGCTGGACCAAGCGGTCAATAGCGGGCTAAAGCCCTTTTTGCGAAGCTGGCCCTCGAAGGCCCAAGTGGAAATGTTTTCTGTTTTATTCATGTATGACCGGCCTGCGTGCCGAGGTTTGTAAATCATGTCTTATTCAAGTGAAACATTCTGTAAGGCCTTAAGGCCGATTTTGGGTATTTTGTATACATTCCTAATTATGTACTAGTGGACATTCGTGCTCTAATGCTGGGTTCTTGTTTACAACTTTTATAAACTGCTTCCGCTAGAATGCTCTGTGTAGGACGTTGAGATTGGTTGGATGGTTTCCATACGTAACCACCCGGTCTGTCTGTGGTATATGGCGTCGGGCCCCGGCCGGACCTACTACTATATGCTATGCGACGGATAGGGGGTGTTACAATGGGAGGGGTCTTTCTTCATGCCACAATTAATTGCTATTGAAGAGGTATTGGCCATGGATGGTTACACTGTTCCGGCCATTGAACAGCCACCAAAATGACCCCTGGCTTTCTCTACACTGAATGGGGAATAGGATCAAAGCTTTGGAGATGAAGAGAGGGGCCCTTGGTCTCCCTTAGCCATGAATGTTCTTCTTCCCACTTTCTCTCTCCTCTATTAAAGGGCAAGATGATCTTTTTTCTCTCCTAGTCACCTTGGGCGAAAATGACGAAATAATTCAGTCAAGTTACACCCCCTAAGCCCATCTAGATCATTAAAAATGGAGCTAGCCCAAATGGACTTGGGTTTGAGCTTGAGTTAGCCTATTTGGGTTAACTTAACTCAAAAGGGGGTTAGCTCAACCCTAGGCCATATGGGTGACCTAGCTAACCCTAGGGGGTGATTAGTGACCCCTTGGACTCACCTAAGGTCTTGGGTGACCATGGTGGTGTGGGTTTGGTATCTTGGGGGTCACTTGACCCTTAGGAGGGGTATTTTGATCACATTAGGGCTAGGGTTGGCTTGGGTCAACTTAGCCTCCTTGGTTGACCCCAATGGGTCCTTAGTGATCCTAGAGTCAAGTTAGAACCCTAAAGTCAAAGCCTAAGGATAGCATTTGAAAAGTGCTAATTGCAAATGATGTTGGTCTCCCCTTCTCTTTTAGGTTCACTTGGTATTTTGGGGCTTCCTAGGGTTTTGTCATGCCCTTGTCATGATAAAACCACTCTTGGGGGTCTAGTTATTTGAGGGACGTTACAAATCACAATACATGAAATTTAAATTTCGTCCCCGAAATTTAGGTTAAGCATGCGGGGTTCTAGAGAAAAAGAAAAAAAAATATGTAGCATCCCTTAGAAGGTTGAAATTATACCTACCTCGAACAGTCTAGGGTACTTCTACAGCATCAGGTCCCGTAGTTCACAAGTGTGCTCCTGCTTCCCATGGTTCCTCCACAGGACTTTGACCAATGGGACCTTCTTGCGCCGCAGGGTCCATACCATTGTATCGTCAATCGTGACCGGCTCCATGATGACTGACCGATCTGATGCCACAATGCCATTCGTAATAGAGATCAGCTACCTAGGCTGTAGCAAAGCTCTCCGAAGGGAAGAAACGTGGAAGACGTCATGCAGTCCAGCTAACTCTGGCAGAAGCTCCAGCATATAGGCGAAGGTGCCGATCCGCTCCAGGATCCTGTAGTGCCCCATGTATCTAGGACTGAGCTTCTTCCTCCTTTGAACCCGAGAAACTCCATGCATCAGCCGAATCTTCAAGAACACACGGTCTCCTACCTGGAACTCCACCTGCCGATGCTGCGCATCTTAGTACTTGTCATGCCCGCTCTGACCCTCCAACATCCTATCCCGAATCAGCCTCACGTGAGCATCTGTGTGCTCCACGAACTCCGATCCAAGAGCCTTGGGGTCCTCATTTTGGACCTAAGATAGAGGGGTCTGACACCTCCATCCAAATAGAGCCTCACAAGGGGTCATACGTATACTGGCCTGATGACTGTTGTTGTAGGAGAACTCGATTAGTGGTAACAGTCTCTCCCATGGCTCCCCGCGATCCTGAATGCATAAGCGCAGAAGATCCTCCAAAGTCCGGTTGGTGCGCTCTGTCTGTCCATCTATCTAAGGGTTTGTTGGATCCCTAGTTTGATTTGGGCAAGGTACACTAATTAGGATGTTTGACCCACCTTGTATATCCAGGGTCATTTCTTTGTGTCTTAGAGTTTAAGCTAAGTCCTTAGAAACAACCACACATGTACCAGCCAATAAAAGACAACAGAAGACTCAAGACTTAAAAGAAAATCAAGTTCAGACAAGTGAGTTCGACGTTCGTCGAACTAAGCTCGATGAAAGTCGTGCTCTGCTCGACGAACTCAGAGTAAATTATCGGAGTTGAGCTCGAAGATATTCGAGCTCAAGTCGACGATTTTTGGAAGCTCAACTTCAACACATTAAGTACAGAATCCTTTATCTGATCTCAGGTCGATGAATTTACATTGTCAGCTCGACGAACTTAGAGCACAGAAATGGCAAGTGTTATCTGAAAGCAGTTAGACGTTCTTAGGTCGACGAACTTGGATCTCAGCTCGACGAACAATATTTATCAGGTCGACGAACATGATTTCTCAGCTCGACTAACTTTGGTCTCAGGTCGACGAAATCTATTCGTTGCTCGACGAATTCTATGTAGATCCAGACTTGGATTTTTCCTTCTTTTGTCCCCATTTTATTGCAGTAATTCCTGAATCATCAATGCTTAATATTATCTGAATATAACCATTAGACGCTGCATTAATTATGGTATTCATCAAGATTATCACTTGCTGCTTTTCAATAGGATAGTTGGGGAAATCCATTAATGCGTATATTCTATCCAGCCGTATTACATTCTCCACGCGGTCAGCAATCAATGCAGACAATTCAAAAACTCAAAGGAGAAATTCGACTGATCATATAAAAGATATTTTCTCTCTTTTCAACACATAGAGAATCCAGACCAAAAGAAACTATGCACACAGAGAAGATCAACAACAACAACATTCTAATCCTTCTATGTGCAGAAAATTAATCTAGTCTTCACTTTGACATTGCTGAAGAAGAAGAAGAACATTCATTCAAAATCAAGAGTCTTCTTCAACCTTCACTCCAGGATTCTTCAAGGACAACAAACCACTATAAGTCAAGAAGTTCCTGGATCTGTTCAAATTAAGGCTGAAGATAGAAGACCTACACCCTGAAGCAAAGCTCCAATCTTCCTGAACAACTCAATATCTCAGGGGGAGCTTTGACAACATCAAGATCCACTTGTCTTCTAAGTTGTTTTGAGAAAGAGAAGACTTCATAAATCTCTCACCCACTCACTGTACAAAGGGTTCTTTAACTCCCTTCAAAAGTTATTCCATTGGTTGCAAGTCACCTGATCAAAAGACTTGAGGCGGTTTTTGAGCACCTGATCAAAAGCTTATTGGTGGCAGTCAACTGATCAAAACCTGTAGTGGATCCCTACCAGGGTGGTAGAAGAGTGGATGTACCAAGGTTGGGGAACCACTATAAAGTTTTTGTGTCGTCTGGTTGCTCTTTTGCTTTTGCTCTTGATGTGCCTGTGTTAGTTTACGTTTTGCTGTGGCTGTGTTAGATTAGTTTATCCTAGGTTATATTTTTACTTACAGTAAATATTAGTACATATCATTTGCTTTACTCTGATAATTTTGTAAACAGCAAAAGGTTTAAAGATATTCTATTACCCCCCTCCCCTCTAGAGTATATCAGGTCTAACCCTCACTTTCAATTGGTATCAGAGCAGGTTTCTTTGGTTATACAAGCTAACCCTTGAGCCAAAAGATCCAGTGTTAGATCGAATCTTTTATTTTCCTTAGATTTATTTTCACAACATGACACAGAATAAGGATTATGCAAGCACCAGACCTCTAGTGTCCAACTTAAATAGGTTTGCCATCTAAAAGGCAAGAATTAAGCTTTATATGAATTCCATTGATGAGAACATCTACAATTCCATTTTGACAGGTCCTCCTCAACCAACTGCATCTACCTCAACATCAAGCACACATGCTGTTCCACCACCTGAGTGGACAGATGCTCAGAAGAAGGCCAAGATTGCTGATGCAAAGGCAATGAATATTTTGGCTCAGACTATATCTGATGACATATTCCAGAAGGTGGCTGAATGCACATCAACCAAGGCCATTTGGGACACTCTTAACCAAATGGTAGTTGGTTCTGCTGATGAGAGGAAAGATATAAGAACAACTCTCATTTCCCAATATGAGTACTTCAAAAAGGATGAGTCAGAATCTGTTGCTGACATATACAACAGATTGAGCTCAATAATAAATGAGCTGAAGACTTTAGACAAGGACATCACTCTTACTGAAGTGAATGATAAGATCCTCATGTGCTTCCCAAACTCATGGGATTCCAGGATCTGGCCAATCAAGGAGGCCAAGAGTTTAAATGAGATTTTCACAGAATCTCTATTGGGAAAACTCAAATCCTATGAGCTGCTGATAAAGTCAAGAGAAGCTGCAGAACAAATGACTCCTCCTCTAGCAGGAAAGGATCACAACATAGCATTCAAGACTGTTGAAGATACTGAAGCTTCAACAGTAAATGAAGAACTAATGAGTCTCTTTGCCAAGAGATTTTACAAAATGACAAGAAAAGACTTCAGGAGAAAAGCATCCAGACAGGATGATAAGCCAAGCTATGATAAAACTCCTACTAAAGAAGTAGTATGTTTTGTGTGCAGGAAACCTGGACACTTTATCTCTGAGTGTCCAGAGAATTAGAAGAACGAAAGAAGAAGAGAGAAGGACTCCAAAAGACAACAATACAGTAGGCCTTCCTGCAGCAAACAAAAAGTAAGTGAGAAGGGCTTTGTTGTTGATACCTGGAGTGACACAGAAGATGAATCCACATCTTCTAGTTCCAATGAAGAGGAAGAAGAGGAAAAGGCCAGAGAAGTCTGCCTCATGGCCATCAATGCCTCTAGCAGCCCATTAGATGATGAAGAAGTATCTGATAATGAGGAGGCTTCAGAATCAGAAGCTGATCAGGTATTATCCTTATTTGATTATAATTCTGACAGTTTCAAAACTGAATTTAAAATCATGTTTATTGATTTAATTAACTCTAAAAAAGAAATCAAAATAGTTAGGGAAAGACTCACTAATCAAGAAAATTTGATTTCTGAAAACAATAAATTAAAAGATGAACTAATCCTAGCTAATGAACAAATTATTTCTTTAAAAATAAAGTTATATGAGGTTAAGAAACTTGAGGAATCTCTCAATGGGAGAACCCTTAGCTGATGGACATCACAAGTACAGTCAATGCCAGACTGAATGGCAAACTGGGCTTGGGTACATCATCAAGCTTACCCCACATACTTAAGAAGAACATATTAACAACCCCTATAAAATTTGTTTCAGCTAAGGGTAAAGAGGTAATAAACAATAAACAACCCACAGAAGAATAACATAACTCTAAAAATCAAAAGAACAGAAACCAGAAAACTCTAGGTAATAACAAAGTTAAACAGATTTCGTCGAACTTAGGTCGACGAAATGTGCCAAGTTTGTCCAACGCCGATCGACAATCTATGAACGCAAACATTATCTATAATAATTCGTCTTACTATGATCGACAAACTGTGTATGGTTCATCGAGCAGAGATCGACGAACCTGGGGCACAGAAAATGAATATCTTCATTCTCTGAGTAGAGATCAACGATCTCATCCCATTTCATCAAACTCCGATCGACGAACTCACAACTTTTCGTTGAATCGAGTCAGACTTAATAAAGATCATAATTTTTACAAAAACTTAAATCAACCTAGAAAACCTTTTAATCCACTTGCTGCTTGGATTATTCCACCTAAAAGATTTCACCCCTTAGGATATGAAAGCCAACCTGAATGTTCATACATTTCCAGCTTTTCTTATGAAAAGAGACAAGGACCCAAGGTGACCTGGGTCAAGAACTTTTAACTTATTTCGTTGTAGGTGAAGAACTATCCCATCACTCAAAATAAGTGCTATCTGGATAGTGGGTGCTCAAAGCACATGACTGGATGCAAGGATAGCCTGATCAATTTCAAGGCAATGCTGGGTCCAAAAGTAATCTTTGGATATTCCAGCTTTGGACAAACTGAAGGCTATGGAGACTTCAATAGTGGAGCTGTCACATTAAAAAAAGTGGCATATGTAAATGATCTCCAACATAACCTGATATACATAAGTCAGTTATGTAATGCAGGTTATCAGGTTTGCTTTACTAATTCAAAATGTATTATTTCTTCAAATAACCAAACTATTTTAACAGGGTGTAGACAAGGGAACATATACTTAGTAAACTTTAATTATGCTAGCTCAAAAATATGTTTATTCAACCAAGTTAGTAATAATAATATTCTTTAGCATAAGAGACTAGGTCATGTTAACTTTAAGAACATCTCTAAGCTATCTAGGGACAACCTTGTCAGAGGATTGTCTTCTGGCCCCTATAAGAAGGAAAGCCTATGCAAGGTTTGTCAAGAAGGCAAGCAAACTATAAATAGCTTCAAGTCAATTAATAAGTGTTATTCAACTAAGATTTTGTATTTGCTACATATGGATATCTCTGGACCCATTGTTGTACAAAGCTTAGGAGGGAAGTCTTACAATCTAGTTATTGTGGATGACTTCTCTAGATTCTCTTGGGTGTTCTTCTTGAGACACAAGTCAGATAACTTCAAAGTCCTTACAAATTTTCTTAAGGGCATAAGGATTGAGTATTCTACTCTAGTTGCATTGATTAGAAGTGATCATGGTAGTGAGTTTGAATCTCTTCCCATGCAAAGATTCTGTGAGGAGGAAGGTACCAAACATTATTTCTCTACTCCAAGAACTCCTCAACAAAATGGGGTAGTAGAAAGGAAAAAACAGAACCCTCATTGAATCTATAGGAACATTGCTTGCAGATGCACACATGCCCATATCCTTTTGGGCAGAGGCTGTGAGCACAGCAAACTATATGCTGAATAAAAGTTTGATACACAAACTTAAGGGTAAGACCCCCTATGAATTACTCAAAGGGAAGAAACCTAAAATTCATTACTTTAGAATCTTTGGGTCTAGATGTTTCATTCACAACAATGATAAGAAACACATTAGAAAATTTGAGGCCAAAGCTACAGAGGGAATTTTTCTAGGATATTCCCATGTTAGCAAGGCTTATAGTGTTTTCAATAAATCATCATTAAAAATGGAAGAGTCTGTACATATTTCTTTTGATGAAGCTAACATGTATTACAAGGATAAGGACTCTTCTACCTCAGATCTTTTGCAGGTACTTAACTTGTGTGAGAAATTGGAAGAATTAAACCTTACTCAAAAGGTCATATCTCATTATCCTCCACAAGCTAATGAAGACAGTGAAGATGAACTTTTGGAAGTGGCTGAACCTACTCCAACAGCAGACATTATTCCACAAGAGGAATTAACTCCAAGTGTTGTTGCTGAGCCAACTCCATCCACTGACTTTGTCATACTGAGTGATCCCCCTTGATCTTAAGTGATTGGAGACATGTCAGTAGGTGTACAGACAATGTATCAACTCAACCAATATGTGATGCATGCATGATTCCTCTCTCAAGATGAGCCTCAATCCATACATGATGCTGAGCAAGATCTCCACTGGATCATTACAATGCAAGAGGAACTCAATCAATTTGAGAGATGCAGAGTTTGGGATTTAGTACTAAGACCCAAAGACTACCCAGTCATTGGAACTAAATGGTTGTATAGAAACAAGCTAGATACCCAAGGTGTTATAGTCAGAAATAAAGCAAGGTTGGTTGCTCAAGATTATAGGCAAGAGGAAGGAATTGAATATGACAAAACTTTTACACCAGTTGCAAGATTGGAAGCTATCAGGATTTTCCTTGCTTATACTGCATACAAGAAGTTTAAAGTCTATCAAATGGATGTCAAGATTGCCTTTCTGAATGGAGTACTTAAAGAAGAGGTTTATGTTGAACAACCTCTAGGTTTTATCTCTCCAACTTATCCTTCATATGTCTTCAGATTGCATAAAGCTATTTATGGTTTAAAGCAATCTCGAAGAGCATGGTATGAGACCTTAGCTAGCTTCCTAATATATCATAAATTTACTAGAGGCAATGTAGATATGACATTATTCACTAGGCACCCTAAGGATCAAATTTTGTCGGTACAAATCTTTGTAGATGACATCATATTTGGGTCTACAGATTCCAAACCATGCAAGAGGTTTTCTGACCTCATGCATTCAAAGTTTGAAATGAGTAGTATGGATGAGGTCATATATTTCCTTGGTCTCCAAGTGAAGCAGCAATCTGATGACATCTTCATATCCCAGGCTAAGTATGCAAAGGAGCTTCTCAAAAAGTTTGGGATGGCTGATGCCTCAGCAAAGAAAACACCCATGGCTACTAATGCTGTAATAGACTCTGATGAACATGGGAAACCTGTTAATCAGAAAATATATAGGGGCATTGTTGGGTCCCTGCTATACCTTACAGCAAGCAGACCTAACATAATGTTTGTTTCATGTCTTTGTGCTAGATTCCACGTGAACCCTAAAGAATCTCATCTATTTTTCTTTAAAAAAAAAATTTGAGGTATATAAAGAGTTATCCTAGTCTAGGACTCTGGTGTCCTACTGAGTCAGAGTTTGAGTTAACTGGATACTCAGATGGTAACTTTACTGGATGTAGAGTAGATAAAAAGAGTACCTCATGAACATGCCAGTTCCTTGATATGAGATTAGTCTCTTGGTTTAGCAAGAAACAGTCATCTGTGTCTACATGAACTGCTAAAGTAGAATATATAGCTGCTGGCAGTTGCTATTCCCAGATGCTGTGGATTCAAAACCAACTCCTAGACTATGGTTTCAAATTAAATAATTCAACTCTATTATATGACAACATAAGTGTTATATCCATAACACAAAATCCATTCCATCACAGTAGGACCAAGCATATAGACATTAGGCATCATTTCATAAGAGAGTGTGTCGACAAAAAAAAATTAATCTTGTCTATATCTACACTGATTTACAAAGGGAAGATATCTTCACCAAACCTTTGCATGAGAGGAATCATCTGTTTTTCATAAATCAGCTTGGTATGATAAATGGAGAAGACTTAGTTTAATTTCTATCTACGGTCGACGAATTTTTCAAAGTTCGTCGAACGGAGATCGATGAATAGAGAACGGTTTGAGAGATTTCATCGAGCGGAACTCGACGAACTCTCTGTGAGTGAAGCTATTTTCGTCGAACGGAGTTCGCCGAATTTGCTTCAGAAAACTTTCGTTGAACGGAGCTCCACGAAATGTTTTCAAATCTTCTGACTGAGATCGGCGAATTTTTTAAATATAGAATTTTTCGTCGACCTCAGTTCAAAGAATTTTTTAACTTTTCGTTGAACGGAGTTTGTCGATTCATATTCTGAAACAACTTATATCTAGGTTTTTCTTCGACCTCCATCGCGCGCTTTCAGTTCTCTTGCACTTGATCTCCTTTGTCTTTGTTGCAGGCGAACTCATGGTGATTCCAGCAGGCAGTCTTGGAGCAAAGAAATTTGATACAGGCTTTGACATCGACTTTCAGTCGTTTCAATACTCAGATCCTATCTTTCTGGAAATTCTGAAACTTCTTGAAGATATATAGTTAAAGTATCTGATGACCACAAGAATCAAGATAGCTGGAACAGAAATCAGAGAATAGGTTTACACCTCCTCCTCCCCAAATGATTACACCATGGCGGGAACCATATCAAGTAATGAAATATCTCTTACCCCCGTCGTCTTAACAGACATTTTTGGATTAGTTAATTTTGAAGATGATTTAGAGATTGATACTGATGAATTTAATGAGATGTTGAATAAAATGGGCTACTCTGGAGACACTCCCAATAAACTGCTAAAGAAACATTTATTTTGTTGAATACAAGTTTCTAGCAGATGTCGTTGGCAAGGTAGTGCTGGGAAAACACACAGCCCATGACTACATCACTAGGCATCAATTCCTGGTGATTTGTGCTGTTCTGAATAAGAAGCCTGTGAACTGAGCAAGGATTCTGTTTGAGATGATCCGGGAGAAAAACACCAAGAAAGAGGTGTGTTTTGGAAGGATTCTGGGAATCTTCCTTCATGCAAAGGCTGTTGAATCCCTGGTCACACCGACCATATTCATTAATGATTCCAAGAGGATAACTTGTGCCCTCTTTGGAAGGTGGGAGAGGAATATCACCAAGCCCTCCAAGGCTTCCTCCTCTTCCTCCAGGCCTTCTGAGAGTACAAGGCCTACTCTAGCCACTCTCCACCCTGTTGAAGATATTCCACCTCCTCCTTTAGCCTCCCCAATTCATCTCTCCTCACCAGTTCATATAACAGTCCCTACTCCTACACCTCCATCATCTTCAGTGCACCATCCTCAAACTCATATTCACTCTTATACACCACCTACTTCACCCCATGGTACACCAACTCCATCACAACATGGTATACCAACTGCATCACAATATGGTACACCAACTCCATCACAAACTCATATTCACTCTCATACACCAACTCCATCACCACCCTCATCTCCTCTACCACCACATTTAGTTAACATTCCCCTTTCCAATCTATCATCCTACCATCAATCAATCTACTGTAACCCCCCCCCCCCCATCACATCCCATCTTCCCCAGATGAGCACATGCCAGATTCTCCACCCCCTCCTCCACCATCGTCTTCCATTCACCCTTCTATCTCCACTGAGACACCCCCTGAATTCCTGCAACTGGACCCCTCCTTCATTCCACCTCTTCTGGAAATTCTCACTCCCCTCCTCAAACACCTCATAGTAAAGGATATCTCCCCTCTTACTACCTCCATCTCCTCACTTACTGTTCAAATCTCTGTCGTCTTTGTCCCTCCTTCTTCAGCCAGGGGCCTGGCTCCAGTGACTACTGAAATCAGGCAGTGGGAGATACTCCATGAAGAAGTATCTCCAGTCCCAGCAGAAGCAGCAACAGAAGCAGAAGCAGCAGCAGTAGCAGAGGCAGTAGTATAAGCAGAAGCAGCAGATAATTTGATTGATTTGCTCAATTTTATTGAATCTGATATGGATTTGGATGAGACAGATACATTTGAAATAAATACTGTTGGTGATTATATTATCAATCCCACAGTGGATCTATTCTATTTATTGAACACTTTTGATACAGTTTATTTAAACTTTCTTCAAGAAGACAGCATAAAGCCATCCATGGCTATAGTTCCCTACACCTCTCCAATAAGCCCCAAAGTTGTCATGCAACACAAGGCTAGTTTTGCAAATATAGAGGCTCCAGTTATTCCATCTCCACCAAGAGAAGATTCTTTCATTGTTTCATCCCCTCCCAAAGCTATTTCTGCTCCAACATATATAATGGATGATAGTCCTATGCTAGATCTAGATGAGTTAATAATTGCAGATATAGAGATAGAGAACCAATCAGCTACTGTACATAGTCCTCCAGCTCCAGCACTAGCTCCAACTCAAACTCCAGCTCCAGCTCCTCCTCAGGCTGAAAAATTGTTGATATCTGCAGAAGCCTTAAAAGAAATTAATGTCTTATATGATAATCCTCAGGGATCTTCTGATGATGAAGATGAGGAAGAAGATTCTTTTAATAATGAGCCAAAGTCCAAAAAGAAAATCTCTAAGAAAAGTAAAGCCCCCCAGTAGCTGCTCCAAAACCAAACCCAACTCATGATATCCTTTATTACATTCTTCAAAAGATTACTCCTTATAAGGGCATGCCAGCTTGGATGTGGTTGTCCAAGAATCAGCAGAAAGACAGGAAAAAAAGTATGAGATACTCTCCTCCTCCACCATCGAGATACAGGAAAGATCCTCCTCCTCCTCCACCTGCTACTGGTGCTTCAGGAACTTCCTCTCAGACACCTACCCAATATCAAACTTATTAGAGACAGCAGGGTAGATCCTCTTCATGTTCTGGAAGCAGCCAACACAGGTAATCCTCACGCAAGCAACATCAGCAACATCATCAACAACAGCAACATCTACAACAAGCTCATGAATCTCAAAAAGCTGACAGTCCAAAAAGACCTGAATCTCCTCCTGTTTCTTTTGAGGATCCTGAAACAGCTACCACAGCTAGAATGGCTAGGTTTCAAGAACTGGTTGGACTATTTATGATAAACAAGGCAAAAGCTAAAGGAAAGGATATCTGACAATACTCAACAATGTCCAAGTACAGGAAAGAGGAACTAAACAGTTTGCAAAAGCTAATAAATTCTATAATATAGATGATTATATGAAATTACATCAAGAAGCTATTGTGTCAAGGGCTACATATCTAAACATTATTGGAGTTGCTGATATGACCATGATAAAGAGTCAAGCAGCTGATCCAAACATGGAAATCAAGTTCACTCAGCCTGGTGAGAGAGCTAAGGATGATAAGCAAAGGAGTCAAAGGAGAAGAAATAAGTTTAAACTGTTTAGACTTTCTGTATGTCTTAAAAACTGGTTATTTACATTCTTTCACAAAGCTACATTGTATAAATATCTGCTGCATGTTTTCAATTTTCCTGCCAGATATATTTTCCTGCTTTGTGATTGTTTTTATTTGTGTTTGTATTAGTGACCTCACCGAAATAGGGGAGATTGTTGGATCCCTAGTTTGATTTGGGCTTGGTTCGCTAATTAGGATGTTTGACCCACCTTTTATTATCAGGGTCATGTGTTTGTGTCTTAGAGTTTAGGCTAAGTCCTTAAAAACAACCACACATGGACTAGGCAACAAAAGACAGCAGAAGACTCAAGACTTAGAAGAAAATCAAGTTCAGACAAGTGAGTTTGACGTTCATCGAACTCAGCTCGAAGAAACTCGTGCTCCGCTCGACGAACTCAGAGTAAATTCTCTGAGTTGAGCTCGACGAAATTCGAGCTCAGTTCGACAATTTCTGGAAGCTCAACTTCAACACATTAAGTCCAGAATCATTTCTATAAACTCAGGTCGACGAATTTGCATTGTCAGCTCGACGAACTTAGAGCACAAAAATGGCAACTGTTATCTGAAAGAAGTTAGCTGTTCTCAGGTCGACGAACTTGGATCTCAGCTCGACGAACAACATTTATCAGGTCGACGAACATGATTTCTCAGCTTGACGAACTTTGGTCCCAAGTCGATGAAATCTGTTCTTTGCTCGACGAATTTTGTGTAGATCCAGACTTGGATTTTTCCTTCTTTTGTCCTCAATTTACTGCAGTAATTCCTGAATAATAAATGCTTAATATTCTCTAAATATAACTGTTAGACGCAGCATTGATTATGTTATTCATTAGGATTATTGCTTGCCACTTTTCAATAGGACAGTTAGGGAAATCCATTAATGCATATATTCTATCCAGTCATATTACATTCTCCAGGCCATCAGCAATCAATGCAGACAATTCAAAAAATCAAAGGAGAAATTCGACTAATTATATAAAAGAGATTTTCTCTCTTTTCACCACATAGAGAATCCAAACCAAAAAAAACTAGGCACACAGAGAAGATCAACAACAACAACATTCTAATCCTTCTCTATTCAGAAAATTAATCTGGTCTTCACCTTGACATTGCTGAAGAAGAAGAAGAACATTCACTCAAAATCAAGAGTCTTCTTCAACCTTCACTCCAGGATTCTTCAAGGACAACAAAACACTATCAGTCAAGAAGTTCCTGGATCTGTTCCAATCAAGGCTGAAGATAGAAGACCTACACCGTGAAGCAAAGCTCCAATCTTCCTGAACAACTCAATATCTCAAGGGGAGCTTTGACAACATCAAGATCCACTTGTCTTCTCAGTTGTTTTGAGAAAGAGAAGATTTTATAAATCTCTCACCTCCTCACTGTACAAAGGGTTCTTTAACTCCCTTCAAAAGTTATTCCATTGTTTGCAAGTCACCTGATCAATAGACTTGAGGTGGTTTTTGAGCACCTGATCAAAAGCTCATTGGTGGCAGTCACCTGATCAAAACCTGTAGTGGATTCCTACCAGGGTGGTAGAAGAGTGGATGTACCCAGGTTGGGGAACCACTATAAAGTTCTTGTGTCGTCTGGTTGCCCTTTTTCTTTTGCTCTTGTTGTGCCTATGTTAGTTTAGTTTTTTGCTATGGTTGTGTTAAATTAGTTTATCCTAGGTTATATTTTTGCTTACAGTAAATATTAGTATATATCATTTTCTTTACTCTGATAATTTTATAAACAGCAAAAGGTTTAAAGATACTCAATTCACCCCCCCCCCCTCTAGAGTATATCAGGTCCAACCCTCACTTTCAGGGTGGAAGGTTGTACTAAACGTCAACTGAGAGCCCGGGTATGCCTGAACCGACCTCCAATCCTTGGACGTAAAATGCCCATCCCGATTCGACATGATCGCCTTGGGCAATCCATGATAGCACACAAACTGCTCCACAAACTTCTGCACTAGATCAACTACAGGACCGTCCTTCCCGACTGGGATAAACCTGACCACCTTTGTCAACCTGTCGATGATGACCCAAATTGAATCGTTCCCTGCATGGGACTGAGGTAGCCCATGTATGAAGTCAATGGCTATATCCTCAAATTTCCACTCTGGTACTGGAAGTCTCTTCAGTATCATAGCCAGACTCCTACACTCCGCCGTCACTAGTTGGTAAGCCTCGTAATGCATCACAAAAAATGTGATGTCCTTCTTCATGCCTGACCAAAACATGGTCTTCTTCAGATCAGCTGCCATCTTCATGATACCCATGTGCACGGAGTATCTGCAGTGAGCCTCTGCCATGATGTCCTCCCGAATCCGGCCTCCCGTCGATATATAGACTCTGCCCCTAAAACAAAGTAGCCCATCTCTCAGTGAATAATCCCCAATAGTGCCTTCATCCAAGGATCTGAAAATGTGATCCAACCTCGTATACAGCCTTTGCCTGTCCTTGATGCGATCCCGGATGTCATCTGTGGTACTCATCGACGCGAGGTACTCCCTATATAACTCTAGATCGTCCTTGAATTCAAGGGATATCTGCATTTCCTCTAACATATGCTCCAGCTCCATAGCCATCAATTGAGGCTCTGCTCCTGACTTGGTAGCTCTCCGGCTCAGAGCATCTTCCACCACATTCGCCTTACCGGCATGGTAATGCATGGTATACTGATAGTCTGATAGGAACTCTACCCAGTGTCTCTGTCGGATATTCAGCTCCTTCTCAGTCCTCGAATAGATGACGATGTCATCTATAAAAACTATGACAAAAATGTCAAGGTAAGACTCGAATACCCGGTTCATCAGGCTCATGAACGGGGAAGGGGAATTTGTGAGGCCGAAGGGCATCACTGTCAACTCAAATAGCCTATATCTGCTGTTAAAGGCTGTCTTCAGAATGTCCTCCTCCTGAATACGCAGTTGGTAATATCCTGATCGCAGATCCAACTTCAAAAACCAATGAGCTCCCTCCAAATGGTAAAACAACTCGTCAATCTTGGGCAGGGGATACGTGTTTCGGACCGTGAGCCTGTTCAGGGCTCCGTAATTAATGCATAAACGGAGAGTGTCGTCCTTCTTCTTCACGAATAAAACTAAGCTCCCATAGTAGAGGAGCTTGGCATGATAAATCCTGCTTCTACCAGCTCCTATAACTGTCTCCGAAACTCTACCAGCTCCTTCGGGTCATGCGGTAGTGTGCTCTCGATATCGACTTAGCCCCCGACACGAGCTGTATCTATAAATCCTGCTCCCGATGCGATGGTAACCCTGGCAGCTTCTCTAGGAATACGTCAGCAAAATCTCGAACCACCGGAATATCAGCAACGGAGCCCTTGACCTCATTCATCTTGAACAACACCAGATAAACCTCGTCTCCCAACAGGTGGGCCTTGACGGTCTGAAAAGATTAGAGAAAGAGGCGGGAAATTGGAGGAGTAACTTCAAACATCGCATAGACATCGCCACATCTGAGTGCAACCCTCCTCGCTGGGCAGTTAATCTGAGCATGGTTCTGGGCGAGCCATGCCATACCCAGAACGAGATAGAAGTCCGACAAGCTCAGGGTCATTGTCGGGTCTTCGAGGGTCAACCCATCGATGGTCACCCTAAGGATGCAACTTGCAGTAGATCAGACCACCATCCCATTGGGGTGACGCACCCTCCAGGTAACTCCCTCGTAAAACTTGATGATGATGTATCTGAATCTGACTAAGTACTGGAAATTGAACTATCAGAACAATTTTGTACCTGACTTGGTCCAGGCTGATCCTGGATTTTGTCTCCTTCTGACAAGGCCATCAGTCCCTGGCACTGATTATCCTCATGCTCATATATAGAGTTCATTAACTGGATGAACTCATCTTCCTCTTCTTCAGCAAACAGTCCAATGTAAGCTTCAGCTTCTGAATCTGATTCTGAAGATAACATATCAGACAGACTTTTGTCCTTCTTAGCAACAAAGGACCTTTCCTTTTTGCCCTTGATCTGAGTCTTCTTCTTATCAGTTGACTCTTTCCTCTTCTCTGGACAGTCAGCAACAACATGTCCCTGTTTGTTACAACAATAACAGACTATCTTTGAAGATGTAGTTCTACTTGACTTGGGTTTTCTCCTGTCATTCTTTAATGACTTCTGTGAAGTGGATGGCTTAGACATCCACTGTTTCCTCTTTAGGAACTTCTGAAAATGTCTTGTGAAAGCTGCAAAGTCCTCATCACTCTCACTGCTTTCAGAATTCTTACTGTCTGACTCATCTGTCTCAGTTTCAGCAACTTTTGGAGGTGGAGATGGAGACTTACTTTTATATTTCCTAGTGGCTTCTGTCTTGAAAGCCACAGCTCTTTCTTTGTGCTCAACTCTTGTAGTCTTCTCCTCCTCCTTCCTTACCATTAACTGCATCTCATATGATAACAGTTTTCCAAACAATGTTGGAGGAGGAATGTCTGCTAATTTGGCCATTTCCCTTATGACACAAATCTTAGTATCCCAGTCTTTAGTTTGTGATCTCAAGAACTTATCATTCAGCTCATAATTGTTGAATTCCCTTCCATAGGTCATTAACTCATTAACTATCCTATAGAATTTCTTGTAGCACTCAGTTATGCTATCAGACCTTCCTTGTCTGAAGCTCTCATACTCTTGGTTTAATAAAGACTTTCTGTCCTGTCTAACTTCTTCAAAGCCCTCCATGTACACTATCAGTGTGTCCCACATTTCCTTTGATGTTTTACAGTGTATCAAATTCTGGAATGTGGCATCATCTATTGCACTCACAATAATATTATGGGCCCACTTGTACATAGTGGCCAGAATAATCTCATCTTTAGTCATCTCTGAAAAGTCCTTAGGAGTTCTCTGATTTGCATCCAGGACTTATACTTTCATAGGCACATATGACCCTTCTTTTACTGTGATATAGATTCTAGGGTCAGATGCTTCCATAAATAGTCTAACCCTTTCTTTCCAGATGCCAAAAATCTGCTTTCTACAGATTGGCAACTTCATGGATCCTAGTTCTTTGTGATTCTCTGTTGAACCCATTTTCTTGATTTTCTTGATTATGTTGAGTCTGCCCTTGATTATACTGAATCTGCCAACAGGATCTTTTACTCAGACAGTTATATCCTTTTTGAGTAAACTCGCTTTGATACCACTTGAAAGAAATTGTACCTAATCACCTAGAGGGGGGGGGGGTGAATAGGTGACCTTATCTTTTTAAACTTTTAGGCAGAATTAATCACAGAATTCACAGAACTGTAACACAGCATACACAGAATCAATCACATACACAGAGTACACACAGTTTTATAGTGGTTCCGCAAGGTCTGGGTAAATCCACTTTCCCCCTTCGCCTATCTAGTAGTGTACTAGATTCGGCCCAACTTCCCCACTATTCCTCAGATCCTCAGATCTTACACTCAGAACCCCAAATAGGTTCCTACAGCTCAGAGTGATCCCACTCCTACAACACAGGCACACAGCCCTACCACTCAGTCTTCACAAAGACCTATACTCATCCACAAGGCCTACACTCAGAGAAATGAATCTCCTACACTCAGGTACACAGGCCCTACCACTCAGTCTTTATAATTTCAGGCTTACAACTCAGATCCCTTAGGATCCTACAAGAAATTAAAATTACAATGTATATACCCACAACTCAGAATAAGAGAGAAGAGTTGACAGGTTTCTTGATGAGTTCTTGGAAGAACTTTTCAGAGATCAACCTTCCTTGGCTTCCTTCAAAGCTTCTTGAATTTAGAACACAATAGGGTTGAGTCTCTATGCAACTGATCTTCAATCACTGCTAACATAAGAATCAGAACTCAGTCTGAAAATTTCTTCACAGCCTGGTTCCACAGCTGTTCTTCTTGGAAGGAGCTCTCTCTCCAACTTCTTAGATCTTCACTTGAAGGTCTTCTTCTAGTTGTATTGTTATTCACTTTGTTGATTTCCAACTCATGTCATCTGTTGAATGTATAAGCCTTTATATAGACTTTCTTCATGGTGACCGGCTGATCCGGTTCCTAACAACTTTCTGACATGTCTGACAGTTGCAGTACACCGGCTGGAATGGCAGCTATCATGTCATCCAGTCACTTCTTGAATTTTCTGTAACTGTCTAAAAGTGTCGAGACAGTCAGTCTTTAAGTGTCGACACTTATAGACCAAGTGTCGACACAAGTAGACTAAGTGTCGACACTAGCCTTCATGGTGTCGACACAACTCCTTGTGTTGTAGAATCTGTTTCTCGACACTGCTTCTTCAACATGTGTCGACACTGATCCTATGTGTCGACACAAGTCCTTCTTCTTAGATACTTAGTTGATTTCTTGTAAGTGTCGACACAACACCTTTGTGTCGACACATCTTCTTGTGTTGATACTTGCTAAGTGTCGACACATCTTCTTGGTGTCGACACATGCCTTCTGTGTTGATTCTCTTGCTGAGTGTCGACACATCTCCTTTGTGTCGACACTTGTACTTAGACTTCATTGAAATTTGCTAAGTGTCGACTCAGGCTCCTAGTGTCGACACTTTCTTCATGTGTTGAGACTTTTGCTGTGTGTAGACACATTCTTCATTATGTCGACACTTGTACTTAAACTCTGTTGAAGTTTGCTGAGTGTCGACACAGCCTCCTAGTGTCGACACTTGTGCTTGAACTTTGTTGAAATTTTGCTGAGTGTCGACACAGCCTCCAAGTGTCGACACTTTTGATGTCGACAAAGTTCCTCTGGGTGTTGACACTGCTTCTAAGTGTCGACACAGCTTCTCTGGACATTTCTTCATTGAGTGTCGACACAGCCTGTATGTATCGACACTTTCCTTCTGGTGTCGACTCTGCATTCCTGGTGTCGAAACAATTACTCCAAGTGTCGACACTACTTCTCTAGGTGTCGAAACAAGTCTTCTTAAGTGTCGACACTTTCCTTCTGGGTGTCGACACATGGACTTAGAAACTTTTCAGCTTTCCCTGCAAATACTTAACCTGCACAACTAAACTCAAAACACATCAAATACATTTTGATGTATATCATTGAGTAGGGTGAGGCTTCTTCAAATCAGGTACATATTTTTCAATGTACCCAACACTAAGCTCGCGCAGGGTGGCCTAGGGTTTTGCGGACTTCTTTTTCTTCGGATCGAGGTTGGCTCTGATACCAGTTTGCAAGCCCGATCATCACCTCACTCTGAGACCAGTTTGTAAGACACCATTTTTGCTATGCTACCGGATCTTACGTCCAGAATCAACGTTTCGCGGTGACACCTTCGCTCGGGAAGGTCGACACTATGAAGCGTCAACCGTGCCGACGCAATAGAAGAACCAATGATGCAGAAGCTTATAAAAGAAGACAGTAAATACCAAGTCAAAAAACATATCATATATAAATATCTAGCATGAATCACAGCATGTCCCAGAAATAAAAGGAGCATCAAAAAAAGAGACGAGGAGAAAGGTAAATGGGCTTAAGCACAGTATATCAGAATCGTCACTACAAGGTCACTCGCGGAGGCTAATAAAACTAAACACTCACAGAACCAGAAGCGGGTGCTCCCGGGCTAGACTGTCTCACCTCCAAGTGCACCGTGCCCTGCTGGTGCTGCCTCTCCAACTGCTACCTGTCTCCCATTCGGAGCCTCTGTAAAAAACATTTGGTCCACCGACCATTAGTCATAAGACTAAGCCAATTATCATTCCCGCCTCCCACCACGACTCCTAGGCACTGTGCGGGAAGGAGGATATGGAAGATATTGAGGTGGAGAAGTGTCAAAGCAGATGGAGGCGAACCTAAAATAGTAGTGATATCACAGAGCTAAAAAGGAGTACAAAAGTAATATGATAATAACAAAGTAAGGCAGTAAAGTAAGAATAGTAAGAGAGCAAACTATATTGAAAAATAACTTTAACTTATATGAATGCTCATACAAACTTATAAGTTAAGGGATCTTTTGCAAGGCTCCCATCGTATAAGCTATCCCATACTAGGTTATACGATGGGGTGTCAGGTTTTATACAATTATGAGTGTAGTGAAATGATATGTAGATGAAATGCTATGTTCACACAAGTGCAACTCACGCACACGGCTCTATGCGCACAAACCTTTTTCCCCTATTTTAGAGTTAGCTAAATTCTCAGGTACCTCGCATTGTGGCAAATGGAGGCAGTGGATCGGCCACCCCACTACTAGGTTGGCATTCACGCCACCCAACCTAGACCTTTGTACGCCTTAATATGAAGGACACACCAAGGAACCTCTGCGTACCTTGCTGGCAAAACCACCAGTCTTTCGTTGGCTAAGTGTGAACCACACTCGCCGAGTCAATATACCGACGTCGGCGTGAACGATATTCAAGTAACAAAGACCCACCACCTTATATTATGCACATGCAAACAAGATCTTTCGAGCCATATGATCCCAGCACTAACTCGTCCGTCAAACCACCAACCGAGCCATCGACTCGCCAGGCTATCCTGCCCACTACTAAACCACCGAGCATACTGCTCGAATGACAAAGCTAAACTAACAACCATGTAACTAGCGGTGAGTGTAAGTGGTGTTTTAGTATAGACTAAATACTCTTGTAATCAATTTACTCTTACAGTTTAAGTTAACCTTAGATTGCCCAAGGCATTCCCTGTGAAGGGCTCTCGAGGGCACTAGGAACTACGATGGGCTGAAGCCCAAAGCACCCGTTCGAAAGGTAATTATTATTTTTGGTATCTACCAATAATAAACCCCATGTTAAGTTTACTTAATCTAACCCTAGTGTATTTGACTCTTGAACAATTCCTAAGTGTATTTGGACTCTCTCATCAGGGAAGGACGATCATTCGTCACTCCCAGGTACGACCTTAACATAGCCAAATAGGCTCTCACAACATGACCTACATTGATGACCTCAGTCATACACTATAGGTTAAGTACACCCCATACCCCTTTACCCCATACATAAGTTCTCAAGATTCTCTGATATTGTTATTTTACTATGTGCAGACCTAGTGAGCTAAATGACATGCAAGAATGGTGACCCCCATAAATATTCATCCGAATGCTCTAAGATAATTACTGGGGGTCTATAGTAACAAGATTAGACTAAGTCCAAAAACTTGTAATTTTCATAATTTTATTGGCATTTATTAAATTTTTCCCAAATTAAGGCCATAGGTTATTTTGAATAAGAAGTACTAGATTTACATAAGTTATGACCACCCAAAAATTATGAGCTCAATATGATGCCAATAAATTAGTGAATACCAAGTTTCATAATTTTTATAAATTGTTTGGCCTCTAATTAATTAATCCACAATAAATCTAATAATTATGGATAAAGAAGGAAGTACTAAAATACTTTATCAGAAAATTATGGAAAAATTACTGATTCTTAAGGTTGACCATAGAGGACCTCTGACCAAAGATTATAATTTACCAAGCTAATTAGTTACTAAAATAAAATCAAATAATTTTATATAGAAATAAGCACCTTGTGAAGCAACCCCTATAAATAGAATTACAAAAATTCCACAAAATTTTATAGAACTCTACAATGTCATAAAAGTTCTTCTGACTAAATTTCTTGAGTTTCCAGGCAGATATCTGACTTGGCAGACTGAAAATCAACTAAGTAAATGTTTCCTTGTCTATTTCCAATTAAAACAATTTGTTTTTCTTTATCAGAATAGTGCAAGAAGTTGAGTTGAAATGTACCTGATAACCTTCATCACATAATTGACTTATGGAGATGAGGTTATGTTTGATTTCTCTGACATATGTCACTTTCTTGAAGGTGACAGCTCCGATTTTCACTTCTCCATAACCTTCTGACTGGACACACTTTGAAACACCAAAGATTACCTTTGGCCCCAGCTTGGACTTGTAGTTGATTAAATTGTCCTTGCTGCCAATCATGTGTTTGGAGCATCCACTGTCCAAGTACCAGGTTTGATTAATCACTGGACAACCCTTTTCCTGCAGTAAAAATAGTTAGTTGTTTTTGACCAAGGTTACCTTAGCTCCTTTATATTGTTGATATGAAAAACTAGATATCACAGAGAATTCTGGTTGAGATTTGTATCCTTAAGGATGATATCTTCTTGGTGGAATTATCCAGTAAGCTAATGGATTAAATGGTTTTCTAGGTTTAATAGAATTGCTGTTATAGTTATAGTTTTTGTTAAGTCTTTCTGGGTTCGACGAAATGTTGTGTGTTCGTCGACCAGAGTTCGACGAATTGGGTTGAGAACGTCGATCTCTGCCGAGAGAATGAACATAGTCATTTTCTATGCCCCACGTTCGTCGATCTCTGCTTGACTTACCTTACAAAGTTTGTCGATCGTAGTTAGACGAATAATTATAGCTTAAGTTTGCGTTCAGAGTTCGTCGACTAGAGTTCGACGAACTATTCATGTTTCGTCGATCTGAGTTCAACGAAATCTACTGAACTTTATTTTCACCTAAGGTTTTCTGTTTTTTGTTATTTTGACCTTTTTATTTGGGAATTTCTTCTATGATTTATTTATGGTTTATTGTTTCTTTTCCTTTAGCTGAAACAAATTTCATGGGGGTTGTCAAAATATTCTTCTTGAGAATGGGGGGCAAACTTGATGAAGCACCCAAGCCCAGCTTGTCATTTAGTCTGGCATTGACAGTGCTTTTAATGTCCATCAGCTTGAGGCTTCTACCATTGAGAGTATCCTCAAGTTGTTTAGCCTCACATAACTCAGTATTTAACAGGATAATCTGTTCATTAGCTAAATTTAATTCATCCTTTAACCTATTATTTTCAGAAATAACATTTTCTTGGTTTCCTAGTTTTCCCTAAGTGTCTTGATTTCTTTTTCTGAATTTATTAGATCTATGCACATGATTTTAAATTCAGATTTGAATGAATCAGAGTTATAATCAAAAGAAGAAAATACCTGGTCAGCGTCAGATTCTAAAGCTTCTTCATTGTCAGATGCATCTTCATCTGATTGGCTCCTGGAGGCATTAATGGCCATGAGGAATACTTCTTTGGCCCTTGCCTCCTCTTCTTCTTCACTGGAGCTGGAGGATGAGGATTTATCTTCTGTTTCACTCCAGCTTTCAGCTACAAAGCCTTTCTCCTTCTTCTTGTGTCTGCTGGAGGAAGGCCTGCTACTTTGTTGTCTTCTTATATCCTTCTCTCTTCTCTTCTCCTTCTTCTGAGTCTCTGGACACTCTGAGAGGAAGTGTCCAGGTTTCCTGCAGCCAAAGCACACCACTTCTTTATTGAGGCTTTTGTCATGCCTTGGCTTGTCATCCTGTCTGGATGACTTTCTTCTAAAGTCTTTCCTTGCCATCTTGTAGAATCTCTTGGCAAAGAGAGACATCAGTTCTTCATTCATTGTTGGAGTCTCTGTCTCCTCAGCAGCTTTGAATGCAATGTTGTGCTCCTTCCTTGCTGGTGGAGGTGTTCTTTGCTCAGCTGCCTCTCTGGATTTGATGAGCTGCTCATAGGACTTTAGCTTTCCCAAAAGAGATTCAGTGGAAATCTCATTTAGGCTCCTGGCCTCCTTGATGGGCCAGATCCTTGAATCCCATGAGCTTGGGAAGCACATAAGGATTTTGTCATTCACCTATGTGAGGTTGATGTCCTTATCCAAGGTTTTTAGCTCATTGATGATTGAGCAAAACCTATTGTACATGTCAGCTACTGATTCTGCTTCCTCCTTCTTGAAATTCTCATATTAGGATATGAGATTGGATCTCCTATCCGTTTTTTCATCAGCAGATCCAGCCACAATTTGATTGAGGGAATCCCAGATGGCTTTGGCTGATGTGTATTCAACCACTTTTTGAAAAATGCCATTTGACATTGTTTGGGCCAGAATATTCATGGACTTGACATCAACAATTTTTGCCTTCTTCTGGGCCTCAGTCCACTCAGGTTGTGGAACTACATTGTTGCTAGATGTTACTGTAGAGGTGGAGGCAGATGGTTGAGGAGGACCTGTCACAATGGAATTGAAAATATCCTCATCCATAGTGTTCATATATAACTTGATTCTTGCCTTCCATATGGCAAACATATTTAGGTTGCAAACTGGAGGTCTGTTGCTTGCATAGTATTTGTTCTGTGCCATGCTGTGTGTGAATATCTAATAAAAATGAAAAGATAGATCTAACTCACGATCTTTGGTTCAAGGGTTAGCTTGTACAACTAACGGAATCCAGGATCTGATACTAAATAAAAGTGAGGAGTTAGATCAGGAATACTCTATAGGGGGGGTGAATAGAGTATCTTTAGATTTTTAAGACTTTTTGCTACAAATAAAACTTATGAATTAAACTATCCTAGGTTAAGTAAATCTACCACAGGTGCTACAGAAAATAAACAACACAAACACAATTATCCTAACTAGCACAGCCACAAAAAGAAATAAAAGAAAAGAGCAACCAGACAACAAAAGAAATTTATAGTGGTTCCCCAACCTAGGTACATCCACTCTTCTATCACACTAGTAGGAATCCACTCAGATTTTCGATTAGGTTCCTGAAACTAATGAGCTTTTGATCAGCTGCTCAAAAACTAAACCTCAAGTCTTTTGGTCAGGTGACTTGAAACCAGGAATAACTTTTGAAGGGAGTTAAGAACCCTTTATACAGTGGGGGGATGAGAGATTGATTATGTCTTCTCTTTCTCAAAACAATAGAGAAGACTTTAGTTCTCAGAAATCCTAGACCTGAGAACTAGATTCATTGACGTAAGAACTTCTAACTACTAGATAAGTCTTGCTAGCAATGTTGTCTAAGTTCGTCGAGCTGAGAAGGTGAATTCGTCGACTGGAGTATGATCCTGGACTTAGAATATTTACTTGTTTCTAGAATAAGATGTTGAAGTAGAATACTCATAGATCGTCGACCTGAACGCCAAGTTCATCGAGTGGAGTTCAGAGAAATTCTGGACTTGAAATGTTGAAGTAGTGTCCATAAATCGTCGACCTGAGTCCCAAGTTCGTCGAGCTCAGCTCAGAGAATTGTCTCTGAGATCGTCGAGCTGAGCACGGCTTTTGTCGACCTGAGTTCGACGAACGTCGAACTCATTTTCTGAGTCTTTGATATTTCTTTAAGTCTTGAGTCTTTATGCAGTCTGCTGATGGCTGGTCCATATAGTTTTAACTCTAAGGACTTGGCCTATACTCTAAGACACAACCATGACCCTGATTATATAGGTTGGGTCAGATGATCCTAACTTACTGAACCTAGCCCAAATAAAACTAGCGATCCAACAATCTCCCCCTATTTGGGTGAGGTCACTAATTACAGACTCATAATGAAACAAAAATTTACAAAGCAATAAAACATATATCTGGTAGGAAAAATTAGTATATGCAGCAGAGATATATACAATAAGTTTTGTATCAGGAAATATGAAAAGCAGTTTTCAAACTAACTCAGAAATATTAAAGATAGTTCAAGTATCATTTCTTTTGCTTTTTCTCCTTTTGCTTCTCCTATTTGCCTTTTTCTCCAGACTGAGTGAATATGATTTCCCTGTTGGGATCTGCAGCTTGGACCTTTGTCATAGTCATGTCTGCAGCCCCTATGATTTTTAGAGATGTAGCCCTGGGCACTACTGCTTCTGGATGTAGTTTCATATAGTCATCAACATTGAAAAATTTATTAGCTTTAGCAAACATGTTCAGCTATTCCTTCCTGTACTTGGACATTGTTGTGTATTCAGATGTATCCTTTCCTTCAGCTCTAGCTTTGTTGATCATGGAAAGGCCAACCAGTTCCTGGAACCTGGCCATCCTTGCTATTGTAGCTGTTTCAGGATCTTCAAATGGTACAGTAGAAGCAGGTCTATTGGAGCTTTCAGCTTTTTAATGTTCAGGGAGTTGTTACTGTTTTTGTTGTTGATGCTCCTGTTGTTGTTGTTGGTGATGCTTGCTAGATGAATAATGTCTCTGCTGGCTGCTTCCTGAAGATGAATATCTACCCCGATGTCTTTGGTATGTTTGAAACTGGGTAGACCTTTGAGATGTTGTGCCTGAAACACTAGCAGCTAGAGGAGGAGGTGGAGGAGGATCCTTCCTGAATCTTTGTGGAGGAGGAGAATATCTTCTGCTTCTTTTTCTTTCTTTTTGTTCATTTTTAGACATCCACATCCAAGCTGGCATGCCCTTGTAGGGAGTAATCTTCTGGAGTATGTAATAAGGTGTGTCATTTGCTAGGTTGGGCTTTGGAGCAGGAGGTGGGGGAGCTTTCCTCAAATTTCAAACTTTCTTTTTCTTAGGTTCTTCATCTGAGTCCTCATCTACATCCTCATCATCATCAGTGGAGTATTGAGGGTTATCATATAATGTATTTAATGCTTTTAAGGCCTCAGCAGATATTTCAAATTTCTCTGGCTGGGAGGGATCTGGAGGAGGAGCTGCAACTGGAGCTGGAGCTGGAGACTATTAAAATAGTGCTTTCAATAACTATCTTATTTTCCTCCTCTATATCAGCCATGATCAAAGAGTCAATATCAGGCATGGGGGAATCATCCATGACAAACACAGGATCAGGAGGAGATGAACTTATGGGGAAACAGCTCTGAGTGGAGATGGAATGGCTGGAACTTCAGTAGTAGCAAAGGTAGCCTTAAGTTGCTTGGCAACCTTGGGGCTTATGGGTGAGGTGTATGGTACTATAGCCATTGATGGCTTAATGATGTCTTCTGGAAGTATATTGAAGTAAGCTGTATCAAAGAATTTCAACAAATTGAATAGATCTACTGTGGGATTAAGAATATAATCACCAATAGTGGTTATTTCTTCTATGACAGTCTCATCATCCATAGTATCTATTTCAATATCAGATTCAATAAATTGAATAAAATCAAATAATTCATCATCAGCATCTACTGCTGCTTCTGATGCTAATTCTGCTGTTGCTACTGCTTGTATTGCTGTTGCTGCTGCTAGTACTACTCCTAGGGATACTGCTACTACTGATTCTTCATAAAGTATCTCCCCCTGCCTAGTTTCAGTGGAAACTGAAGCCAGGCCCCTTACTGAAGAGGGGGCAGCAGAGAGGGTAGTGATTTGGGCAGCTAAGGAGGAAATAAAAGAAGCAAGAGGTGTAATGACCTCTGCTATAAGATTTTTGAGGAGAGGAGTAAGCAGTGCAATAAGAGAAGAAATGGTGGATGGATCCAATAGTGGAGTGGTAGAGGGTGTGGTAGATAGTGTTGGAATGGAGACAGAAGTGAGGATGGTAGTAGTTGGTGGAGTAGGAGGGAGAGCATCTTGCATGTGGACATCTGGAAGAGAGGAAGTATGAGGAGGGGAAGTAGGTAGAGTAAAGAATGGGATGCTGTCAAAATGAGGGGGTAAGGGAGATGATGGTGGTGAAGGAATGTGTGTATCATGGGGGGACTGAGGTGGGGTTGGTTGTAGTGATTGAGAGGGAGAAAGTTGTTGAGATTCCTGAGGTGGGGAAGAGGGAATGTCAGTGAGATCTATTGGTGGAGAGGTGGCAGGAGATGTGGCTGGAGTAGGAATATGAACAGGTTGTTGTGGTCGTTGTTGTGGTTGTTGAAGAGTAGGGATGGTGGAAGAGGGTTGTTGTATCATCTGATGTTGAGGGGGATGACTAAAGGTGATGGAGGTGGAGGAGGGATCTCTTCAGTAGGGTGGGAAGTGGCTAAAGCAGCTCTAGTACCTTCAGAAGCTCTGGTGGAACAGGAGGAAGCCTTGTAGGGCTTGGTAATGGTCATCTGCTACTTGCCAAACAGAGCACAGGTGAGCCTCTTGCTGGCATTGATGAATGTGATCTGGGAGACCAGGGATTCAGCAGCTTTTTCTATTAAGAAGATCCCTAATATTCCTCCAAAACAGACTTCATTTTTATTATTTTTTTTCTTTACCAGATCAAACAGGATCTGAGCCCATTTCACCCTTTTCTTGTTCACCACTACACACATAACTAGAAATTGGTGCCTAGTTATATAGTTGTGTGCAGTGTGCTTGCCCAACAAGACTTTGCCTACAATGTCTGCTAAGAATTTGAATTCAGCATAAAGATGCTTCTTCAGCAATTTGTTAGGGGTTTGTCCAGAATAACCCATTAGACTAAGCATCTCATCATACTCTTCAGTATCCATTTCTAAATCCTCTTCACCATTACTTAAGCCAAATATTTCTATTAAAATGGCGGGAGTGAGAGAAACAACATTACACGCGATTGTTCCAGACATGGTGTTATCATCTGTGGTAGAAGAAGTATACACCCATTCGCTGATTTCTGTGGCAGATATCTTAATTCTAGTCGATAGCAGATTCTTTCAGTTGTTAGTCTTCAAGTAGTTGCAGGATTCCCCGGAAGATTGGGTCTGAATGCTGGAATGAGTCGAAATCGACATCAAACCCCGTGTCAAATTTCATTGCGGCAAGAGTTCCAGCTTGAATCGTCATTAGAACACCTGTAAGAGAAAAGCAAAGATCAAGTGCAAAGGAACTGAAAGTGCGGGACGGAGGTCGAAGAAAACCTAGATATAAGGTTTTTCCAGAATATGAATCGACAAACTCCGTTCCACGAAAACTAAAAAATTCTTCGAACTGAGGTCGACAAAATAATTTAGAGTTAAACAATTCGTCGAGCTCAGCCTGAGGATTTGAAGACATTTCGTCGAGCTCCATTCGACGAAAGTTTTCTGAAGTAGATTTGTCGATCTCCGTTCGACAAAAACAACTTCACTCACAGAGAGTTCATCAAACTCCGTTCGACGAATATATCAAGAACTTTCCCCAGTTCGTCGAACTCCGTTCGACGAACTTTGGCAAATTCGTCGAGTACAGACAGAAACTAAACTAAGTCTTCTCCATTGATCATTCCAAGCTGATTTATAAAGAACAGATAGTTTCTTTCATCCAAAGGTTTGGTGAAAATGTCAGCTCTTTGCAAATCAGTGTAGATATATAGAAGTTTAGTTTTGTTTTTGTCTACACACTCTCTAATGAAATGATGTCTAATGTCTATATATTTAGTCCTACTGTGATGGACTGGATTTTATGCTATGGCTATAGAACTTGTGTTATCACATAAAAGAGTTGAATTATTTAAGTTAAAGCCATAGTCCAGTAGTTGATTCTGAATCCACAACATCTATGAAAAGCAGCTTCCAACTGCAATGTACTCTGCTTCAGCAGTTGAAGTGGACACAGATGATTGTTTCTTACAGAACCAAGACACTAATCTCATCCCAAGGAACTAGCAAGTTCCTGAGGTGCTTTTTCTATCCACCCTGCATCCTGCAAAGTCAGCATCTGAGTATCCAGTTAACTCAAATTCTGACTCAGTGGGATACCATGAGCCTAGACTCGGACAACTCTTTATATATCTCAAAATTATTTTAAAGAAAATTAGGTGAGATTCTTTAGGGTTCACCTGGAACCTCGCACAAAGGCATATTACAAACATAATATCAGGTCTGCTTGTTGTAAGGTATAGTAGGGACCCAACTATGCCCCTATATATTTTCTGATCCATAGGTTTCTCATGTGCATCAGAGTCTATTAAAGCATTTATAGCCATGGGTGTTTTCTTTGCTGAGGCATCAGCCATCCCAAATTTCTTTAGAAGCTCTTTATCATATTTAGCTTGGTAGATGAAGATTCCATCAGGGAGCTGCTTCACTTGGAGACCAAGGAAGTAGGAGAGCTCACCCATGGTACACATTTCAAATTTAGAATACATGAGGTCAGAGAACCTCTTGCATAATTTAGAGTTAGTAGACCCAAATATGATGTCATCCACATATATTTGTACTAACAAGGTTTGATCCTTATGATGTCTAGTGATAAGTGTTTTATCTACTATGCCTCTAATGAATTTATTCTCTATCAAAAAGCTAGCTAGGCTCTCAGACCAAGCTCTTGGAGCTTGCTTTAGACCATAAAGAGCTTTATGAAATTTAAAAACATGATAAGGATGAGTTGGAGAGACAAAACATAGAGGTTGCACAACATAAACCTCTTCTTTAGGTACTCCATTCATAAATGCACTATTCACATCCATCTGATACACCTTGAATTTCTTGTAGGCAGCATAGGCCAGAAAAATTCTAATGGTCTCTAACCTTGAAACTAGTGCAAAGTTTTGATCATAATCTATGTCTTCTTCTTTCCTCTATCCTTGAGCAACAAGTCTAGCCTTGTTTCCCACGATTGTACCTTGTGCATCTAGTTTATTTCTATATACCCATTTGGTTCCAATGGCTGGGTAGTCTTGAGGTCTTGGAACCAAATCTCAAACTCTGCATCTCTCAAATTGATTTAGTTCCTCTTGCATAGCAATGATCCAGTGGGGATCCTGCTCATCATGATTTATAGATTGAGGTTCAACCTGAGAGAGAGCACGCATGCATCAAATCTTGGTTCAGTTGATTCCTTGTCTGTACACCTGCTGACATGTCTCCAATCACTTGATTTCTAGCGTGATCCCTTAGTGTGACAAGATCATTTGGTGGAGTTGGTTCAAAAACAACATTTTGAATTAAGTTCTCTTGTGGAATTATATTTGTTGTTGGATGAGGTTGAATTTCTTCCAGATGTTCTTCTTCACTATCTTCATCAACGTGTGGAGAAGGATGTGTTGGGGCCTCTTGGGTGATGCTTAGTCCATCCAAATTCTCACACAAGTGTGGTACCTGCAAAGTCTTATTGGTAGGAATCACTTTCTCCTTGCAAGACATGTTAGCCTCATCAAATGTTACATGTATAGACTCTTCAATTTTCAAGGAGGATTTGTTAAATACCCTATAAGCTTTGCTTACTTGGGAATATCCTAGAAACATTCCCTCTCCAGCCTTAGCTTCAAACTTTCTAATATATTTTTTGTTGTTATTATGTATATAGCATATACAACAAAATACTCTAAAATAGGTGATTTTAGGTTTCATCGCTTTAAGTAGTTCATAGGGAGTCCTATTGTTTAGTTTATGTATTAAACTTCTATTCAGGACATAATTTATTGTGCTTACAGCCTCTGCCCAAAAGGATAGGGGAATGTAAGCATCTGCAAGCAATGTACCTGCAGCTTCAATTAGGGTCCTAGTTTTCCTTTCAGCTACCCCATTTTGTTGGGGAGTTCTAGGAGCTGAGAAGCAATGCCTGATACCTTCCTTCTCACAGAACTCATGCATAAGAAGAGACTCAAACTCTGTACCATGATCACTTCTGATCAATAAAACATGAGTAGAGTACTCAATCTATATGGTCCTGAGTAAATCTATAAGAACCTTAAAGGTATCTGACTTAGATCTCAGAAAGAACACCCAAGTGAACCTTGAGAAGTCATCTACAATAACTAAGGTATAGGATTTCCATCCTAGGGATTGTACAGTAATGAGTCCAAAAAGATCCATTTGTATCAAGTACAAGATCCTAGGTGAATCACTTTTATTTACTGATTTAAAGCTAGATTTAGTTTGCTTGCCTAGTTGACAATCCCTGCAGAGACCTTCCTTCTTATAGGGACCAGAAGGTATGTAACACCCCAAAACTCAAAAGAGTGACGGGTGATGTTTCGGGCCAAATTTGGAATTTGGCAGGGGGCACACGGCCTGGGACACGGGCATGTCCCAGGGCGTGTCGAGCTGGTTCAACGATTTGGTCGTGTGTTCGACGATTTTGGATTCGACGATCGTCGAGGAGAGAACACGGCCTGGGACACGGGCGTGTCCCAGGGAGTGTCGAGAGGGGTTTGACGATTTAGCCAAAGTCTGCGTTCAACGATTTTCCAGCAATCTGCGTTCGATGATTTAGCCAAAGTCTGCGTTCGACGATTTTCCAGCAATCTACGTTCGACGAATTGCCAGGGATCTGCGTTCGACAATCTGGCTGCGTTCGACGATTTTGTCAGGGATCTGCGTTCGACGATCTGGCTGCATTCGATGATTTTGTCAGGGATCTGCGTTCGACAATCTGGCTGCGTTCGACGATTTTTCCAGGGATCTGCGTTCGACGATCTGGCTGCGTTCTACGATTTTGCCAGGGAACTCTGTTCGATAATTTGGCAGCGTTCAGCGATCTTGGCTCGATGATCGTCGAGCGCGGGGCGATTGTGGCGTGTTTGACACTCGACGCGAAGTGTCGACACACGGGTTTTGGCAGGAGTTGACAAATTGTTCCGACAGTGTTTTGACGCGGACGTGTCCTGCTCCTGTTGGTGATTCGTGCGGTGTTTAGCCCCATTTGTCCAGGTCGGACCTGGATCGTATCCGTGCATCCCTTTTTTGGGATCCGACCACTGTGGTTATTTCCCGATGGGGTTATACCCGAGTACAGGGTTTCAAAACCCTTATTCTTCTGTGTGGTTCTCTGTATAAATCTTAGAGAGAGGGGATAGCAAAAGAGGAAGAAGGAGTCTAGATCAAGTCGTTGGAGGAGTTTCAGAGCTCCAAATCGCAAGCCGACTTCGAATCTACGAAGGTAAGGAGATTGTGGTGTTTTACATCCGCGTACATTTCCATGGCGCCAAGGAAGAACGCTAGGGTAACGATTCTCTACTTGAGCATGTGAAGCTCTACTAGTTTTGCATAGGAAGCCCGCCCTCGCGAGTTCGCGGTGAGTTAGAGGCGTTCCTTCGGGTAGATAAGTAAAGTCCCCATTGTTTAGAGTCCGTATTCGAGAACGGACATAGGCATGATGTATGAAGCCTACCCGGACAAGTTGGTCTGGATCGGTGATGTTGCACTGCATAATGGCCGGAGAGGACTCCGTGCGAATGTTTGTTTTTCGGGTTTTCTACGGGGTAGATTGCAACAGGGAGCCTTGGGGATTAACTCCAAGGTGCACTCGGAAATCTGGGCGGATGCGTGGTTCTTCCATCTTGTGGGCCTGGGAGCCAACTTGAATATAACTGGGTTATGTGATTCTTATAACTATTTGGGACTTGGGAAAGTTTGACCCGCACATATATTTTAAATTAACGTTGCGATGTGAGCAACGGGTTAGGCGGAACTGTACCCACTCTTTGTCGTTCGATAAAGAGACCTAACGGTATGCGGCACTTGCCGTTGGCATAGATGGAGGGTCTTAGGGAGTGGCCAGAAAGACCAAATTCTCACGAGTTATGGCCGTCCAAAGGGATGGTGGTGAGTGGGCGGACTTTGACCGTGATCACCGAGAATGTGCCCTGAGTGCACGGGGTGTGTGGCCGTGTGATCCTACGCCTGTGATGTAGTGACATTACTATACTGCTTGGTTATACTAATAAAGTGCAGGGAAGGAGCATCGCCGCCCCGGATTTGGGGGCGGGATCGTTATAATTTGGTCAGCATTGCTGACCGTTGCTTTTGTTTGCCACCGTGTGGTGGTTTGTTGCTTGCAGGTGCTGCTGTACCAAGCGGTCAATAGCGGGCTAAAACCCAAGTTGTTGTGCCGGCCCTCGAAGGCCTAAATTTTGGATGTTTTCTATTGTTCATGTATGGCCGGCCTGCGTGCCGAAGTTTGGAAAACATTTAATTGGAGCAAATTGTTGTAAGGCCGTAAGGCCAGTACTTGTGTATTTGTACTTCATTCCTTTGGGAGTGTTTAGTGGACATTCATGCTTTTTGTGCTGGGTTCTTTTAATTGCAACTTATAAAACTGCTTCTGCTAGAATGACTCTGTGTAGGATGTTGGAATGGTTGGATGGTTTCCATTGAGTAACCACCCGGTCTATCTGTGGTATATGGCGTCGGGCCCCGGCCGGATCTACTGCTATCTGCTATGCGACGGATAGGGGGTGTTACAAGGTAGACCTCTGACAAGGTTGTCTTTTGATAGCCTAGTAATATTTTTCTTGTTAACATGACCGGGACTTTTATTCCATAGTTCATTCTGAGTACTAACTATATTAAGTAAGCAAATATCTGACTTGGCAAACTGAAAATAAACTAAGTAAATGTTTCCTTGTCTATTTCCAATTAAAATAATTTGTTTTTATTTATTAGAAATAGTGCAATAAGTTGAGTTGAAATGTACCTGATAACCTTCATCACATAATTGACTTATGGAGATGAGGTTATGTTTGAGTCCTCTGACATATGTCACTTTCTTGAAGGTGACAGCTCCGATTTTCACTTCTCCACAACCTTCTGTCTGGCCACACTTTGAATCACCAAAGATTACCTTTGCCCCCAGTTTGGACTTGTAGTTTATTAAATTATCCTTGCTGTCAGTCATGTGTTTGGAGCATCCACTATCCAGGTACCAGGTTTGATTAATCAATAGACAGCCTTTTTCCTATAGTAAAACAGTTAGTAATTTTTGACCCAGGTTACCTTGGGTCCTTTATATTGTTGATATGAAAAACTAGATATCACAGAGAATTCTGGTTGAGATTTGTATCCTAAAGGATGATATCTTCTGGGTGGAATTATCTAGTCAGCTAATGGATTAAATGGTTTTCTAGGTTTAATAGAATTGCTGTTATAGTTATAATTTTTTTTAGGACTTTCTGGGTTCGACGAAATGTTGTGAGTTCGTCGACCAGAGTTCGACGAATTGGGATGAGATCGTCAATCTCTGCCCAGAGAATGAACATAGTCATTTTCTATGCCCCACGTTTGTCGATCTCTGCTCGACGAACCATACAAAGTTCGTCAATCGCAGTTAGACGAATAATTATAGCTTAATTTTGCGCTCAGAGTTCGTCGACTAGAGTTCGATGAACTATTCATGTTTCGTCGATCTGAGTTCGAAGAAATCTACTGAACTTTGTTTTTACCTAAGGTTTTCTGATTTTGGTTATTTTGACCTTTTGATTTGGGAATTTCTTCTGTGCTTTGTTTATGGTTTATTGTTTCTTTCCCCTTAGCTGAAACAAATTTGATGTGGGTTGTCAAAATATTCTTCTTGAGAATGGGGGGGGGGAAAACTTGATGAAGCACCCAAGCCCAGCTTGCCATTTAGTCTAGCATTAATAGTGCTTGTAATGTCCATCAACTTGAGGCTTCTCCCATTGATAGTTTTCTCAAGTTGTTTAGGCTCACATAACTCAGTCTTTAACAGGATAATCGGTTCATTAGCTAAATTTAATTCATCCTTTAACCTATTGTTTTCAGAAATAACATTTTCTTGGTTTCCTACATTTTTCCTAAGTGTCTTAATTTCTTTTTCTGAATTTATTAGATCTACGCACATGATTTTAAATTCAGATTTTAATGAATCAGAGTTATAATCAAAAGAAGAAAATACCTGGTCAACTTTAGATTCTGAAGCTTCTTCATTGTCAGATGCATCTTCATCTGATTGGCTCCTTGAGGCATTAATGGCCATGAGTCATACTTCTTTGGCCCTTGCCTCCTCTTCTTCTTCATTGGAGCTGGAAGATGAGGATTCATCTTCTGTTTCACTCCAGCTTTCAGCTACAAAGCCTTTCTCCTTCTTCTTGTGTCTGCTGGGGGAAGGCCTGCTGCTTTGCTGTCTTCTTGTATCCTTCTCTCTTCTCTTCTCCTTCTTCTGAGTCTCTGGACACTCTAAGATGAAGTGTCCAGGTTTCCTGCAATCAAAGCACACCACTTCTTTAGTGGGGGTTCTGTCATACCTTGGCTTGTCATCCTGTCTGGATGACTTTCTTCTGAAGTCTTTCCTTGCCATCTTGTAGAATCTCTTGGCAAAGAGAGACATCAATTCTTCATTCATTGTTGGAGTCTCTGTCTCCTCAATAGCTTTGAATGCAATGTTGTGCTCCTTCCTTGCTGGTGGAGGTGTTTTTTGCTCAGCTGCCTCTCTGGATTTGATGAGCTGCTCATAGGACTTTAGCTTTCCCAAAAGAGAATCAGTGGAAATCTCATTTAGGCTCCTGGCCTCCTTGATGGGCCAGATCCTTGAATCCCATGATCTTGTGAAGCACATAAAGATTTTGTCATTCACCTCTGTGAGGGTGATGTCCTTATCCAAGGTCTTTGGCTCATTGATGATTGAGCTCAACCTATTGTACATGTCAGCTACTGATTCTGCTTCCTCCTTCTTGAAATTCTCATATTGGGATATGAGATTGGATCTCCTATCCTTTCTTTCATCACCAGATCCAGCCACCATTTGATTGAGGGAATCCTAGATGGCTTTGGCTGATTGCATTTAGCCACATTTTGAAAAATGTCATCTGACATTGTTTGTGCCAGAATATTCATGGCCTTGGCATCAGTAATTTTTGCCTTCTTCTGGGCCTCAGTCCACTCAGGTGGTTGAACAACATTATTGCTGGATATTGTTGTAGAGGTGAAGGCAGATGGTTGAGGAGGACCTGTCCCAATGGAATTGAAAATATCCTCATCAATAGAGTTCAGATATAACTTGATTCTTGCCTTCCATATGACAAACCAATTTAGGTTGCAAACTGGAGGTCTGGTGCTTGCATAGTCTTTGTTCTATGTCATGCTGTGTGTGAATATATAATAGAAAAGAAAAGATAGATCTAACTCAGGATCTTTGGTTCAAGGGTTAGCTTGTATAACCAAGGGAATACAAACTTTGATACCAATTAAAAGTGAGGAGTTAGATCAGGAATACTCTAGAGGGGGGCAGAATAGAGTATCTTTAGTTTTTTAAGACTTTTTGCTACAAATAAAACTTATGAATTAAACTATCCTAGGTTAAGTGAATGTACCACAGGTGCTGCAGAAAATAAACAAACACAAATTCAGTTATCCTAACTAGCACAGCCACAATAAGAAACAAAAGAAAAGAGCAAGCAGACAATACAAGAAATTTATAGTGGTTCCCCAACCTAGGTACATCCACTCTTCTACCATCCTGGTAGGAATCCACTCAAATTTTTGATCAGGTGATGCAGGCCCAAGGTTTCGACAGATTAAATACGCGTTCTTCTGTTCGACAATATAATTAAATATCTAGTGTGCGGTTTCTCTACTTAGTACTATCAAATACTCAAGCATTAAAAGACAAAAATTTCTCAACCATCAATGCAAATGGACGCAACCCGTTTTATAGATCGAACAAGGGCTATAGGCCAATGTTCGCTCAAGCGAAAAAGGACCCACACGATCCGAACAGTTTGTAAGACCCCCTTTTTTTTCTCTTTTGACCACGGGGTCTTAGGCCCAGAACCGCCGTTTTGCGGTGACTCCTTCACGCCCTGAAGGGTCGTCACCACAAAGCGCCGATTCTGCCGGCCAATTCGATCACATAAAAGTAGTATAATGAAGTAAAATGAAAACTATCTGTCCACAGAGAGTCACATGACATATATAAATATAACTCCACGAAGGGAGTGTCCACAGTAGATAACATCAGAGTAGCAAAATACGGGCTTATGCCCGGTACAACATATCCTCACTACAAAATCACTCATGCGGAAGCAAAAGCTGAAAAACTACTCAGGGTCGAGACTCACAGTCCCGGCTGTATGAACTCCGGAGCTAGACTGCCCCACCTCCAAGCGCACCGGTCTCTGGGGCTGCTCCTCCATGCTGGTCTCCACGATCCCCTAAATGATGCGGTTCGAAAACCGTTAGTCTAAAAGACTAAGTCCTATCATCCCCCACCCCTTCCCCACGGCTCCTAGGCACCGAGCGGAGAGGAAGAAAGGGGAGGACTTGAAGGTGGAGAATATCAAAAGCAGATGGCAGCGGTCCTATTCTAGCAAGTTCTATAGCATATAAAGACAATAAAATGTAAGCTGAAATGTAACCTTCACTTATGTGGAAAAACACATAAGCCAAGGGGTCTTTTGCAAGGCTCCCATCGTATAAAAAGTCCCATACCGATTTATACGTTGGGGTGACGGTGGTCAAACAGCAGTAACTAAATATATCAAAATTAACCTTAATTTATAAACTTGCCCACACAAGCTTATAGACTAAGGGGTCGTTTTGCAGGTCCTAATGTATAAGCGTCCCATTCCACTTATACATCAGGTGTCAGGGGTTAAATGAATCGATTATGCTATGACATGCAAGTGGGTATGATGGACATGCAAGTGCAACGCACACACCCGACTCTGTGCACACAGACCTTTAGTTCCCCCTTTCTGGAGCCGTAACCTCCCAGGATACCTCCGTAGTGGCAGACGGAAGCGGTGGGTTGGGCCTCGCCCACCTCTAAACCAGTAAGGCACTACCGGTCAGACCTATCGTACGCCTCAACGCTTGGTGCACGAAGCGGACTCCTGCGTACTCTTGCCGGCTGGCGCACCGGACTTCTGTTGGCGAAGTGCTAACCACACTTGCCGAGTCAACGTATTGGCGTCGGTGCATCGACCCTCCAATACCGAAAACCCACCACCTTAATTTATTTTCCTTTTATGCACATGCAGATTTAGCGTAAACAAAACCCGAGCCGAAGCTCCCCGGACCAAGAGTCCGTCTTTTAACCATCCGAGCCGAAGCTCCCAGCTGACTTTTGGTGCTAACAGTGCCTGTGAAATGTGCAACCCTAATTACTAAGTTACTCTTTTCAGCTTGTTAAACAGTTTACGTTAACCCAGGACTGCCCCCGGTATTCCCTGTGAAGGGCTCTCAAGGGGCACTAGGAACTGTGTTGGGATTACGCCCAGCGTTCCCTTTCGCAAGGTACTTATTTTATTATTGGTTGATCCCCTTACCCATTATTTTCTCATGTTTCGATACGCTAATCCTAGGGTGATTTGACTCCAACTCTCCTTGGGTAGGACGATCTTTCGTCGGGCCCGAACGCCTTTAAACCCTAGACAAATCCACACCCTACTCACTCATCTTCCAAAGATGCAGCCCTTTCCACTTGTCCTTACAGCAAACCATCAAGACCCATCATACGTGCCCTAATTCAATCCAAATGAAATCCTGCAGTTTTGCTATATGCAGACCACTTAAGCTACGTGACCCGTAAAAGGGGAAGTACATGAAATACTCATCCAGTACCCTCATGATAATTATCAGAGGTCTATTATGATAAGTATAGACTAAATTAAGAAAATCATATTTTTCCCAATTAATCTACTATTTATTGAATTTTCCTCAAAAACTAGGCCATAGTCAATTTGAACATGAACCATAAGATTTTCTCAGGTAATGGCCTCCTAAAATTTGTATTCACTAAATAACAGAGAAATATCATTGGATGCTAATTTTCATAATTTTCCAGATAATTCTTGACCTCTAAAGGATTTATTAAAATAATTCCAAAAATCAAAAATAATGAAGGAAGTGCCACATATATGTCTCCAATAATTATGTAAAAATTACTAGGGCTTCATAGGGAACTAAAAACATCATGATGAAGAAATTAGAATTTTTCAGACAATCTAAAAGTCATTATTAAATTTTCCAAGGTTCCATGGAATTAAATAATTAAAGAAGCAACAACTAAATATCATTCTTCAAAAATTCCATAAAAATTTACAGAGATGGGTAACATGATTATAAGCCCCTTGGCTAAGTTTTATCAAGTTTAAGCAAGTATAGTGCTCTGCAAAAACTCTTAAGTGGAAATTATAAAATATAACTCCGTGAATAAAGTACCAAAATATTCATCCAAAATTTATTATAAAATTTCCAGAGACATGTATGCCCTAAGCAACTACCCATTCAAAATCTCAGCCCTTTTAAGATAGTTTTGGTATTAGTTCTTATGGTTTCAAAGCTAGTGCCCTAAACTAGGGTTATGGATTTAAGGGGTCTTTAATCTTCCAAATGCCCTAAAATTTTAACCATAGGACCATAGTGACCCTATGGTCATCATTCCCAAGTTTCAAGCCCATCCAAGGTCTTTTGACCCCAATTTCTTCAAACCCTAGAGAATTACCCTAAAGGGCCTACCCTACACTTCTAGGGCTACCCTAGCCCAATCCACTCCAAACTTCATGAGTGAGTGTAAAAAGTTAAATCATATCAGTGGCCAAAGTTTCAGCCTCTGTTGAGGTGATTTGGTCACTTAAAACCAAAAGTGCCACTTTTGACCAAAATGCCCTTCATAGGGTAGAACTAGGGTTGGGTCAAAACCTATTCAACACTCACCCAAACCAACTGAAATTTTATACAGGTACCTAATTGGAGCCCAGGGACCACTCACCAAAATTTGGGAGGGTTTGGGTGTGTTTAGGGCACCTATTTAATTTATCTAATGATTATTAAATTTTTACCAAAACTATAGAAATATTTTCTCCAAAAATTCCCATTTTTGGGCAGGCCCTAGGTATGCCTAGGATAGACCCTCTGCCAAAATTTCAGCCCATTTGGGCTTGGGGTGAAGAGTGGGCACTCATTTTAGTGACTGCCTAGCCCTAAGGACATGTCCCACCAAAATGGGTGCCCTGGTCCAACCAGTGACCCAAAAGGGTCCCAACAATTTTTGCTGCAAACTAGACACCCTAAGCTACAATGTTCATGTTGGGCAAATTTCCATCCAGGGTCCCTAGGTATTTTTAAACATTAATTACATTAAATACATCCAGTGTGACAAAAATGAAATAAATTTTATTTAACCCTATAGTATCTGATCTGATGCCGCACGAATCTTGGCGCAGATCGACGGCATCTGGTCATCGTCCCCACTGAGCCAACGGCTGGGATTGGTTCTGCCTGGAGCGATTTCCAAGCTCTGCCGCCGGCGATCCAGCCCCTTCCCCGGCCGGCCACCGCCACCAACACCTCCGTTGAGGTGGTGGCTGTCGTCAGGCGGCGGCTCCGCCGCCGGAGAGGTGTTTTCCGGCGGATTGAGCAAGACTTTTCCTTGCCGAAACCAGGAGAAATCCTGGATTCGATCGGGCTCAATTGAGCCCGAAACTCTAGCCTAAGGATTCCTAGGATCTACCCGCGAGTTAAGGAGAGGAGGAGGACCTTCCTGGCGGCCTGGATGCGAGAGGAGCGGCGGGATGCCATTGGCGACGGCGGCGGCGCTCGGCTTCTGCAACTGCACGGTGGAAGGGCTCGTCTCCTCCAGGTAAGTGCTCCAAAATGATCCCCTCGGCTCCCTGATGGTGTTTAAAAGGCAATTGGGGGAGGGGAGAGGCTGGTTCTTCAATGGCCATTATCTCCATTAATGGAGTGGCTCGGGTTGTGTGGAGGGGGGCTGAACCCACCCCTTGGTGGCCGGGAAACGGCTGGAATCAACTCCTCTCTCCTAGAGGAGTTGATTGCAGCCATAAAGGGTGGCTGTTAGTCTCCCTTGGCCGGCCTCTTACTTCCCCCTTCTCCTTCCTCATTTCTCTCTCCTCCATTATCATGGAGAGGAGCTTTTTCTCTCTCCTAGTCACCTCTGGTTGACTAGTCAACCCCACAAGCTAAAGGCAGCCCACTGGATTATGATGATCATGGGAATGGGCTTAGCCTAAGGGAGAAGTGGCTTGAGCTTGGGTTAGCCCTTTTTGGGCTAAGTTGACTTGACCCTCAATGAGGGTTGACTTGGCCAATTTGACCATCTAGGTTGACCCCATTGGGTCCTGGGTGGTTCATTGGCCTCCCCTAAGGTCTATGTAGGGCTGGGTAGGGTTGACTTGGCACCTTAAAGGTCACTTGACCCTTGGTAAGGTCACTTTGACCATTTAGAGCTAGAGTTGACTTGGGTCAACATGACCATTAGGGTCCACCCCTATGGATCCTTGGTGACCCATTGACTTCCCTTAGGGTCTAGGTAGGGTTATATGGGGTTGCCCTGCACTTTGGAGGTCACATACCCTTAGTAGGGGTACTTTGACCAGATTAGGGCTTGAGTTGACCTGGGTCAACCTGGCCTCTAGGGCTGACCCCAATGTGTCCTTAGTGACCCATTGTCCTCACTTTAGGGTTAGGAGGGCATAGGTGGGGTCCTCTAGACTAGGAGTGGGTCTATTGGCCCTAAGTGGGCTAGGTTGACCTATTTAGGGCTAGGGTTGACCTTGGTCAACTGGGCCTCTTGGGTTGGCCCTAATGGGTCCTTTTGGCTCTAATGGGTCTCCCAAAATGTTTGGGAGTGTTGTGATAGGGTCTTGGGGTCATGGTGAAGCCCCATTGTCATCCTAAACTATTGTTCAGAATTCTACTACCTGCAGACCATGGTGATCCCTACCTTGGCCTCCTATCTCTTGGCCCATTTCTGGCTTCCCAGGGTTTTGTCATGACCTAGTCATGGCCAAAACCACTCTTAGGGGTCTAGTTGGAAATGGGATGTTACAAATCCCAATAAACAAAACAAAGATTTCGTCCCCGAAATCAAGGTTGGACCTACGGGTCTTATTACCGAAGGAAAGAGTCTTGTAACATCCCATTATGACGTCTTGTTTGTTAAATTTGATTTAAGGGAAAACTTAGATCTAAGACCCCTTTCGCCCAAACGGTGAACCAAAATCCCAATAAACAAAGTTAAGCCCCCAATAAACAAAGATAAGCCCCTATCTACCTAGAGCAGCCCTTAGTATACTTAAAGCAGAAAAATAAATTAACATCTTGAGGGGTCTGAGAGGTATACCTGACTGAATAGCTCGGGTATCTTTGTCGCATCAGGTCCTGTGGCTCCCAGGTATGCTCCTCCTGGCCGTGGTTCCTCCACAGGACCTTGACTAGAGGGACCTTCTTGCGTCGCAAGACCCGCACTCCTCGGTCGTCGATTCTCACAGGCTCCAAATGAACCGACCGGTCTGAAGCTACCGGCCCTTCGGTGGTCAGAATCTGCTGCTCCGGGCGTAGTAGAGCCCTCCTCAAAGAAGAAATGTGGAAGACGTCGTGCAGCGCTTCTAGCTCTGGTGGTAACTCCAGCCGGTAGGCTAGGGGTCCGATCCGCTCCAGGATCCTGTAAGGGCCCATGTACCTAGGGCTGAGCTTCTTCCTCCGACCACGCACCCGTGAAACTCCATGCATGGGCCGGATCTTCAGAAACACCCGGTCCCCCACCTGGAACTCCACCTGCCGATGTCGTGCGTCATAATACTTGGCCTGTCTACTCTGCGCCTCGAGCATCCTGTCTCTGATCAGCCTCACTTGTGCCTCGGTGTCTTCAACAAACTCTGACCCCAATACCTTCGGATCTTCGTTCTGCACCCATGAGAGCGGGGTCCGGCATCTCCTCCCGTACAAGGCTTCGTAAGGCGCCATCCTGATGCTGGACTGGTGGCTGTTGTTATAGGAGAACTCGACAAGGGGTAAGAGTTTCTCCCACGGTTCCCCGCGATCTAAGATGCATAGCCTCAAAAGGTCCTCCAGCGTCCGGTTGGTGCGTTCTGTCTGCCCGTCTGTCTGGGGGTGGAATGCAGTGCTGAAAGTCAATCGCGTGCCTAAGTAAGCTTGCACGGACCTCCACTCCCTGGAGGTGAACCTGCCATCCCGATCCGACACTATCGTCCTGGGCACTCCATGATAACGAATGAACTGCTCCACAAACTTCCGCACCAGTACTCCTACTGAATCATCCTTCCTGATCGGTATAAATCGAGCCACCTTGGTCAACCGATCGACGATTACCCAGATCGAGTCATTCCCTGTCCGAGACCGGGGAAGCCCATGTATGAAGTCCATGGCTATGTCATCAAACTTCCACTCCGGCACCGGGAGTGGCTGCAATAATCCTGCGGGGTTCCTGCACTCCGCCTTCACTAGCTGACATGCCTCACAATGGGTCACGAAGTGTGAGACATCCTTCTTCATGCCCGGCCAGTACATCGTCCTCTTCAAATCAGCCGTCATCTTTGTGATCCCCGGGTGTACAGAATACCGGCTGCAGTGCGCCTCCATCATAATATCCTCCCGGATCTGGCCTCCCTCCGGTATATACACCCGTCCTCTGAAGCACACCAGATCGTCCCTCAGTGTGTAATCTCCTGCAGTGCCCGCCTTCAGAGCTTGGAAGATGGGTTCCAACTTGGCATCCTGCCTCTGTCCCTCTCTGACCCGGTCTCTGATGTCATCGGTAACGCCTATCGCGGCCAAGTACTCCTCATAGAGCTCAGGATCATCAGACGATACCAGAGTAATGTGCATGTCCTCTAGTCTCTGCAGCAGCTCCATAGACATCAACTGAGGCTCTGCTCCTGTTGTGGCGGCTCTCCGACTCAGTGCATCTGCCACCACGTTTGCCTTCCCCGGGTGATAGTGCATCTCATACTGATAGTCAGATAGAAACTCCACCCACCGCCTTTGCCTGATGTTCAGTTCCTTCTGCGTGTCCACGTACTTAAGGTTCTTATGGTCGGAATATATGTCACAGTGGACTCCATAAAGGTAGTGCCGCCATATCTTCAGTGCGAATACAACTGCCCCCATCTCAAGGTCATGTACTGGGTAGTTCTTCTCATGGGTCTTCAGCTGGCGGGAGGCATAAGCTATGACGTGTCCGTTCTGCATCAGTACCGCTCCCATCCCCTGATATGATGCGTCGGTGTAGACCTGGAATCCCTCCCTCCCCGAGGGAAGAGTAAGAATGGGAGCCGAGGTCAGCCGATCCTTCAGCTCCTGGAAAGCTGTCTGGCACTGCGGGGTCCACACGAACGGTGCCTCCTTCTTTGTCAAGGATGTGAGCGGGAGGGCGATTCGAGAGAATCCCTCTACGAACTTCCGGTAATAACCGGCAAGTCCTAGAAAACTCCGTACGTCAGTGGCTGTTTTCAGCTGCGGCCACTCTGAAATAGCTCGAATCTTTGCCGGGTCCACTGCCAGCCCGGCTCCGCTGATAATGTGACCTAAGAACGCCACCTCCTTCAGCCAGAACTGACACTTACTGAATTTCGCATAAAGGTGATGCTCCCGCAGTCTCTCCAGGGTCAATGCTAGATGTCGTGTATGCTCCTCCTCCGTCTTAGAATAGATAAGGATGTCGTCTATGAACACTATGACAAACACATCCAAGTAAGCCTCGAAGACCCGGTTCATGAGGCTCATAAATGCTGACGGAGCATTCGTGAGCCCGAAGGGCATCACGATGAACTCATTCAATCCATACCGGCTACTAAAGGCCGTTTTCGGGATATCCTCCTCCTGGATCCGCAGCTGGTAATAGCCTGATCTCAAGTCCAGCTTCGAAAAGTAATGGGCTCCCTCCAGCTGATCGAACAACTCGTCTATCCTGGGGAGCGGATAGGTATTTCGGACGGTCAGCCTATTTAGTGCTCGATAGTCGATGCACAGGCGTAAGGTGCCGTCCTTCTTCTTTACGAATAGGACAGGAGCTCCCCATGATGAGGAACTCGGCCTAACAAATCCTGCTTCCACCAGCTCCTGCAACTGTGTCCGAAACTCCGCCAACTCCTTCGGGGCCATCCGATAAGGGGCCTTGGATACCGGCTTAGCCCCTGGTACCAGCTGAATCTGGAAGTCCTTCTCCCTATGCGGAGGTAGTCCCGGCAGCTTATCCGGAAAAATATCGGCGTAGTCACGAACCACCGGAATGTCTGCGATCAAGTCCTTCTCCTCAGTCATCTCGAACAATACTTGGTATACCTCGTCCCCTTGCATATGGGCCTTAATGGCCTGAATAGATGAAAGCAAGCGACGGGAGACCGGTGTAGTACCTTCGAACGTTGCATAAGTATCGCCGTGGCTGAGCACGACCCTCCCTGCCGGGCAATCAATCTGGGCATGGTTCCAGACAAGCCATGTCATGCCCAAGACGAGATCGAAGTCCGGCATCCTCAAGATCGTCGCCGGGGCCTCGAGTGTCAACCCCTCTATGGTAACCTCCAGGAGGCACTTTTCTGTGGACTGAATCTCCATCCCATTGGGGAGGCGCACCCTCCTGGGTAGTCCTGTATAGCAACGAATCTGATCCAGGTCCTTGACGAAATCCTCCGATACAAAGTTATGTGATGCCCCCGTGTCGAACAGGGTGTGGGCAGGCTTGCCGCACACCATCACCATTCCTAAATCAGTTTGAAAGAAATTCTAGCGTAAGGTTTTCTAACCTAGGTTGTATAGTAGTTCTATCAATGCTTAATACGAGCAAAGAATAATTCTAACATTAAGATTACTCTCATACCTGCAATAACCCTGTCCGGGTTCCGGGGCTGTGCTAAGTCCAGAGCGTAAATCTGCTCCCCATTCTGCCTGCGGTCGCCTCCCTGGTAACCACGTCCTCGGCCGCGTCCTCGGCCTCCGAAATGCTGGGCCGGTGGGCCACCCCGTGGTGCTGGAGGTGGTGCCCCCCTCATAGGGCAATCTCTCCGGAGGTGTCCCACCTGGTGACAGTGGAAGCACTCCGGCGGGGGATACGCCATACCCCGGGGTCTCTGCATCTCCTGGATCCGGAGAGGTTGAGGGGCCAAGACCACCTGCTCTCTCGGCTCCTGCCTCAACTCCTGACGAGGCTGCTCCTCTGCCCTTCTTCCATCTGGTACGATGCCTCGCCGCTGATCATTTCGGGCCCTCCGGCCCTGGTCCTCCGTTTGCCGTTTCCGGCCCCGAGTGGTGTGCCAGTCGGCCTCAATCCTCTTCGCCATCTCTAAAATCCGGGAGATGGGCCCGTCAGAGACAAAAAGCAAAGCCTCTCTCAACTCCTCTTTTAGGCCCTTATAAAACCTCTTGACGTACCCCGCTTCATCCAGCTGATAAGAGCCCGCATATCGGGCCAAATGATCGAACTCTCGGTGGTACTCCACCACTGTCCTGGTGCCCTGCCTCAGCTGCAAGAAACGCTCCTCCAACTCGTCCCTGGCCGACTGAGGAACAAAGTGCTCCAGCAGCGTGGCCCTGAATTCTTCCCATGTGATTTCTGCAATCTCTCTATCCGCAAAAGTCGTGTCCAACAGCGTCTTCCACCACCGCTTGGCATGTGACTCCAAGCAAGATACCACTAGGGCCACCCTCTCCTCCCAGGGGCATCGTATCCCCGTCAACATCTCGTACATCACATCCAGCCACTCCTCTGTCCGTACTGCCGACTCCGTCCCCAAGTAAGATGGGGGAGAGAGTCCTCGGAAGGTGCTCATCCAGTTGGCCCCTGGGTTTGGCTGCTGGGCTGGGGCTTGCTGAGCCCGGAAGGCCTCAAGGATGGCTGTAAGGGTCTGCCCCATGTCTGACTGGAGGAAAGGTGTGGGGACCATGGGAGGTGGTGCAATGTCTGGAATCTGCTGAGCTCCACCTTGTGGGGTGGGCTGAGCTGAGGGCTGCAAAATGAACTACATCAGTAGGTAATCGACTCAATGCCTAATGATAGTGGACAATTTATATGTGATTCCCCCCATATGGGCACACCACCGCTTCCGCTGCTTAGTTTGTCCCCAAACTAAACCCGCGCGGGGGTGACCCAGGGTTGTGGACGGCTACTTTTCGATCGAGGTTTCCTCTGATACCACTTGTAAGACCCCCTTTTTTTTCTCTTTTGACCACGGGGTCTTAGGCCCAGAACCGCCGTTTTGCGGTGACTCCTTCACGCCCTGAAGGGTCATCACCACAAAGCGCCGATTCTGCCGGCCAATTCGATCACATAAAAGTAGCATAATGAAGTAAAATGAAAACTATCTGTCCACAGAGAGTCACATGACATATATAAATATAACTCCACGAAGGGAGTGTCCACAGTAGATAACATCAGAGTAGCAAAATACGGGCTTATGCCCGGTACAACATATCCTCACTACAAAATCACTCATGCGGAAGCAAAAGCTGAAAAACTACTCAGGGTCGAGACTCACAGTCCCGGCTGTATGAACTCCGGAGCTAGACTGCCCCACCTCCAAGCGCACCGGTCTCTGGGGCTGCTCCTCCATGCTGGTCTCCACGATCCCCTAAATGATGCGGTTCGAAAACCGTTAGTCTAAAAGACTAAGTCCTATCATCCCCCACCCCTTCCCCCACGGCTCCTAGGCACCGAGCGGAGAGGAAGAAAGGGGAGGACTTGAAGGTGGAGAATATCAAAAGCAGATGGCAGCGGTCCTATTCTAGCAAGTTCTATAGCATATAAAGACAATAAAATGTAAGCTGAAATGTAACCTTCACTTATGTGGAAAAACACATAAGCCAAGGGGTCTTTTGCAAGGCTCCCATCGTATAAAAAGTCCCATACCGATTTATACGTTGGGGTGACGGTGGTCAAACAGCAGTAACTAAATATATCAAAATTAACCTTAATTTATAAACTTGCCCACACAAGCTTATAGACTAAGGGGTCGTTTTGCAGGTCCTAATGTATAAGCGTCCCATTCCACTTATACATCAGGTGTCAGGGGTTAAATGAATCGATTATGCTATGACATGCAAGTGGGTATGATGGACATGCAAGTGCAACGCACACACCCGACTCTGTGCACACAGACCTTTAGTTCCCCCTTTCTGGAGCCGTAACCTCCCAGGATACCTCCGTAGTGGCAGACGGAAGCGGTGGGTTGGGCCTCGCCCACCTCTAAACCAGTAAGGCACTACCGGTCAGACCTATCGTACGCCTCAACGCTTGGTGCACGAAGCGGACTCCTGCGTACTCTTGCCGGCTGGCGCACCGGACTTCTGTTGGCGAAGTGCTAACCACACTTGCCGAGTCAACGTATTGGCGTCGGTGCATCGACCCTCCAATACCGAAAACCCACCACCTTAATTTATTTTCCTTTTATGCACATGCAGATTTAGCGTAAACAAAACCCGAGCCGAAGCTCCCCGGACCAAGAGTCCGTCTTTTAACCATCCGAGCCGAAGCTCCCAGCTGACTTTTGGTGCTAACAGTGCCTGTGAAATGTGCAACCCTAATTACTAAGTTACTCTTTTCAGCTTGTTAAACAGTTTACGTTAACCCAGGACTGCCCCCGGTATTCCCTGTGAAGGGCTCTCAAGGGGCACTAGGAACTGTGTTGGGATTACGCCCAGCGTTCCCTTTCGCAAGGTACTTATTTTATTATTGGTTGATCCCCTTACCCATTATTTTCTCATGTTTCGATACGCTAATCCTAGGGTGATTTGACTCCAACTCTCCTTGGGTAGGACGATCTTTCGTCGGGCCCGAACGCCTTTAAACCCTAGACAAATCCACACCCTACTCACTCATCTTCCAAAGATGCAGCCCTTTCCACTTGTCCTTACAGCAAACCATCAAGACCCATCATACGTTCCCTAATTCAATCCAAATGAAATCCTGCAGTTTTGCTATATGCAGACCACTTAAGCTACGTGACCCGTAAAAGGGGAAGTACATGAAATACTCATCCAGTACCCTCATGATAATTATCAGAGGTCTATTATGATAAGTATAGACTAAATTAAGAAAATCATATTTTTCCCAATTAATCTACTATTTGTTGAATTTTCCTCAAAAACTAGGCCATAGTCAATTTGAACATGAACCATAAGATTTTCTAAGGTAATGGCCTCCTAAAATTTGTATTCACTAAATAACAGAGAAATATCATTGGATGCTAATTTTCATAATTTTCCAGATAATTCTTGACCTCTAAAGGATTTATTAAAATAATTCCAAAAATCAAAAATAATGAAGGAAGTGCCACATATATGTCTCCAATAATTATGTAAAAATTACTAGGGCTTCATAGGGAACTAAAAACATCATGATGAAGAAATTAGAATTTTTTCAGACAATCTAAAAGTCATTATTAAATTTTCCAAGGTTCCATGGAATTAAATAATTAAAGAAGCAACAACTAAATATCATTCTTCAAAAATTCCATAAAAATTTACAGAGATGGGTAACATGATTATAAGCCCCTTGGCTAAGTTTTATCAAGTTTAAGCAAGTATAGTGCTCTGCAAAAACTCTTAAGTGGAAATTATAAAATATAACTCCGTGAATAAAGTACCAAAAATATTCATCCAAAATTTATTATAAAATTTCCAGAGACATGTATGCCCTAAGCAACTACCCATTCAAAATCTCAGCCCTTTTAAGATAGTTTTGGTATTAGTTCTTATGGTTTCAAAGCTAGTGCCCTAAACTAGGGTTATGGATTTAAGGGGTCTTTAATCTTTCAAATGCCCTAAAATTTTAACCATAGGACCATAGGGACCCTATGGTCATCATCCCCAAGTTTCAAGCCCATCCAAGGTCTTTTGACCCCAATTTCTTCAAACCCTAGAGAATTACCCTAAAGGGCCTACCCTACACTTCTAGGGCTACCCTAGCCCAATCCACTCCAAACTTCATGAGTGAGTGTAAAAAGTTAAATCATATCAGTGGCCAAAGTTTCAGCCTCTGTTGAGGTGATTTGGTCACTTAAAACCAAAAGTGCCACTTTTGACCAAAATGCCCTTCATAGGGTAGAACTAGGGTTGGGTCAAAACCTATTCAACACTCACCCAAACCAACTGCAATTTTATACAGGTACCTAATTGGAGCCCAGGGACCACTCACCAAAATTTGGGAGGGTTTGGGTGTGTTTAGGGCACCTATTTAATTTATCTAATGATTATTAAATTTTTACCAAAACTATAGAAATATTTTCTCCAAAAATTCCCATTTTTGGGCAGGCCCTAGGTATGCCTAGGATAGACCCTCTGCCAAAATTTCAGCCCATTTGGGCTTGGGGTGAAGAGTGGGCACTCATTTTAGTGACTGCCTAGCCCTAAGGACATGTCCCACCAAAATGGGTGCCCTGGTCCAACCAGTGACCCAAAAGGGTCCCAACAATTTTTGCTGCAAACTAGACACCCTAAGCTACAATGTTCATGTTGGGCAAATTTCCATCCAGGGTCCCTAGGTATTTTTAAACATTAATTACATTAAATACATCCAGTGTGACAAAAATGAAATAAATTTTATTTAACCCTATAGTATCTGATCTGATGCCGCACGAATCTTGGCGCAGATCGACGGCATCTGGTCATCGTCCCCACTGAGCCAACGGCTGGGATTGGTTCTGCCTGGAGCGATTTCCAAGCTCTGCCGCCGGCGATCCAGCCCCTTCCCGGCCGGCCACCGCCACCAACACCTCCGTTGAGGTGGTGGCTGTCGTCAGGCGGCGGCTCCGCCGCCGGAGAGGTGTTTTCCGGCGGATTGAGCAAGACTTTTCCTTGCCGAAACCAGGAGAAATCCTGGATTCGATCGGGCTCAATTGAGCCCGAAACTCTTAGCCTAAGGATTCCTAGGATCTACCCGCGAGTTAAGGAGAGGAGGAGGACCTTCCTGGCGGCCTGGATGCGAGAGGAGCGGCGGGATGCCATTGGCGACGGCGGCGGCGCTCGGCTTCTGCAACTGCACGGTGGAAGGGCTCGTCTCCTCCAGGTAAGTGCTCCAAAATGATCCCTCGGCTCCCTGATGGTGTTTAAAAGGCAATTGGGGGAGGGGAGAGGCTGGTTCTTCAATGGCCATTATCTCCATTAATGGAGTGGCTCGGGTTGTGTGGAGGGGGGCTGAACCACCCCTTGGTGGCCGGGAAACGGCTGGAATCAACTCCTCTCTCCTAGAGGAGTTGATTGCAGCCATAAAGGGTGGCTGTTAGTCTCCCTTGGCCGGCCTCTTACTTCCCCTTCTCCTTCCTCATTTCTCTCTCCTCCATTATCATGGAGAGGAGCTTTTTTCTCTCTCCTAGTCACCTCTGGTTGACTAGTCAACCCCACAAGCTAAAGGCAGCCCACTGGATTATGATGATCATGGGAATGGGCTTAGCCTAAGGGAGAAGTGGCTTGAGCTTGGGTTAGCCCTTTTTGGGCTAAGTTGACTTGAGCCTCAATGAGGGTTGACTTGGCCAATTTGACCATCTAGGTTGACCCCATTGGGTCCTGGGTGGTTCATTGGCCTCCCCTAAGGTCTATGTAGGGCTGGGTAGGGTTGACTTGGCACCTTAAAGGTCACTTGACCCTTGGTAAGGTCACTTTGACCATTTAGAGCTAGAGTTGACTTGGGTCAACATGACCATTAGGGTCCACCCCTATGGATCCTTGGTGACCCATTGACTTCCCTTAGGGTCTAGGTAGGGTTATATGGGGTTGCCCTGCACTTTGGAGGTCACATACCCTTAGTAGGGGTACTTTGACCAGATTAGGGCTTGAGTTGACCTGGGTCAACCTGGCCTCTAGGGCTGACCCCAATGTGTCCTTAGTGACCCATTGTCCTCACTTTAGGGTTAGGAGGGCATAGGTGGGGTCCTCTAGACTAGGAGTGGGTCTATTGGCCCTAAGTGGGCTAGGTTGACCTATTTAGGGCTAGGGTTGACCTTGGTCAACTGGGCCTCTTGGGTTGGCCCTAATGGGTCCTTTTGGCTCTAATGGGTCTCGCAAAATGTTTGGGAGTGTTGTGATAGGGTCTTGGGGTCATGGTGAAGCCCCATTGTCATCCTAAACTATTGTTCAGAATTCTACTACCTGCAGACCATGGTGATCCCTACCTTGGCCTCCTATCTCTTGGCCCATTTCTGGCTTCCCAGGGTTTTGTCATGACCTAGTCATGGCCAAAACCACTCTTAGGGGTCTAGTTGGAAATGGGATGTTACACAGTTAGCTATTCAAATTAGATTATGCGCAAGCAATTTACCATTCCAATAAAGAAAGTTTCATGCTAAATTAGTGATTAAAATGAAGTCCTAATATCAATCCCAAATTAATTAAAATGAGGGTTTACCAAATCACTTGAACGCAGGGGGAAATCAAAGGTGATGAACCCGATTTCTTCAAGTGTTCACGAGATCTACCCGCTCCAAGTTATACGAAAAATATTCGGGAAATATATGCTTGAAAATTCAGATTTTATTAAGCTCTAATTTCAATATAAATCCAGACTAAAAACTAGCCTTCTAATTCCACCAAAACCTCACAAAATAAGTTAGAAGAAATCTCACAAAGAGCTATAGGAATCGTTACCCAAATCCCAAGAAAACCTTCCACAGAGATGAGTGGAGGAACATACGTTGACGGTGGTATATTCTCTATTTCCACACAGAAATCCTCGGATCCGCACCGGACGATGAAGACGCTCGCCGTTTTCTCCTTTTGACAAACCCTTGGAGAGGGAGGAGGAGGAGGAGGAGGGGAGGGGGAAGGTAGCCGAGCCACTAAGAGTCGGAGAGACAGAAGGCCGGCGACCAAGAGAGAAGAGAAAGGGGGAGAATTTCTCAAAGAGGAAGGAGAAAGGAGGGGGGAAATTCAAAATTTGAATTCTTAGGATTTCTTTCTTTCATTCTCTAATTATTCCTTCATAACCATGGCTATATATAGCCTACACCACTCAATCATCATCCATTCAAAATTCAATATTCAAAAAGAAATTATGATGGTTATATGCACCCATCATAATACATGAAATGAAAATACAATACATGAAATTAAACAATTCACGAACTAAATAAAATGCATGAAGTAAAGTACTTTTAAAATAGAATTGCTTAAAATAAAAATTGATAAAATATATAATTATAATTATGTAATTTATAATTATATATTTTATTTATTGGCGGCGGCGGACGTCGAGCAAAACATGTAGCGGTGGCGGCGTTGGCGAAGAAACATCGTGGTAGACTCCCATCTTTGAGCTTGCGGCAACGACCGTCCCAATCCACGAACTCTAGATGTTGTAGATCCACGACCGCATCAGCATCGTCGCCATCAATCCTCCCCCGCTCAAAATCACTCATCACCGATGAGTGGCCCGTGAGGGGGGAACCGTCGAAAGCAGCAACAACATGGTGCAAATATGGCCCCGCAATCCGTGTCTTCGTAGCTTGAACATCCCATAGCACTGAGAACCTGTCTGGCACACAAACAACAAGACTTTCGAGAAAACTCGAAAGGGTGTCAAGAAAAAGAAAATAAACAAGAATCTTACCGACCGGTTCAAGAACCAAGGAGTCAACATGGAAAATAGACACGACAGTACTAACACTCCCCATCCACAGAGAATATTTAGTGGTAGGAAGAGACGACGGAGAAAGGCGCTCAAGTGGAACAGAGACGTACAGTAAAAAGTCTGGAAACTTGAAATAAAGTGAAACACCATGTGTTATATAAAAATCTAAAGTAAAAGCATAAAATCTGACGTTCTTCATAATCACGGATGGGTCGGCGTTCCTACATATTAATATATTAACGGAGCCAGAAGGCATCTGCTCGGGGACTGACCAGACTAAACCCAAATCACTATATCTAGCATCAGACAGTCTCAAAAAGGAGTAGAAGTGCATGCGATAAAACTTAAAATGAATCACTAATGGCCTAGATACATGAGGAGAGAATCCATGTGCTATATGACTTGACCCAAGAGCAGAGGATAAGGGGGGTAAGTATGGTGGCACGGCAGCCTTGTAATCAGAGGTAATTTTTATGGGCTCCGACACCGCAGTCTTAATTTCAATTTTAATATTTTCACGCTTGACATGAATATATGCCAAGGAGAACCGCGCATCATAACCAATATAGTTGGATGCCCCCGAATGTGCAAAGGTATGCGAGCGAAACAACTCAAGAGACCCAACTATAGTCGCTAATGTGGGGAAATGAGGGTCATCAAATGGCGGCGGGTAAATGCGTGCGATCGGCTGTGGTATATAAGTATGTATAAGGGACACCACATCCAGAGGCACAGTCGCCAAAGAAATAGAGTCATTTGTAGTAGGCGGCAGAACCGTAGACCGACACGTAGAAAAAGGAGCTGCCAAAAGTGACACGTAGTCATGACTATGAGGTGCGGTGAATAGTCCAAATACTAGTGCGCGCAACATAGTAATATCTACACACTGAGTCAACGTCAAAGTAGGAGCTAATAAAGTGTGCGTGACACAACAACTCAGACTAGGGATACAGGTTCCACGTCCTAAAAAGTCATCTGAGACAGGCAAATAAATAGGGGGAAGAGTCGGTAAAATCAAACTCGGGATAAAATCCAAATCAGTAAAAATTTCACCCAACGTTGACGACATCAAAGAACTCTCATCCGGGTGTACAACCACTGAATCATCCAAAAATACCCATCCCTTAGATGGTAACTCAACCAAAATAACACTTGGGACATCCTCACTCTCAGACTGCTCAGATGACTCAGATATAATCTTAGTGGGTGCGATCATAGGATCTAACATGATGGGGATCGTATCATGGAGAGGGCACTCAATACTAGGGTGAACAGACACAACGCTAGTAGGGAACGTAATAGACAACGTAATACTCTCACAGATCGGAACATAATCATCCCATACATCGTCTTCCAAATCACTAGGGTATCCAATCTCAATTTCAGAATCAGTAGAATCGTTGATCACTAGCGTACATGATGGAATACACTCACCTAGTTGGTCATCCTCAAGATCAAGAGATACCACATCTACACCAGCATCCTCATGGCTATCAGTCACTACATCAGGAGGCTTAGGCGTCGAGGATAAAGGAGTCAAAATTCTAGGAGTAACATCTTTTGAGTCCAAGGCATAAGATTTAGTAAGAATGGTTTCCCTAAAGGTGGTAGTAGGTACACTAAGAGCAGGCCTACCTTTGGGGACAAATGATCTAGCATTAGGTATATAATCATTCCTATAGGCAGGTATGGGACTAGCGCCATAACGATACTCACTCACAAGCTTGGTGTTAGTAGTGCGGAGGTAGGCGGGATCAAATTGATCCGAGAGTAAACTACGCATTGCCGGCCAAGCATGTTTATAACTACCAACACGACGCTCTTCGTTTAGCCAAAACACGCGGGCTTGACCTACTAATCGATCTCGGGCTATGTTAACCTTTTGGTGGTCGTCCCATAAGTGACAATTAAAATAATTTTCTATTCCCTTAAGCCAGTCTCTAAAATTTTGGGGATACCCCAAACAGTCATAAGTAGGTGCCTCAATTCTAGTGGGAGGATGAGCGTGGGGACGGTTGGTATTCCCATGGTATGAAAGCAAGGCTGGGGTTTGTTTAGCCACGGGATTAACATACCAGTAATCTAAACGAGAAGCATAAACGTCATAGGCCATAATAATGAGAACTAGAGAGAAAACTCACCCGGAACTGGTGCACATGCAATGAATAATGAACCTGGCCCTATATAAAATGCAACAGATGTATTTGTTCCCGCTTAATAACTAAGGCAAGAAAATATTTTTTGTGATTTTCTTAATGACAATAAATGAAAGATTATTAAAATATTTTTTTGATATTTGTTTGCTAAAAAAACTAAAAATATAGACCGCTATTGGCTTAGCAAATTTAAAAATTAATTTATATGTTGTGCAATGAAATGGGCAAGTGCGTGTCGGCATGCTAAAGAAATTTTTCCTAGGACGGCACTAATTAAGAAATTAGCACAACCTCACTTTGATACCAAATTGATGCAGGCCCAAGGTTTCAACAGATTAAACTACGCGTTCTTTTGTTAGACAATTTAATTAAATATCTAGTGTGCGGTTTTTCTACTTAGTACTATCAAATACTCAAGCATTAAAAGACAAAAATTTCACAACCATCAATGCAAAGGGACGCAACCCCTTTTATAGATCGAACAAGGGCTATAGGCCAATGTTCGCTCAAGCGAAAAAGGACCCACACGATCCGGACAGTTAGCTATTCAAATTAGATTATGCACAAGCAATTTACCATTCCAATAAAGAAAGTTACAGGCTAAATTAGTGATTAAAATGAAGTCCTAATATCAATCCCAAATTAATTAAAATGAGGGTTTACCAAATCACTTGAACGCAGGGGGAAATCAAAGGTGATGAACCCGATTTCTTCAAGTGTTCACGAGATCTACCCGCTTCAAGTTATACGAAAAATATTCGGGAAATATATGCTTGAAAATTCAGATTTTATTAAGCTCTAATTTCAATATAAATCCGGACTAAAAACTAGCCTTCTAATTCCACCAAAACCTCACAAAATAAGTTAGAAGAAATCTCACAAAGAGCTGTAGGAATCGTTACTCAAATCCCAAGAAAACCTTCCGCAGAGATGAGTGGAGGAACACACGTTGACGGTGGTATATTCTCTATTTCCACGCAGAAATCCTCGGATCCGCACCGGACGATGAAGACGCTCGCCGTTTTCTCCTTTCGACAAACCCTTGGAGAGGGAGGAGGAGGAGGAGGGGAGGGGGAAGGTGGCGAGCCACTAAGAGTCGGAGAGATAGAAGGCCGGCAGCCAAGAGAGAAGAGAAAGGGGGAGAATTTCTCAAAGAGGAAGGAGAAACGAGGGGGAAAATTCAAAATTTGAATTCTTAGGATTTCTTTCTTTCATTCTCTAATTATTCCTTCATAACCATGGCTATATATAGCCTACACCACTCAATCATCATCCATTCAAAACTCAAAATTCAAAAAGAAATTATGATGGTTATATTCACCCATCATAATACATGAAATGAAAATACAATACATGAAATTAAACAATTCACGAACTAAATAAAATGCATGAAATAAAGTACTTTTAAAATAGAATTGCTTAAAATAAAAATTGATAAAATATATAATTATAATTATGTAATTTATAATTATATATTTTATTTATTGGCGGCGGCGGACGTCAAGCAAAACATGTAGCAGTGGCGGCGTTGGCGAAGAAACATCGTGGTAGACTCCCATCTTCGAGCTTGTGGCAACGACCGTCCCAATCCACGAACTCTAGATGTTGTAGATCCATGGCCTCATCAGCATCGTCGCCATCATCAGGTGCCTGACACAAATGAGCTTTTGATCAGGTGCTTAAAAACCAAGCCTCAAGTCTTTTGATCAGGTGACTTGCAACCAGAAATAACTTTTGAAGTGAGTTAAGAACCCTTTATACAGTGGGGGGATGAGAGATTGATTATGTCTTCTCTTTCTCAAAACAACTGAGAAGACTTTTGTGGATTTGATGTTAGCAAAGGCTCCCCCTGAGATATTGAATGGTTCAGGAAAGATAGAGTTTTTTTCAGGGTGATAGGCCTTCAAACTATTGCTTTAACAGATGAACTCCAGGAACTCCTTGATATATAGAAGATTTGTTGTCCTTTGAAGAGTCCTGGCAGAAGATAGAAGATGACTCTTGATTTGGATTGCCTGTTCTTCTTCTTCTTCAGCTTGATGTTCTTTCTCTGGTTAGTTCATCTTTTTTCTATATCAGCTTTCTATTTCTTTTTGTCTCATAGTGCTGTCGAGAGAGAGCAGCAGAAAATTCTTGATCCTTGGTTAACAAACTGACTGTCTATTCAAGAAAGAGATGGAATTTTTTCTTTTTGTATTTTCCATATTATCTTCCATTTGAAATTTGAAATTTTTCTGCATTCATTGCTATCGGCCTGGAGGATATTTTGCATTGAATGATTTCCCCAACTGTCCCATTGAAAAATAGGAACCAATAATCCTGATGAATACCGTAATCAAATGCTTGCTTCTAACGGTAATATTCAGAGAATATTTTAGCATTGATTACTCAGGAATTCTTATCGTAGAATAAGGACAGATGGATGAAAATAATTAAGTCTGGTTCTTCACAGAATTCATCGATCTGGGTCCAAAGTTTGTCGAGCTTTGAAGTCAAGTTCATCGACTAGATAATGGTTGTTCGTTGAGCTGAGATCCAAGATCGTCGACCGCAGAATGGACAACTGCTTTCTCCAGAACCTTGCAAATTCTGTACATGAAGTTTGTCGAGCTGATAATCTAAGTTTGTTGACTGGAGTTCAACAAAGTGCTTCTGGACTTAGAATATTCTAGATGTCTCTTGAATGAAGTGTTGAAGTGGAGTTGCCAGAAATTGTCGACCTGAGAACTAGATTCGTCGAGCTGAGAACTTCTAACTGCTAGATTAGTCTTGCCAGTAATGTGGTTTAAGTTCATCAAGCTTAGAAGGTGAATTCGTCGACTGGAGTATGATCCTGGACTTAGAATATTTACATGTTTCTCGAATAAGATGTTGAAGTAGAATACTCATAGATCGTCGACCTGAATACCAAGTTCGTCGAGTAGAGTTTAGAGAAATTCTTGACTTGAAATGTTGAAGTAGTGTTCATAAATTGTCGACCTGAGTCCCAAGTTCGTCGAGATCAGCTCAGAGAATTATCTCTGAGATCGTCGAGCTGAGCACGGCTTTTGTCGACCTGAGTTCGACGAATGTCGAACTCATTTGCTGAGTCTTTGATATTTCTCTAAGTCTTGAGTCTTTATGCAGTCTGTTGATGGCTGGTCCATGTAGTGTTAACTCTAAGGACTTTGCCTATACTGTAAGATGCAACCATGACCCTGGCAATACATGTTGGGTCAGATGATCCTAACTTAGTGAACATAGCCCAAATCAAACTAGGGATCCAACAATATATATATATATATATATATATATATATATATATATATATATATATATATATATATATATATATATATATATATATATATATATATTGACGAGTGACAGGCACGGGCCTCCGGCCCGATGGCCACGCGCCACAGTACCCGCCTCGCGATGGCGGGCTTCGCCCGCACCGGGCGGGCTGCGACCGCCCCCGGCTGAAGCCCGCCTCCCGGCTCCCTTAGGCCACAATGAGGAGAGCCCTTCGGCAAACGGACCGGCGTACTTAGACGGGATTTAATCCTGACCGAAACAGGCGGGATTAATCCCGCCTAAGCATGCGGGAATAATCCCGCCTTTTTAGGCGTGATTAATCCCGCCTGTTTAGGCGGAATAATAAATCCCGTACGGGAATAATCTGTGCTTTAATCCCATGCAGGATTAGTCCCACACTACTACTAAATTTCTTTTTTTCGGGTTTATATTACCTACACCATTTTCAGCATTTGAAATCGATCAGCTGGGCTGACGGGCTGTGTTTATATTGTGTTTGAAATAAGATGCGCTGGCATTCTAGAGTGGGCCTGATTAGATTTGTGCAGAGCTAATTTATGTGGTGGGATGGGCGGACTTTGCTTGTCAATAATATTTATGTATTTTTTTCAAAGTTAAAAGGATAAAATAGTAATTTCACATTATAGGGTAGGAGTCCTAATAAATTTCCAGGTTTCGGACACCCTATTATCCTAGGTTTAGGAGCCCTATGAAAATATAAATGAATGGTCATGATTCATTGATTTGATCGAACGGTTGAGATCTTGTGATCTAACCAGATCAACAGGCTGGTATTGTTTGATGGAATTTAAATGCATGGCTTTTAAAAGCCATCCATATTTCTTTATATGTAGTATATATATATATATATATATATATATATATATATATATATATATATAACAACAATTGTCTTTTACAAAAGTATTTTCATACAACGGCATGCAGGCTGGCCACAAATGAAAACACTAAAAAGTCTTTGCTTGGCCTTCGAGGGCCGACATAACAACAAGGCAAGAAACCTGTTATTTCCAGCTCGGCTCTCCAACACCTACACGGGGACAATCAACCACAAGGGCGGCAAATGAGGCAACGGTCAGCTTTCAGCCGACCAATTTATAACGACCCTACCCCATACTCGAGTCAGCGATATTCCTTCCCGGCAGACATATCATTTATACAACAGATATATCACAAGGAGGCGCACAAACGAATGCCTTAACGGTAAAAAATTCTGTGCATTCAAGGTACATTCTCGGTGAACCGGACTTATCCGTGTCCCACCACCATCCACAGTCCTAGACTTGATGGTATACTTGAACATTCTAGTCTTTCTGGCACGGTTCCTAAGACTCTCATTATGCCAATGATGAAAGCCAGTTACATTAGGCAATCTAGTCCGAACGACATAACGCGGGAACAGTTCAGCTCTTTCCCGTTGCTCAAATCTCTAGGTCAACACCGATGGTCCCAGCCATCATGGAGGACGACAAGATGCGAGCCTCCCTCCCCTTTTCTGTTTGGCTCTCTGGTGTTTCCTCGACTGCCGCCCACCAGGTCCCTAGGACCAGAGCCTGCAATCGATACATGATGGCACTTATGGCCATAGTTGGGCACCCAGGTTCATAGCTCACCTGCTAGCCCTTCAGTCTCCGCGAGACGGGTTCTACAAGTCCAAAGCTATTTGGATGCTATCGTCAGCGATAACCACTATCGTCTGGTGTTAGCGACAAAATTCTCATCTGTCTCCAGCCTCAACTACAACTGGAACATTTGTCCAGAAAAACTCTACAGCCTCGTGCAGTGCCAGAAATACTGAACTTTCATATCATTCAGATCTCACCATGAGCTATCACCGGCGTTACTCACTATCATCTGGTGAGATCCAATAGTTATGCAAACTGTGGTACTTTTTGGGTATTTTCCTAGAGCACATCCAGTACTTCCTGCTACTCTCTTTTCATAGGTACAACCCACAAACCCCATAAACTACTCGTTTATACTCGGGGTTTTCTTCGAAACGTAAAAGAAAATATCACCAATCCAGACCAACCTATCTGGATGGGCTTCACACAGCATGTCTATTACATATTACGATTTTTGGATCTATATGCAAAATTTAACTCGGGGATACTACGTATCAACCCATTAATTGTAATCTCCTAGATTCCCAACCTTTTGGTGGGGGATTCCATGCATATGTAAACAGCAGGACTTAACTGGTCCAAGAAGGAAGATCGTTACCCTTTGTGCAAAAACAAAAAGAGAAACCGAAATTTGGGCAATAACACAGTTTTTATTTCCAAAAATTGTATATATTAAAAAGCTATAGCCTCCCTTTTATAGAATGGAGGAGAAGAGTGAGATTACAAATAAGCAATGTGGGACTAAATACATTTACGGTGACTAGCAGCTCGACAAAACTAGACCGCACAGGTCATGCGTTTAGACGAGAACGCTAACCGCCCGACCATAACGACAAGCCGCCAGAGGAGAATGCTAGACCGCCCGACTACCAAGCCACTGGAGAGAAGCTGTCAGACCGCCCGACTATCAAGCTGCCAGAGTGAAACCGCCAGACCTCCTGGTCTCAAATCGCTAGAGTCAAGTCGCTAGACCACTCGGTTTCCATACTGGAACACTCCACCCTCAAGTTGGCTTATATATATCAATCATGCTCAGCTTGTCGCAAATGTAAAAAAAGGAAGCGGATGCAGGGTTGGTGAAGAAATCTGCCAACTCGTTGTATGAAGTAACGAACGGAGTGCAAATCTGTTTCTTTAAGATCTCTTCTCTAATGAAATGACAGTCAACTTCGATGTGCTTTATTCTCTCATAAAATACCGGATCTTTCGAGATATATATAGCAGTCTTGTTGTCGTAGAACATAGGTAGATGATGATTATAGACTTCTCCTAAGTCTAGCATGAGAGTCTGTAACCACTTTAACTCATAAGTGATTGACTCCAATCTCCGATATTCAGCTTCGGCACTAGACCTAGAGATGACCGATTATTTCTTGATCTTCCATCTCACTAGGTATCCTCCCACAAAGATGCAGAAGCCTGATGTGGACTTGCGGTCACCTTTGTCGTCAGCATACCTAGAATCTGAATAGGTTACAACCTTTAAATAGCCATTCCTCTGAAATAGTACTCCCTTACCAGGCGCCACTTTAACATATTCCAATATTCTCAGGGCATAATGTAGATGGCACTCTATAGGAGCTTGCATGACTAGCTAACCTTACCTACAACATAGGAGATATCGGGTCTGGTTACCGTGAGATAAATGAGTTTGCCAACAAGACTCCTATGAAAGTGAGGGGTTAGATCTGAAATACTCTAGAGGGGGGTGAATAGAGTATTTAGGGTTTTTATAAAATCTTCTAACTACTTCAACCTTGTCCTAGTGCTGTAGGAATAAACTTAAAGCACAAATACAGCCATCCTAACTATCACAGACACATCAAGAAACAAAAGAAAAGAGCAACCAGACAACAGAAAAAATTTAAAGTGGTTCCCCAACCGGGGTACATCCACTCTTCAACCACCCTGGTAAGAATCCACTCAGATTTTTGATCAGGTGTCTGACACCAATGAGCTTTTGATCAGGTGCTCAATAACCAAACCTCAAGTCTTTTGGTCAAGTAACTTGCAACCAGGAATAACTTTTGAAGGGAGTTAAGAACCCTTTTTACAGTAGGGGTGAGAGATTGATTTTGTCTTCTCTTTGTCAATGTACAACTAAGAAGACTTATGTGGATTTGATGTTAGCAAAAGCTCCCCCTGAGATGTAGAATGGTTCAGGGAGATGGAGCTCTGCTTCAGGGTGATAGGCCTTCATTCCTTCAGCTTTGACCAGACAGTACAGGAACTTCTTGACAGATAGAGGACTTGTTCTCCTTTTAAGTGTCCTAGAGTGTAGAAGAAAGAAGACTCTTGATTTTGATTTGATGTTCTTCTTCTTCAGATAGCTGATATTCTTCTGGTCTACATCTTGTATTTCTGTATCAGCTTTCTATCTCTTTTTGTTTTAGAGTGTTGTCGAGAGAGAGAGCAGCAGAAGATTCTTGATTCCTTATTCACAAAAACTGACTTTCTCTATCTTACTTACCGAGAAGATGATGGAAAATCCCTTTTTGTATATTCCATATTATCTTCCTTTTGAAATTTGAAATTCTTTTGCATTTAATGCTGACGGCCTGGAGAATGTTTTGCATTGATTGAGTTTCCCCAACTGTCCCATGGAAAAATGGTAGGAATAATCCTGATGACGACCATAATTAATGCTCCGTCTAATGGTAATACTCAGAGAATATTTTAGCATAAATTACTTAGGAATTATTACAGTAGGAAAGGGACAGAAGGATGGAAATAAACAAGTCTGGATTCGTCAAACAAAAAATAGAAATTGTCGAGCTGAGTCCACAGTTCGTCGAGCTGAGGAGTTGTGTTCGTCGACCAGATGGCATTGAATGTAATTCTGACTGTAATTAATCCTTAATTAATTCTGCCAACTATAACTTATTACACAGAATTCGTCGAGCTCGTTTTCTTATTTCGTTTAGCTGTCTTGTGTTCAGTGATCGTCGACCTGAGCTTGGAGTTCGTCGTGCTGAGACAACAGTTCTTCTTTAACTTCTGGTGTTGACACAGCTTCTGTGGAATGTGTTGACACAAGTCCTGTGTGTCGACACAATGGTTTCTAGTGTCGACACAGTTGGTGTTGACAGATGTTCTGGGTGTCGACACAAGTCTTCCCTATGTCGACACAATCTTGCTTCTGGTTTCGACACAGTTGATGTCGACAGATGTTCTGGATGTCAACACAAGTCTTCTGCGTGTCGACACAATCTCACTTTTGGTGTCGACATAGTTGATGTCGACAGATGTTCTGTGTGTCGACACAGTTGATGTCGACACATGTTCTGTGTGTCGACACAAGTCTTCTATATGTCGACACAATCTGGCTTTAGGTGTCGATATAGCCTTTCCCAAGTACCGACACAATTTCTTGAGTCTCTGGCAGTCTGTTGAAGGCTGGTCCATGTGATGTTGATTCTAAGGACTTGGCCTGGACTCTAGGACACAACCTTGACCTTGGCTATACATGATGGGTCATATGATCCTAACTTATTGAACCTAGCCCAAATCAAACTAGGGATCCAACAATCCCCCCCCCTATTTGGGTAAGGTCACTAATTACAGACTCAAACGAAACTTGAAAGTAAACAAAGCAAGAAAACATATATCTGGCTGAGAAAATTAACACATACAGCAGATATATATATACATAAAATAAGCTTTATATCAGAAATTAGGTAGCAGTTTTAAGCAGACTCAGACAGACTAGAGATGTTTAAAAATCATTTCTTTTGCCTTTTCCCTTTGTGCTTCTCCTCTTTGCTTTTGTTTCCAGGATTAGTGAATATGATTTCCCTGTTGGGATCAGCAGATTGCACCTTTGTCATTGTCATATCAGCAGCCCCAATGATATTTAGAGATGTAGCCCTTGGGAACACTGCTTTTGGGTGCAGTTTCATATAATCATCAACACTGAAAAATTATTAGCTTTTTGAAATCTGTTCAGCTCTTCCTTCCTGTATTTTGACATGGTAGTATATTCTGATGGATCTTTCCCTTCATCTCTGGCTTTGTTAATCAAGGAAAGGCCAACCAGTTCTTAAAGCCTGGCCATCCTAGCTATTGCTGATGTTTCAGGATCTTCATATGGTACAGGTGGGGAAGCTGGTCTGTTGGAGCTTTCAGCTTTGTGATGTTCTGGGAAATGTTGTTGTCTCTGTTGTTGATGTTGTTGTTGTTGAGGTTGGTGCTGCTTGCCTGAAGAGTAGTAACTCTGCTGGCTGCTTCCTGGGGTTGAGGACCTACCCTGATGCCTTTTATAAGTTTGAAACTGAGTAGTCCTTTGAGATGTTGTGCCTGAAGCGCCAGCAGCTGGAGGAGGAGGTGGAGGAGGATCCTTCCTGAATCTTTGTGTAGGAGGAGGTGAATACCATTCTGCTTTCTTCTTTCTTTCTGTCATTTTTAGATTGCCACATCCAAGCAGGCATACACTTATAAGGAGTGATTTTATGAAGGATGTAGCAAGTGGTGTCATTTGCTGGATTGGGCTTTGGAACAGAAGGTGGAGGTGCTTTCCTCTTTTTAGAAATTTTCTTTTTCTTAGGTTCCTCATCTAAGTCTTCATCTTCATCTTCATCATCATCATTAGAATCCTGAGGATTGTCATACAGTGAATTCAGTGATTTGAGAGCCTCTGTATAAATCAAAGGTTTATCTGCCTGAGAGGGAGCTGGAAGAGGAGGTGCAACTAGAGCAGAAGCAGAAATGGTTTCTGGAGGGGATGAGACACTGACTAAATCAGCCTTAGGTGAAGATGGAATGGTTGTTGTCTTTGGAGCAGCAAAAATGTCTTTGAGTTGCTTGGCAACTTTATGACATATTGAGAGATAAGGAACACAAAAGATCAAAGCTTAGGCTAGTAGTCAGCTGGAGGAAAGCTCAAATAAGCTGTATCAAAAATTCTTAACAGAATTAACCAATCTAACTATGGGATTAATAATATAATCACCAACAGTATTTATTTCTCCTATTACTAACTCATCTATGTCCATGTCAGTTTCAATAAAATGAATTAAATCAAACAAACCTTCATCATCTGCTGCTGCTGCTACTGTTTCTGCTAGAACTGCTACTACTGTTGGAACTGCTGCAACTTCTTCATCAAGTATCTCCCCCTGTCTGGTTTCAGTGCATACTGGAGCCAGGCCCCTATCTGATGAGGGGCAGCAGAGAGGGCAGAGATTTGAGCAGCAAGAGATGATATAGAAGTAGCAAGAGGTGAAATTACCTCTACTATGATGGTTTTTAGGAGGGGAGTAATGAGGGTAATGAGAGAGGAGATGGTGGAGGGGTCCAATGGTGGAGGTGCATATGCTGTGTCAGAAGGTGTTTGAGTGGAAACAGATGGAGGGGTGGTTGTGGTTGGTGGGGTTGGAGGAGGAGCATCTTGCATTTGGTCATCTTGTGGGGAAGGAGAAATGAGGGGGGATAGCAAGTCTAAGGATGGTATGAAGGACAAATGTGGTGGAAGAGGAGATAAAGGAGGTGTTGGAAGTGGTGATGAAGATGGTGTAGCATGGTGAGATTTAGTTGGTTTTCCATATGGATATTGAGGTGGGGTAGGAAGATGAGTAGGAGGTGGAGATGTAAGGATGGGGGATGATGGAGGTGTGGGAGTTTGAATGATTGTGTGGGCTGTGGAGGGAAGTTGTGTTTGAATTGCTGGAATGGATGGGGGTGAAGGAGTGATCTCTTCAGAAGGGTGGGGAGTGGCTGTATCAGCCCCTGTACTTTAAGAAGCTTTTGTGGAAGAGGGAGCCTTAGAGGGCTTTGTGATGGTCCTCTACAACTTGCCAAAAAGGGCACAAGTTATCCTCTTACTAGCATTAATGAATATGGTCTGAGAGACCAATGATTCAGCAGACTTCTCTTTCAAGAAGATCCCCAGGATCCTTCCAAAACTAACTTCCTTTTTATTATTCTTTTTCTTAATAAGATCAAATATGATCTGTGCCCAGTTCACCTATTTCTTGTTCACCACTTCACACATAACCAGAAATTAATGCCTGGTTATATAGTCGTGTGCAGTGTGCTTGCCTAGCAAGACTTTCCCAACTATGTCTGCTAGAAACTTAAATTCCGCAGAGAGATGTTTCTTCAGTAATTTGTTAGGGTTTTCTCTAGAGTAACCCATTAGACTTAGCATCTCATCATACGCTTCATTATCAATCTCTAATGCATCTTCTCCATTAGTTAATCCAAAGATTTCAGTTAAAACGGCGGGAGAGAGAGAAACAACATTACCTGCTATTGTTCCAGCCAGTGTGTTGTCATTTGTTGGAGAGGAAGTATATACACATTCCCTAATTTCTGATCCACATATTTTGATCCTTGTGGATAGCAGAGTTTTAAATTTCTGGTCATCAAGAAGTTGCAGGATTTCTAGAAAGACAGGGTCGGAATGTTGGAATGAATCGAAATCCACATCGAATCCGGTATCAAACTTCATTGCTATAAGGGTTCCAGCTGGAATCGCCATTTGAGTACTAACAAGAGAAAAAATGATGATCAAGTGCAAGTGAATTGAAAGCGTGGGACGTAGGTCGATGAAAACCTAGATATAGGGTTTTCCAGAATATGAATCGACAAACTCCGTTCCACAAAAATTAAAGCATTCTTCGATCTGAGGTCGACGAAATAATTTAGAGTTAAACAATTCGTCGAGCTCAGTCTGAATATTTGATGACATTTCGTCGAGCTCTGTTCGACGAAAGGTTTCTGAATCAGATTCGTCGATCTTCGGTCGATGAAAATTGGTTCACTCACGAGAGTTCGTCGATCTCCGTTTGATGAATATCTCAAGAACTTTTCACAGATCGTCGAACTCCGTTCGACGAACTGTGAAAAATTCGTCGTGTGCAGACATAAACTAAACCAAGTCTTCTCCATTAATCATTCCAAGCTTATATATAAAGAACAAATGATTTCTCTCATCCAAAGGTTTGGTGAATATATCAGCTCCTTGCAAATCAATGTAGATATAGACAAGATTAACTTTGTTTTGTCTACACACTCTCTAATGAAATGATGCCTAATTTCTATATGCTTGGTCCTACTGTGATGGCCTGGATTTTGTGCTATGGCTATAGCACTTGTGTTATCACAAAATAGAGTTGAACTATTTAAGTTGAGACCATAGTCCAGTAATTATTTCTGAATCCACAACATCTGTGAGCAGCAACTGTCAGCTACAATGTATTCTGCTTCAGTAGTTGAAGTGGACACAGATGATTGTTTCTTACAGAACCAAGACATTAATCTCATACCTAGGAACTAGCAAGTTCCTGAAGTACTTTTTCTGTCTACCCTGCATCCAGCAAAGTCAGCATCTGAATATCCAGTTAAATTAAATTCTGACTCAGTAGGATACCATAGGCCTAGACTAGGACAACTCTTTATATATCTCAAAATGTTTTTTTAATAAAATTAGGTGAGATTCTTTAGGATTCACCTGGAACCTAGCACAAAGTCATGTGGCAAACATGATATCAGGTCTGCTTGCTGTAAGGTATAGTAGGGACCCAACAATGCCCCTATATAGTTTCTGATCCAAAGGTTTCCCATGTGCATCAGAGTCTATTACAACATTTTTAGCCATGGGTGTTTTCTTTGTTGAGGCATCAGCCATCCAAAACTTCTTTATAAGATCTTTAGCATATTTAGCTTGAGAGATGAAGATGACATCAGGGAGCTGCTTCACTTGGAGACCAAGGAAGTAGGAGAGCTCACACATGCTACTCATTTCAAATTTTGAATGCATGAGGTCAGAGAATCTCTTGCATAATTTGGAATAAGTAGACCCAAATATGATGTCATCCACATATATTTGTACTAACAAGGTTTGATATTTATGATGTCTAGTGAAAAGTATTTTATCTACTATGCCTCTAATGAATTTATGCTCTATCAAAAAGCTAGCTAGGGTCTCATACCAAGCTCTTGGAGCTTGATTTTGTAAGACCTCCTTTTTTTTGCAATAACCACCGGGGTCTTACGCCCAGAATCGCTGTTTTGCGGTGGCCCCAACTCCCGGGAAGGCCGCCACTACAAAAGGCCGATTCTGTCGGCCTTTTAGATCAACAAGAGAGAATGTATAATGATTGGAAAAGCTAAAACAATCAAGTGTACAACATAGAAAGAGGAAATCACATGACAAATAAAGAGTCCACACCATGATATACGGACATATGCCCGGTACATAAAGACCTCACTACAAGCCACTCATAAAAGTAAAACTACTACTGCTCAGCTCCACTCACGGATCTGGATGCCTGTCCACCCGAACTACACTGGCCTGTCTCCATCTGCACCGTACTCCGCTTGGGCTGCGTCTCCTGCGGCTGCTCTCTGTCTCCCATCCAGAGTGCCTAAAATGTGGTGGTTAAACGACCGTCAGTCAAACTAGACTAAGTCAACAGTCCCCCACCCCTCTACCCATGGCTCCTAGTCACCGGGTGGAAGGAAGTGAAAAGGAGGACCAAATAGCAGGGCGAAATCAAGCGGATGAGAACTATCCTAATAGGAATGTTATAACATTAAAAGTGCGGCAGGAGTTAATCAATAAATGGTAATGCAGAGTAGTAAGGTAAGCATGAAGAACTAAAAGTAAGAACTGTATAAATAGTAATTCAGTAACCATTGATTTATATGGATTACCCCTATAGACCAAGGGGTCATTCTGCAGGGCCTATCATATAAACTATCGTATACCAATTTATACGTTAGGTGTCAGGGGTTAAATGCAATGACTATGCTATGACATGCAAGTATGCTAGGGTATGAACATACAAGTGCAACACACACACACACGACTCTATGCGCATAGACCTTTAGTTCCCCAGTTTGGAGTTAGCTAAACTCTCAGGAGCCTCTCGTCATGGCCAACAGAGATAGTGGGTTGGACCTCTCCACTCCTAGACTGGTAATCATACAACCCAGCCTAGCCCCTCTCGTACATTTCTGTACTCTTCCTAGCAAACCAGCTAGTCTCGCCGAGTCAACTTACCGACCACGGTGTGATCGATCGTCCAATACCGAGGACCCACCACTGTTATGCACATGTAAGCTTGTATATTATACCTCACCAAAATCTCTGAGCCCCCAGCTCACCAAACCATCAAGTCTAAAAACTAGCCCACGAGCATACAGCTCCCCGGACTACCAAAATAGTTCCAAGTCCCTTTAACTCCACCAGTAAGCCCATCGACCATGGGTCTATGCTATCCATTCATTACTAAATTTGTCTCACCACGTGTACAAGTGTGAGTGCAAGGTGGAGGTATTATTGAGGTTACTGTTGAAATTTGTGAAGTGGAAGTGGTTGATGGGACAGGCCGGGCGGCCTAGGCGGACAGCTTTGACGGACTAGGCGGACTGGGCGGACTGTGATGTGTGGCCTGGTGGAAGGTTTAGTGAAAAGCCGGCTGTCTTCTGAGCGGGTTGTTTGCATGAAGTCCGCAGACTATGCGGCCTGTTATCTGCGGATAGGGCGTTTGCTGATTGGTTTTGCCAAGGAGCAGCCTGAGCAGATAGAGGCTTGCAGACCGGTGCTTTGCTCAGTGGCCGTGGTGTAAGCTTGTGCTGATAGGCGATTTGGCTCGTGTACGCGGTGTGGGCTATTGCAGACTGGGCTTAGAGCTTGGCTGAGTCCTTATCGACCTCTGGTGGTACAGCAGGTGCTTTGCTGTGGAGGTTATTGGCGGACTGGTTTTGGAGTCCGGGAGATGGTTGCTGCATTGGGCTGGAGTGCGAGGAGCTTGCGGACTGCTGGCGGTCTGTGCTTCGGTGTTTGGCGGATGGGAGTTTATGTCCGCCATGCTGGCATTGGACTTTGATGGTTTTGGACTTGGTCACACTCTGTTCCAAGACCATGGTGTCCGCCGTATCCGCCAAGTCCGCTATGACCGGGCGGACTGTTGCTATCTGCCTTTGGTCATGGACTTGTGGCGGATTGAGGCTTGAGTCTTGCGGACTGCCTCGGGTTGTGCGGACAGCCATTAAAGGTGGTTGCTGTCCTGTAGTGGTCGGAAGCTTTGCGGGCTGTTGTTGGGTATTGTATCCACAATGTACCTGATTTGAAGAAGCCCCTGGACAAGCTAAGGTCAATAGACTATGTATTTGATAAACTTTTTCAAGTTGTACTTGCAGTTTCTCCACGCTAAGTGCACCCCAATGTCAGGGTGCAGTAGGTCAATATACACGGGTCTGCACGACGTAATCCCTCGTTGAGCAGATCAGTGTGTTGGCCTATGTGTACTCTCTCTATTGGAGTGCACTTACTTTCAAGTACAGGGCCGTTCATATGCAAGAAAAGACAAGGAGCATGGAGGATCAAGGAGCAGCTCCTAGGTGGAAGACGAAAAATCGTCCAAGGCAAATTCGACGAGAATCACCAAGTGATTCTCGCCGAATCGGCGAGAATCACCAAGTGATTCTCGCCGAATCGACGAGAATCATCAGTGATTCTCCCCGACTCCTTCTGGCCATCTCAAAATGGTGCCAAGTAAGATTCGGCGAGAATCACTTGTGATTCCCGCCGAACCAGTGGCCAAGCAGCCCATGTATAAAGTAAAATTCGTTGAGAATCGACAAGTGATTCGACGAGAATCACAAACGATTCTCGACGAATCGTCGAGAATCACTTGGTGATTCTCGCCGATTCGTCGAGAATCGTCTGCGATTCTCGCCGATTTTTACTTGGCGTTTTCTCAGAATGCTGCTGAACCGGATTCTGCTTCTGGATTAGTTTGAACCGGATTTTGGGGATTTCATTTGTGGGTCCCACAACGGTCAAATTTGCTGTATCTACTGGGTATAAATACATGGGTATTTTGAACAGTAATAACACAGAAAAAGACGCCGAGCTTACGGAAACCCTAAGATCGCGAAATCCTTCCGCCGCCTCCGTCGCCGCTCGCGCAAGTTCGTCGCCGCCGCTGATCGATCTTCTTCCCGATCTCCGGCGACAGAAGCTTAGCAAGGCTTGTGTCTCACGCGTCTATCCAGAGATCCTTTGTCTCTCGATTTGTTGATCGGAAAAACTTCCCATCCGAATCGATCGAGACGACCGATCCTCGTGTGACCGTTGGAAGACCGAGCTTGCTTCGCTACGAAGTTTGGATCTCAAAGTCCTGCAGCTGCCGCTCGCCATCGTAGCAGCCGACTCCGAACCAAGCCGCGGCTCGGATTGCCGCCGCCGGTTCCGGGAGATCCTCTCCAAGTGAGACCAAGGTCGTAGACTCTTCATCGACCTCGAGAACAAGTCGTCGAACGAAGAGGAACACCGTAGTCTCCGAAAGAAGTTTGTATCTCATATACATTTCATATTTACTTTTGTTGTAAAGGAACTTTTGTTCCGTGTTGTAAGGGTTGGGTGCAACCCGTTTTGTGGGAGTGTTGACTCTCACGTGTGGAAGGTCTCCTTCCGTTAGTGAAGGGATTGGATTTCAATCCCGTTGGAGAAGTGACCGAGTCATCCCTTGTTGGGGAGATAGGTCGAAGGGGGAAAGTGGATGTACCCAAGTCGGGGAACCACTATAAATTCGCTGTGTATTTTGTGTGCTGTGCTTGTTGTTTTTATTGTGCAGGTACATCCGTAAATTCCGCAAAAGAACCACACGTCACCTATTCCCCCCCCCCCATAGGTGCACATAGCTGACACTAGGTGGACTTTCAAGTGGTATCAGAGCCAGGTTACTCATCAAAAGGTTAACACCTTGAGTAGAATCCTGCCACTAGTGTCAACAAGGAGACTTACATCTACTATGGACGGGCTCAAGTACTCCGGCAAGATCCCAGTGTGCAACAGACTCAACTTTCCTATCTGGAAGGAAAGGATCAGGTTCTACATGGAAGCAGTGGACCCTCGACTGTTCATGATCGTGCTGGAGGGACCTTATGTCCCCACTAAGGCCTCCACCATTGATCCCACCAAGAAAGTGCCGAAGACACTCTCTGAAATGGACAAGGATGAGATGGTCCTAGTGGGCCTTGACATGAAGGCAAGAAACATCCTGGTCAGTGCAGTTGATGACTCGATGATGCAGAACTTCAGCAACTGCAGGACAGCTCAGGAGATCTGGCAGTGTCTGATCATTCTTATGGAGGGCACAGATGAAGTGAGGGATGATCGGAGATCCCTCCTGAACCAGAAGTATGAAGCCTTCAGACAAGGGCCAAAGGAAGAGATCGGGGTCACCTACGAGAAATTCCTAAAGATTGTCAACGCCCTCAAGGGGTACGGAAGAGTGTTCACTAATGGTGAACTCAACGACAAATTCCTTAGGTCCCTTACTAAGGAATGGGACACTAAGATCTGCGCCATCAGAGAATTTGGCAGACTGGCAGAAACCGATCCACAAATTCTGTTTGGGAAGCTGATGTCCTATGAGCTTCAGCTGAACACCAGGAAAGCTGAGGAAGAAGCAGAAAAGGCTGCTGCAAAGGAAAAGACTGTGGATCTAAAAGCCAGTCACTCCAGAAAAGGGAAGAGTACGGTGTCGTACCGTGCCAAGAAAAGGGATGAGGAGGAGGACTCCGATCCATGCTCCTCCAGCTCAGAACTGTCAGAGGAGGATTTCTCCCTCATCACTCGAGAGTTCAAGAAGTTCCTCAAGATGAGGAATCAAAGAAAGAGAGACGGCTCCTCTTCCAGACATCAGAAGAAAAACTACTCTTCTGACAGGTATGCATCTAAACCCAATAAACATCGTTCTTCTGACATTATTTGCTTTGGATGTAATAAGCCAGGACACGTCGTGGCCGACTGCTATCAAAGCAAAAGAGAAAAGGGAAATGGTGAGGAGCTCAAATCCACCAGAGATAAGAAGAAGGAGCGGAGCTATATCGCCAGAAGGCCAAAGACACTAAGTGAGTCTGATTCCTCAGACTCCAGTGATGATGAAGAAGCCTACTTCGGGCTGGTGGGTCGATCGGACTCAGAAGGAGAATGCCCCCCATTCACTGGGAAGGTAAAAGCTCACACCCCTCTCTCCGACTCCGACTCTGATCCTGAGTCTCAGGATGATGAACCTGAGGATGGCCCTACGGCCCGTGAAGCTGAGCTTCTCGAAAAGTATGAGCTTCTGCTCAACACTTTCGACGAGTGCCGCAAGAGACTGAAGGCTGAGAAGAAGGAAGTAAAATTCCTTAAGGGTGAGTGTGTATCCCTAAGGGAAGAGGTCACTAGCTTGATCTCTCTCAGACAGGAGCACATTGACCTAACTTCTAAGCACTCAGAGTCTTTGAAGCTCCTTGATCTCAAGCAAGAGGAAGTCAACAAATTGGAAGAACTACTTGCGGCAGAAAGGAAGATCGTACAGAGCTTCTCTATGCCAAAAACAGTGCTTCCAGTCGTTGACACCTTCTCTGCTCAGGCCAAGGGAGCTGGCTTGGGGCATATTGGGGCATCTGGTTCTTCATCTAGGAGAAACAAGAACCAGAGGAAGAATAAGGCCGCCAAGAAGGCCTCTGCTGATGAAAAGGGTAAGGCTCCTCTTAGTCCTGTTGCGTTCAGAAAGCCTGGCTTTCCTTGCAACCAACATGACTTTGAGTCAACATTTGGGCATCATTTCCGGCCCTCGGTTGCAAAGCCTAAGAGCCGGTATGACGGTTGGAACTTCCCCCGGAACTTTGGTGAGAGTGCCTTCAAGGCACCTTATGAAGAAATCCACATAGGAAATTATGGTCCGTTCTCTAGCGGCCATAATGGAAAGCAGGCACCAAAGGCCAAACCTGTTATACAGAAGGTGACAAAGTCATGTGACTGTTGTCACCATGAGGTCTCCACCTCCAGATCCAAGGCCCCAGCTGCACCCACCGTTCCAAGGGTAAGGCAGGAGCCTAGGAAGAGATACAACAGGTTCGACTGTTGGTGCTGTGGCAAAGTCGGTCACTTTGCCGTGGATTGTTGGTTTAATCCAAGACATTACGAGACTCCCCATGTTAACAATGCGAGGCCGACCACTCGTAGGGTTAACCAACCGAGGGGGAGTGTGCTAACCAGGAATCTAGGACCCAAAGTCGATTGGGTTCCTAAGGCGAATTAATTTTGTTTTGCAGGAATGTCCAAAGGCCACCAAAACGCCAATCTGGTATTTGGACAGTGGATGCTCCCGGCATATGACTGGGACAAGAAGCCTGCTGCGTGATTACACTCCCGTCGAGAATGGACCCAAAGTCATCTTCGGAGGGTCAGATCGAGGAGTCACCAGAGGTTACGGTATGATTTCCAACGGTATAATCTTTATCACCGACGTGGCTTATGTTGAAGGGTTAAACCATAACCTGATCAGCGTAAGTCAGTTATGTGACAAAGGTTATGACGTTAAGTTCTGCAAGGATAAATGTCTGATAATTTCACGTACCTCTTCTGAGACGGTATTATCAGGCATCAGGAGCAGAAATATCTTTTGCTTAGATTTTCTCAGTATAGATTCATCTACCCCCGTATGCCTTGTGGCAACCGGCAGTGCATCTCTTTGTGAACAATGGCACAAGAGATTGGCACATATTAATTATAAGACAATTAGTATGCTATTTTCTAAGAATTTAGTAAGAGATGCTCCCAGTATCAAGTGCATAAGGATAGCCCCTGTCATGCATGCCAGATGGGCAAACAGACACGGGCTACCTTTAAGAGCATTGCAGACAAAGACTCTTCCCGATGTCTTTACCTGCTACATATGGACTTGTTTGGTCCAATGCAAGTTCATAGCTTGGGAGGCAAATCATATACGCTAGTGATAGTTGATGATCACTCTCGGTTTACATGGGTGTTCTTTTTGAAACGAAAGTCGGATACTTTTGACATCTTCACTAATTTTGTCAAGCAAGTTCAGAACGAATTTAACTGCTCCGTGGTCAAAGTCAGAAGTGACCATGGAACAGAATTCGAATCTGGTGCTATGACAGAATTCTGTGAAGAACACGGTATCCTTCATGAGTTTTCCTCCCCACGCACTCCTCAGCAAAATGGGGTTGTGGAGAGGAGAAATAGAACTCTCATTGAAGCCTGCACGACAATGTTGAAAGACGCCTCTCTCCCTGAATACTTCTGGGCAGAGGCTGTCAATACAGCTTGTCATGTACAAAACCGAGCACTGATCAACAAGCATCATCGTAAGACACCCTACGAGCTACTGAAAGGCAGGAAACCAACCATGTCCTACTTTAGGATTTTTGGTTGCAGATGCTATGTACTAAATAATGGGAAGTACCCGCGTACTAAATTCGGTGAAAAATGCTTCGAAGGCATATTCATGGGATATAGTTCCCATAGTCGGGCATATAGGTTCTTCAATAAGAAAACCCTAGTGGTAGAAGAATCAATAAATGTTGTATTTGATGAAGGAAGTTTGCTTCACAGCAACTCTTCCAGTGGTATTCTTGAAGATGTAGGTGCACGATTGAAACAACTGAGTCTGGATGAGCCCGCTCAAGATGACACTCCTAAGTACATCAAAGTGTCCACCTCCACGTCATCTGAAAATGTCGAAGACCAAGATGAATCAAATCACTTGGAAGAAAGAGAAGCCCAAGAAGTAGTTGAAGCACCGGACGCCAGACTTCTAGAGCTCCGTCACGTGAGGGATCATCCTAGAGAACAGATCATCGGAGATCCTCGTGTCGGCGTCAGAACTCGAAGAGGTACAACTAACGAAGTATTGCATCTTAGCTTCCTGTCACAGGTAGAGCCAAAGAAGTTCGACGAGGCGAACAAGGATGCGGCATGGATTCTGGCCATGCAAGAGGAACTACATCAATTCGAACGGTGCAAAGTTTGGACGCTGGTTCCCAGACCATACAAGCAGAATGTGATCGGCACAAAGTGGATCTTCAGAAATAAGCTGGATGAACATGGTGTCATCGTAAAGAACAAAGCCAGGCTGGTGGCTCAAGGTTACCGACAGGAGGAAGGGATTGATTTCGATCAGACCTTTGCACCAGTAGCAAGGCTCGAGGCATTCAGGTTGTTCCTGGCGTATGCTGCAGTCAAAGGATTCACAGTCTATCAAATGGATGTGAAATCGGCATTCCTAAACGGAGATCTGAAAGAGGAAGTATACGTCGCTCAACCCCCAGGTTTTGTCGATCCTACTTTTCCCAACCATGTTTACTTTCTTAATAAAGCATTATATGGGTTGAAACAAGCTCCACGAGCTTGGTATGAGACTTTATCTAGGTTTCTTCTTGAGAACAAGTTCTCTAGAGGTAAAATAGATAAAACATTGTTTCTCAGGGAAGTCAAAGGCAAGATTTTGCTGGTGCAAATCTATGTCGACGACATAATATTCGGCTCAACGGACAACAATCTTTGCAAAAAGTTTTCTAAACTTATGCAAGGAAAGTTTGAAATGAGCAGTATGGGAGAGCTCAAGTATTTCTTAGGACTTCAAGTGAAACAATCTGAGGATGGAATCTTCATCTCTCAGACGAAGTTCACAAATGAACTCCTTAAGAAATTCGGTATGGAGAGTGCAACCTCTATGAGGACTCCAATGGGATCCACCATGTCTCTGGATAAGGATGAGAAAGGTAAACCTTTCGATGAAACCAAATACAGAAGCATCATTGGATCCCTGCTCTACCTTACTGCCAGTAGACCGGATATTATGTTCTCCACATGTGTCTGTGCCAGATATCAGGTGAACACTAAGGAATCTCACCATGTCGCTGCAAAGCGAATTCTAAGATACCTTAAAGGTACTCCTAATCTTGGCTTGTGGTACCCGAGAAACAATGATGTCGAGCTAATAGGCTTTTCAGATGCTGATTTCACAGGGAGTAGGGATGACAGGAAAAGTACTTCCGGGACGTGCCAATTCCTCGGAAGAAGGCTTATCTCATGGAACAGCAAGAAGCAGAACTGTGTGGCTACCTCCACAGCAGAATCTGAGTACATCTCCGCAGGCAGCTGTTGCGCACAACTCCTTTGGATCCGAAATCAGTTGGCCGACTACAACCTTCAATTCAAGGAAGTTCCTATGTACTGCGACTCCTCCAGTGCTATTGCCATTGGCAACAATCCTGTCTCGCACAGCAGAACGAAGCATATTGAAGTGCGCTACCACTTCATTCGGGAGCACGTGGAAAACAAGGACATCTCTCTCTGTTATGTCCCCACGGACAAGCAGATTGCTGATATATTCACAAAGCCCTTAGACGAGGCAAAGTTCAATCTTTTCAAGACTGAATTGGGGATGCTCAATTATGAAGAATGACGACTACAGAAGCTTCCGACCCGTGCATGATCTGAGGGGGAGCTAAGGGCCAAAGGTTACTGACCCCGATTTGCCGAAGCCGAAAAGGGGGAGATTACCCTCTCGGGGTCAAGGCTAAGGTGGCTCCAGCTTGCTCCCAAGCAATCGGTATTGGTAAGGGATGACTCCAGTTAATGATGTTAAGTTTATGGCTTTCAGTTGCTTTCCTTTCCATTTGCTCTATTCACCTTAGCTTGTAGGGTTTAGGCTTCTTCAAAAAGGGGGAGATTGTTGGGTATTGTATCCACAATGTACCTGATTTGAAGAAGCCCCTGGACAAGCTAAGGTCAATAGACTATGTATTTGATAAACTTTTTCAAGTTGTACTTGGAGTTTCTCCACGCTAAGTGCACCCCAATGTCAGGGTGCAGTAGGTCAATATACACGGGTCTGCACGACGTAATCCCTCGTTGAGCAGATCAGTGTGTTGGCCTATGTGTACTCTCTCTATTGGAGTGCACTTACTTTCAAGTACATGGCCGTTCATATGCAAGAAAAGACAAGGAGCATGGAGGATCAAGGAGCAGCTCCTAGGTGGAAGACGAAAAATCGTCCAAGGCAAATTCGACGAGAATCACCAAGTGATTCTCGCCGAATCGGCGAGAATCACTAGTGATTCTCGCCGAATCGACGAGAATCATCTGTGATTCTCCCCGACTCCTTCTGGCCATCTCACAATGGTGCCAAGTAAGATTCGGCGAGAATCACTTGTGATTCCCGCCGAACCAGTGACCAAGCAGCCCATGTATAAAGTAAAATTCGTTGAGAATCGACAAGTGATTCGACGAGAATCACAAACGATTCTCGACGAATCGTCGAGAATCACTTGGTGATTCTCGCCGATTCGTCGAGAATCGTCTGCGATTCTCGCCGATTTTTACTTGGCGTTTTCTCAGAATGCTGCTGAACCGGATTCTGCTTCTGGATTAGTTTGAACCGGATTTTGGGGATTTCATTTGTGGGTCCCACAACGGTCAAATTTGATGTATCTACTGGGTATAAATACATGGGTATTTTGAACAGTAATAACACAGAAAAAGACACCGAGCTTACGGAAACCCTAAGATCGCGAAATCCTTCCGCCGCCTCCGTCGCCGCTCGCGCAAGTTCGTCGCCGCCGCTGATCGATCTTCTTCCCGATCTCCGGCGACAGAAGCTTAGCAAGGCTTGTGTCTAACGCGTCTATCCAGAGATCCTTTGTCTCTCGATTTGTTGATCGGAAAAACTTCCCATCCGAATCGATCGAGATGACCGATCCTCGTGTGACCGTTGGAAGACCGAGCTTGCTTCGCTACGAAGTTTGGATCTCAAAGTCCTGCAGCTGCCGCTCGCCATCGTAGCAGCCGACTCCGAACCAAGCCGCCGCTCGGATTGCCGCCGCCGGTTCCGGGAGATCCTCTCCAAGTGAGACCAAGGTCGTAGACTCTTCATCGACCTCGAGAACACGTCGTCGAACGAAGAGGAACACCGTAGTCTCCGAAAGAAGTTTGTATCTCATATACATTTCATATTTACTTTTGTTGTAAAGGAACTTTTGTTCCGTGTTGTAAGGGTTGGGTGCAACCCGTTTTGTGGGAGTGTTGACTCTCACGTGTGGAAGGGCTCCTTCCGTTAGTGAAGGGATTGGATTTCAATCCCGTTGGAGAAGTGACCGAGTCGTCCCTTGTTGGGGAGATAGGTCAAAGGGGGAAAGTGGATGTACCCAAGTCGGGGAACCACTATAAATTCGCTGTGTATTCTGTGTGCTGTGCTTGTTGTTTTTATTGTGCAGGTACATCCGTAAATTCCGCAAAAGAACCACACGTCACCTATTCCCCCCCCCCCCCATAGGTGCACATAGCTGACACTAGGTGGACTTTCAGCTGTTGCCTTGTCCGCATAGCTTGGGCGGACTGGAGAGGGTTCGCCAATGTTGTCTTGCTCCTGGCGGTTTTCCTTGGTATCCGGCTAAGTCCTTGCGGACTCGGCGGACGGTGTTTTGCTATCGCGCGGGCTAGGGCGGTGTCGTTATCTCTAGGGCGGTGACCACACTTCTCACCTCGCCTATAAATAGGACCCCCTGGCACATCTACAGTAACTTGACTGAACAGTAAGTTGGGTTGGGCAAGGAGCTGCGGTCTCAGTTTGTCTGTCCGCACGGATTGATTCAGTGCTGACGTTTGCTGTGTGCAGGTTGCGCGGGTAGCTTCAAGGAGCCAGGAGTTTGGCTTTGACTTCGGTCAAGTACTTGGAAGTTGGGCGGTCTCTGCGGATTCAGCAGGAGGTCGCTCTGCGGCTTGTCAGCTCTGTTTCATCTTTGCCAGCTTCAATAACCTGTCTGCCAGCTTCAGGCGGGTAGGGGGTGTTCCTCAGTTCAGTTTCAGCAGGAGACGAATAACGGTGTGTCCGCGCGGCCTCGCGGCTTCGGCAGACTCTGTGGCTATTCGGCGGATTGCAGCTTAAGTTCGGGTGATCTCAGCGGACTCGGCAACCTCGGTGACCTTGGCGGACTCCGGTGCTGTCCACCCGGCTTGGTTTTTGGTGCTTTCTATTTACAGCTGTTATACTAGCGAAATCAAGTCTCGCTATGTATGCCTCGTGTTGTAAAGAAGTGAATGAATAAAATATCTACTTGTGCTTCCATTGTTTGTTGGGATTAACCTTTGTTCCTTGGTTTTCCGCTGGTTCAACGTGAGAACTGGGTAGTGCCGAAGATATTAATTTGGCGTTTGTGCTATCTTGCTGACCAAGTTGAGAAAATTTAACATGGTATCAAAGCGAGGTTCAGTTGCGTGAGCGGAAGTCAGCCAGTGTTGTTACTTAGTGATTGAGTGGTGATCAACCTGTGTTGTTGCTCGGAGCTTCTGAAAGGTTGCCAATAGGTGTTGCAATGGAAGAGAGCTTTGCAAGAGGTCTGGGCATTGAACTCTTAACGCCAACTAACATCAAGAAGTGGAAGTCGTGCATGAAGAGTTATCTTCTTGGCGAGGAGCTGTGGGAAGTCGTCGGTGGTGATGACAGGCAGGAAGTCACTGCTGCTTTCGGTACTGCTGAGCAGGTTAGGCTCTGGAGAAGAACAAATGCTAAGGCAGAGTTCATTCTGAAAAGGGCCGTGTCTCCGGAACTGTTTGATCACATCGTTGGATGTGAGTCGGCTGCTGATATTTGGACAACCATTGATGAGTTGTTCAATAGGAAGAATATGGCGCGACTTGAGTTCCTGGAGAATGAGTTGGCCAGGGCAACTCAGGGAGACCTTTCCATCTCCAAGTACTTCTTAAAGATGAAGAGCTTGTGTGTTGAGCTGTCGGCACTGGATCCTGATGAGCCTATCTCTGAGGCGAAGATGAAAAGGCACATTATCCGCGGCTTGCGGAAGGAATATGTGGCCTTTGTAACATCTGTTCAAGGGTGGGCTACTCAGCCATCTTTGATGGAGCTAGAGAATCTGCTTGCATCGCAGGAGAGCTTAGCAAGGCAGATGGCTAGAGTGAACCTGAATCAGGAAGGCAGCGAAGCTCTCTTCTCAGGCAAGAAGAAAGGATGGGAAGGGAAGAAGAAGAAGAAGAAGGTGCAGGCCGCTGGTGAGAAGGAGACTTTAACTTCATATCAGCCGAAGAGGAGCAATGCTCCTAAGGACTAGAAGAAGAACTTGAAGTGCTACCGGTGTCATCAGCGAGGGAACTTCAATCGGGACTGCAAGGTCAAACTACAGCCTGGGCATGCTGCGAGAAAGGAGGAAGCTTGCTCGAGAAGTGAAGAAGTAGAATGGGGTGGAGCTTTTATGACGGGCACTTATGTCCGGGACTTGTCTGCTGAGGACTTCAACTACGAGTGGATCGTGGACTCCGGGTGTGGTCATCACCTCACCGGAGATAAATCGAAGTCCAGCTCCATGCAGGCTTACTCAGGTAATGAAGCTATTATCACTGCTAATAATACTGTTTATGTAGTATAGAAAGAGGGGGTCGTGTCTTTGGGTAGTGATCAGGGGCCACTCACGTTAAGGAGTGTGTATCACGTGCCGGGCATGAAGAAAAACCTCTTCTCGGTGACCAATGCGGTGGACGCTGGTTATCACGTTCTGTTTGGTCCAACAAACGTGAGGTTCCTTCGCAACGTATCAGCGGTGAAGGCTGATGTTGCTCATGTAGGGAGGAGGTTGAAGAACTTGTTTGTTCTTTCCACCAATTCTTATGTTGATAAGATGAGGGCCAATGATAGCGCTGCTATCTGGCATGAGAGGTTGGGGCATGTTGGCATGGACAAGCTGAAGGCGATGGCGAGTAGAAGTCTGGTGAAGGGGTTGCCAAAGTTGTCCTCCTTTGGTGATGGGCATGTTTGCGCGGGCTGTCAATACGATAAGGCACATCGCCTTCCGTTTGATAAATCACAAACAAGAAGCAAGAAACCATTGGAGTGTATTCATGGCGACCTGATGGGACCGACGGTTACTGCCAGCCTTGGTGGAAGCAGATACATGCTTGTCTTGGTTGATGACTACTCAAGGTATACTTGGGTGTACTTCTTAAAGGAGAAGTCAGAAGCCTTCTGTTTGTTTGTGGAGTTCAAGGAGTTGGTAGAAGGCCGGCTTGGCTTACGGATCAAGAAGGTTAGAACGGATAACGGGGGTGAGTTTGTCTCCTCCGAGTTTTCTAACTTCTGCAGAAAGCACGGGATCCAACGGGAGCTTAATTGTGCTCACACTCCACAACAAAATGGGGTAGCGGAGCGGAAGATCCGTCATCTGACGGAGACCTGCAAATGCTGGCTTCATGCGAAAGATGTTCCAAGGTCCTTTTGGGCGGAGGGGATGTCTTGTGCTGCTTATGTCATCAACCGGATGCCACTCAGCCCTATCAACATGAAGACTCCTATTGAGCTATTGCTGAAGGAGAAGCCGAGTGTGGGACACCTTCGGGTGTTCGGTTCAACTTGCTACGTGCATGTCCAGGATGCTTCACGGACTAAGCTGGATGCGAAGGCAAGGAAGCTTGTCTTTGTTGGCTACGATGAGCGGAAGAAGGGATGGAAATGCATGGACCCTGTGACGAAGAAGTTCGTGGTGTCAAGAGACGTTGTCTTTGATGAGCTGACGTCATATGGAGGTGGCTCGGTTGAGCTAACCGAATGTAGCAAGGTTGATGAAGCACCGGTGGCTGCTGCTGAAGGCTTGGAAGAGGAGCTTGCTGTTTCGCCAGCAGCTCCTGTTGCTTCTAACTCCGAGGCAGAGCCTTCTGGCTCAGGAAGCAGGGGGAGCACTGCTCAATGCTTGCCCCAGGTAGGAGTTGAGCCCGAAGAAGCAACGGAAGCAGTGAGCAAGGAGCCGACCCTTCGGAGATCAAAGATGGTGGTTAAGCCACCGGCTCGGTACTGTGATGGGAATGCAGTGAGCTTTGTCTCCTGCTTCTTTGCAGGTTCTCTGGATGAGCGAGAGCCTGCACACTTCAACGAGGCCACTGGAGTGAAGGAGTGGGAAGGTGCCATGAAAGAAGAGATTGATGCTCTGAAGAAGAATGAAACATGGGACCTTGTGCCCAAGGTTGATGACATTACTCCGGTTATTTGCAAGTGGGTGTACAAGTTGAAGAAGAAGGCTGATGGGAGCATTGATCGGTTCAAGGCTCGATTGGTCTCTAGAGGATTCTCACAGAAATAAAATCCATGATTTGAGGGCGCAACTTCTCCACTATTCTCCTCAGAGCTTACACCTCAGGCCCACGGCCTTAGGCACAGATTCTTCACAGAATACAACTCAGAACCACAAGTTTCCTACCTCAGAGCTCTGAAGAACTCCTACAGCTCAGTGATCCACAAAAAACCTACCTCAGTCTGATTTATAAGGCCTACACTCAGGCTCTTCAGGCATGTAGCCCTACTATCAGAGTACTGCAGCACTCCTATAACTCAGTACCCTTATAGGTACCTACAGCTCAGCCTCCTCCAAGGCCTGCAACTCTGTGACAAGCTTGTCACATACATCTCAGTGACTCTTCAGTCACCTACCGTAAGCACAAGGCCCTACACTCAGGCTAGGAGGACAGCTCTACCTCAGATCCACTCTTGGATCCTACCTCAGAGAGCAACAATCTCCTACCTCAGTCACTCAAGCCCTACAGCTCAGATCCTTACTTGGATCCTACCACAGTTACAAATTTGTCACCTACCTCAGGCACAAAGTGTCATACACTCAGATTCAGATCTACTGAATCCAACAGGAAATTTATACAGTAAGTTGAAGAAAATAAAATAACTAACTCAGAGAAATAACACTGAGTCAACCTTGCTGGACTGAGCAGATTTCAGTCCAACACACTTACTGTAGAAGGAATCAGCCTTCTTCTATAGCTATCACTTTTACTGTTGCACAGAAGAGCAGCTTCCACCTTGCTGGTGACATGAATCAGCTAAAACTGTTCTGTTGAGAACAAACTTACTGATCTTTGAAGAGCTCTAGCTCTCCTTCTTTGCCTTCAGGTTATCTTGGATGGACTTTAGCTTTCAAGCTTGATGGAAGATCGTCCAGCCGCCTCTTTCTATTTATTTTGTTCTGCGCGTGTTCGTTTGATTCGTTAAAACTAATCCCTTTTCGGTTTCCACTTTTATATGCATTGATTTGAATCAACGACAAAATAGTATGTGGGACAACCAAGGATTGGTGAGCCCCAATTTCATTAGAAAGGGACAAAACATCTTTCGGCGCTATAATAGCTTTCTCGCAACGGTTTCCTACAATTTTGACTTTGATGACGTCAGCAGTGGTCATCAACATCTGGACTTAGAAAATATTCCAGAATCCCATCAAGCATTGAGTGATGTTGAGACACACAACGCCATCAGCCTTGGCACTCAGAGCTTCAAGACTTATAAAATTTCCTGGTTTTGTCTCAGCAGTTTTGTCTCAGCGATTTCAGTGGTTTTTCATTATTAGCTGAGACAAGCCTTTGTCTCAGCGCTTTCTTCTTATCTGCTATCTTAGCGGTTTTTGCACTTAAATGTCTCAGCGGTTTTGTCTCAAAGGTCTCAGCAGTTTTTCATTATCAGCTGAGACAAGCCTTTGTTTCAGCGCTTTCTTCTTATCAGCGGTCTCAGCGGTTTTTGTACTTTACTGTCTCAACAGTTTTCCTCTTAACAATCTCAGTGCTTCCTTCTTCATTAGAAGCGTTGAGTGAATCTGCTTCACTTAATGCTTCTGGACTTAGAGAATCCAACCAGTTTTCTCAGTTGTCTCAGCGATCTCAACACATTCTTCTTAGTTGTCTCAGTTGTCTCAGCGCTCTCAATGCTATCTTCTTAGTTGTCTCAGTTGTCTCAATGGTCTTAATGCCTTCTTCGCAGTAGTCTCAGTGCTTTTTCCCTTGGACATATTTTCTGGCTTTAACTGTGTTCGACGATCTGTGTGCTGAGCTCGACGTACTCTAATCTTCTCATCAATCTCAGCATTTTTTGCCTTCGTCAAATTTACTCTGGCTTCATCTTGACAAGTGTTGAGCTAAGCTCGACGAACTGAAACCTGAGCTCGATGAACTGTAAACTGAGCTCGACGAACTATGATCTTCTCAGCGGTCTCAGCGCTTTTTTTCTTAGTTATTTTTTCCTTTTCTTTAGCTTGACAAGCTTTGACTTAAGCTCGATGAACTGTAACTTGAGTTCGATGAACTTCGAGCTGAGCTCGATGAATTTTGAATCCTAAGCTCTTGAGCTTAACCCACGGAATGTTGAGTTGGGCTCGACGATCAGCGAGCTGAGTTCGACGAAATTTGAGTTTACTACCAAACTCATTTTCTTCACCTGTCCAATCATGTACTACCTACATGCATGAACTAAAGCACACATCAAGTACATTTTGCTCCTTAGCATGATTGGTCATGCCGCTTCAAATCCTAAGGAACATTGTAGAGTACAATTCCCAACAATCTTCCCCTATTTGAAGAAGGCAGAACACACATTCATGCTAAGGTGCAATAACACAAGAATTATTATGATAGGTCAAAGAAACATTATCATGACAACTAGCCATCCTAGAACAGGGAGAACTCCCCAAGATGAGATGGCTTAATGAAAGATATAGTACCTAAACACCTATAGGGGGGGTGAATAGGTGACCAAATTCTTTTTAAACTTTAATGGCAGCAATCAGTTTTAAACATAGAATCTAATCTACTTTTGCACAGCAATCACACAGTATTCACAGCAAATCACAGCACACAGAAGACACACAGTTTTATAGTGGTTCCCCAAGCTTTGGGTACATCCACTTTCCCCCTTCGCCTATCTAGCAGTGTACTAGATTCGGCCAAACTTCTCCACTATCTCAGAACCCAAACTGGTTCATACACCTCAGGCCCAAGGCCATACAACTCAGTTTTTCACAAAGCCTACACTCAGCCACAAAGGCCTACACTCAGCCACCAAGGCCTACACTCAGCCACCAAGGCCTACACTCAGCCACCAAGGCCTACACTCAGCCACCAAGGCCTACACTCAGAGATTTAACTCTCCTACCCTCAGCCTTTATAATTGCAGGCTTACAATATCAGATCCCTAAGGATCCTACAAGTTATAATGAATACAAAATGTATAAACTCAACAACTTAGATGAAAGAGAGATAAGTTGTGAGATTCTTGATTAGTTCTTGGAAGAACTCAGCTGGACTCAATCTGACTTAGCTTTCTTCAGAGCTTCTTGAAAGTAGAACTCAATAAGATTGACTCCTTCTGCAGTTGATCCTTGATCTCTGCTTCTTAAGATTCAGACTAATCTGAATCCTTTTTCTCAGCTGGGTTCCAACAGCTGATTTCTTGAATGGAGCTCTCTCTCTCCAACTTCTTAGATCTGCACTTGATTCTTCAAGAAATAGCTAGATCTTCTTTGTTGAATACTTGATTAATAATTTGAACTTTGACAACTTCAACAACCCTTTGATCAATATCAATTTCTGTAGACAGCATAGGCCTATTTATAGGCCTTCTTCATGGTAACCGGCTGGTCCGGTCCATAACTGAATTCTGACAACTCTGACAGGTGCTGTAGACCTGCTGGAATGGCAGCTGTCAAGTCATCCAGTCAGTTCTTGAAATAACTGTAACTGTCTGTAAGTGTCGAGACTTTCTATCTTTAAGTGTCGAGACTTATAGACCAAGTGTCGACACATGTTGTCTAAGTGTCGACACTAGTCTACAAGGTGTCGACACAACTCCTTGTGTTGTTGATTCTTTATCTCGACACTACTTCTTCTTCATGTGTCGACACTGAGATTGAGTGTCGACACAAGTACTTGTACTTCAGTATCCTGCTGAATTCTTCTAAGTGTCGACACATCACCTTTGTGTCGACACATCTTCATGTGTTGAATCTGTTAAGTATCGACACTGCTTCTTGGTGTCGACACATGTCTTCAGTGTTGATACTTACTGAGTGTCGACACATTGCTTTGGGTGTCGACACTTACATCTTTAGTCGAGACTCTGGCTGAGTGTCGACACATTCCCTTAGTGTCGACACTTGTACTTAGAATATTCTTGAACTTTGTTGTTCTTTGCTAAGTGTCGACACAGCTCCTTGTGTCGACACTTTCTTCAAGTGTTGAGTCTTCAGCTAAGTGTCGACACATTGTTCTAGGTGTCGACACTTACTTCCAGTGTTGACTCTTCTGCTAAGTGTCGACACATTATTCTGAGTGTCGACACTTGTACTTAGTCTCTGCTGACTGTTGCTGAGTGTCGACACAGCTCCAAGTGTCGACAATTTCTGATGTAGATACAACTTCACTGGGTGTCGACACAACTGTTAAGTGTCGACACAGCTTTACTGGCTTTTCTTCACTGAGTGTCGACACAGCTCCTTGTGTCGATACTTTCTGTCTGGTGTCGACTCAGCATCCCTGGTGTCGACACAATGACTCCAAGTATCGACACTGCTTGCCTGGGTGTCGACACAAGTCTTCTTAAGTGTCGACACTTTCCCTCTGGGTGTCGACACATGGACTTAGAAACTTTTTGCTTTATTCCCTGCAAATAGTTAACCTGCACATGTAACTCAAAATACATCAAATACATTTTGATGTATATCATTGAGTTGGGTGAGGCTTCTTCAAATCAGGTACATTTAGACCAATGTACCCAACAATCTCCCCCTATTTGGAGAAGTCATAACCCTTAGTCAATGATATACACCATTCATAATTAAATTACAAAATGATGTAAAACAGGATTATATATAGCAGGGTAAACATAAACATGTATCAATCACACATGTATACATCATCATCACAGAACAATTTATGAAACAAATTTATTACACAACAAATTTATCACACAAAAGATTGTTCCAATACTTTGTCATATACAAAATTATAAAGTTTACAGAATGTTTTATATCAAAAGAATACATAGTAAACTTAAGAAATTTTCTAAGCTATTTCTGTTCAGCCTCCTTAATAACTATTCCTTTGCCAGCTTGAACTCTGGCTTGAACAGGAGCTTCAGCATCTTCTGTTTCAGCATGCTTCTTGCCTTCAAGTCTTTCTTCTTAAGCTCTTCTGCTTTAATCTTCTGCCTTTCAAAATAATGGTATGGCTTTGGAAAGTACTTGCTAGGCTCCTGAGCAGTAGGAGGTAGCTTTCCCATCTTGGCCTTCCTTCTGTATTGAACTATTGCCTCCTGTCTTGATTCATGTTTCCTCCATTCAGTTTCAGAAAACCATTTGTTCCTGTCTTGAATGTTATCCTTGGCAGCTTTCCAGGCAGTCAATATAATGTTTCTAGAGGTAGGGCTCCACTGCTCAAAGTCTGGTCTTTGTTCAGCGTGTTCCCTAAACCTCTTCTTTGACAATCTAGTCTCTTCTTCTTTCTGCATTGCCTCTTGCATGGCTTCAGAAATAGGCTGAACAACTTTCTCAATAACAACATTGTCCTTGCCCCCAGGTGGGCTATACATAGACTGTACATCAGCATGTATCATGTCAAAATCTGGAGGAGGGTAGATGACTTGAGCCACTTCAGCTTGCTGCCCTCCTAAATATGCAGGATGAATTCCAGATTCAGCAACATTGTCATCATCACAAAGAGGAGGATAACCAGTGTAGCTCTGATAGAATTTGATATCCATTTTGCATGATCAGAGCTTGCCTTGACTAACACTCTCTCCCCCTTTATGACTTCTCTTTCAATATGATCCCTCACATCATCTTTTTGAAATCTCACCTGATTATCCAAGTAATTAACTCCATCTTTGAAGAAAGGTTTTAACCTTTGGAGTTTGTCAGTTATATTCTTTTGAGATTCTTGAATGACAGTTTTAAGAGCAGTGATTTCTTCTAGGAATACTTTGTCAAAATCTGCCTTTGCTATAGCTGGAGTCTGCCCTACAGCTAGATTCTTTAGTTCTGTGACAATGGCATTGTGAGATGCAGTAAGATTGTCATTCATTCTTATCTGATTTTCAAGAACATAACCTTGCTTCACAGCCATGTCATCCACTTGTACTTTTATCTTCTCCTGGTGTGTAGCCAAGTACACCACTGCATTTCCACCCATGTGGAAACAGTCTGTCGTCTCTTTCTTGTTAAGATTCATCTCAAATCTTATGGATTTAATATCCTGGGCTAGATCAAATTACAATGATTTCTGCTCTTCATCCACATACTTCTCTATTGCCTGCCTGTGCTCATCCAGTTTAATTTGCATTGCCACCATTAAAGCACTATAATCAACTGATGGTGTTTGCTGAACTATAGGCTGTGGTGCAATAGATTGTAGAGCCTTCTTATAACTTTGACTCCTTCTTTTGAATACATAAAGTTTTTGCTTCTTAGCCCTGGTAGCCTCCTCATCTTCAGATGCTGAAGAGCTCGCAATGTCAACCCTCTCCTTAGGGCTTGGGGGCCTCTCAGGTTGCACATCTGGTGCCTTCTCAGTTTCTTTCCTGGCAGGGTCTTCATGAATGTGCACTTGCTCCCCCTCAGCAGCAGCATTATCTCCTTCAGCAGCAGTAGTTTCTTTTTCAAAGTCTGCTTGATCTAGATTTAAGAAAAGATCTTCCATGGTATACTCTTGTGGAGACTGAGCAGGAGAAATTCTGGTTTCTTCAACCACTGGATCAGGAACTATTGGAGCTGAAACAAATGTGTCTTTCAAGACAGCATCTGTGACTTGATTATCCAGCTGAGTTTACTGATGAACATCAGACAAATCAGTATCTTCCATAGGAAAATCTAAAGTATTGAGTTCAGTGATTACCTCTAGGATAATGTTGGTAGCTTGTTCACTTTCCAGTGTAGTGGGTTCATCTACAACTGGAAGCTCCCCCTGGCTTTGATCCTTGTGTATGGGGCTAGCTTGAGGTAGCTCCCCCTGGATCTCAGCATCATCGTGAGGAGCAGGAGATTTCACAGCAGGCTCTTCCTCATTTTCATCTGGAGTGAAGACAACTTATTCTTCACTGTCTGAGCTGCTAGTGGACTCTTGAGCCACTGGGGCAATTTTCCTTTTCTTCTTTAATGGAATCTCCTTCTCAGAAACTATCTTCTCAGGGGTTGGCATTTCCTTAGTCAACACCCTGTCCCATCTAGAGAATATTCTTAAATCCATCTTCCTCATATGGTTTATCTTGCTTCCAGCAGCCTGATGCATAACCTCTGGTATGGTACCAACTAGGTATAGACTTAAAATTCTGCCCAGGTTGGGCTTCTTCAAGATTTCCTTAATCTTCTCATAAACTACCATAGACCAGTCAGTTTTTAGAGTGAAGATTATCCTTGTCATTACACTAAACATATGGGCAGACACTCTGTCATGCCCTCCTGGCTTGCTGAGTATGACTTTGCCAACAATCTCAGAGAGGAATTTCCCTTGATTGTTCATGCCTTTTCTAAGAAACACTGATCCAAGCTTCATCTTAGGATCCAGTCCACACCAGGTTAGAGCTTCCCTGGTCTTTGTAGCTGTAACCTCATCTTCCTCTTTAATTCTTGGTAGCTGTAGAATCTTCCTCAGACTTTTAGGTGACACCTTCACCTGCTCACCATGAACCCTGGATTTGATTTTGAATCCAGTTTCGTCTATCTTAGCTCCACTGAGAAATTCTAGTACCTCTTTCTTCCAGATTTTAGTAGGTTCAGAAACAAGATATTCTAATCCTGAATCGACTACTAGGGTTACGACAGCCTTAATTTCTTGATCGGCATCCTCAAAAGCACCGCGCACCAGCTCGTATCCTTCGTGGACATTCTCCTCAAGCTTTGGCGCCATTAGGGTTTGTAGAATTTGTCTTGAGAGAAGAGAGGTGTCGACACAGATGTTTGGTCTCAAAACTTTGAAAGCGTGTCGACAAACTAAGACAAAACCATATTTATACCTTTCTAATTTTGAAGATGAACAGGCGGGACAGCTAACTTAAATTGTGTCGACACTGGCAATAAGTGTCGACACTGACTTATAATGTCTCGACACATATGTGTCGACACAAGTTTAGTCAACAGTTTTTATGTGTCGACACTTGTTTATGTGTCGACACCACACAACTCGACACATAGTCGAGACTTTACTTAGAAATTTCTGAGTAAAACTTAAGTGTCGACACCACTTTGGATGTGTCGACACCTACAAGACATGTGTCGACACTAATATTCTGAAGTGTCGACACCAACTTCCTAGATGTGTCGACACCTTTTTCCTGAAGTGTCGACAACACTATTCTGTGTCGACACAGAAATCTCTATGTGTCGACACCTTTTTACTTAGCCAATTTCAATTCTGTAAACTTACTCTAAGTTTATCATTCCTAGTTCAATCTTAAATCTATTGAACTTAGCTTCTTCTAGGGGCTTAGTGTACATATCAGCTAGTTGATCATCTGTTTTAACATATTCAAGTAAAATATCTTCTCTTTCTACATGCTCCCTAAGAAAATGACATTTAATTTCAATATGTTTTGTTCTACTATGGGATACAGGATTATTGGCTATTGAAATAGCACTAGTAGAATCACAAAAGAGTGGAGTTCTACTTACCTGAAATCCATAGTCCTCTAGTTGATGTTGTATCCACAGAAGTTGAGCACAGCAACTTCCTGCAGCCATATACTCTGACTCTACAGTGGAGATAGCCACACTTGTTTGCTTTTTGCTACTCCATGAAATTAGTCTCCCACCTAGGAATTGACAGGTTCCAGTAGTGCTTTTTCTATCTTCTTTGCATCCTGAAGGCTGTTCCACATAGACTTCTTCTTTAAGATTACCATTCAGAAATGCTGACTTGACATCCATTTGGTAAACTTTGAATCCTTGATAGGTTGCATAGGCAAGAAACATCCTTATGGCTTCCAGTCTGGCTAATGGAGCAAAGGTTTGATCAAATTCAATACCTTCTTCTTGCCTATATCCTTTAGCAACCAGTCTTGCTTTATTCTTAATGATGACCCCTTGTTCATCCATCTTATTCCTGTAGATCCACTTGGTTCCTATTATATTGTGGTCTTTAGGTTTAGGAACAAGTTCCCAGACCTTGCACCTCTTGAACTAATTAAGCTCTTCTTGCATTGCTTCAGTCCATTGTGGATCTAGTATGGCTTCTTCAAACTTCTTAGGTTCAACTTGGGACAGAAAGCAGGAGTAGACTGCTGCATTCAGGTTTTTGCACCTTGTTTATACCCCTTGTCTTGGATCTCCAATAATCTACTCTACTGGATGATCTCTAAGATGCCTATTGGCTGGAGGCATCCTGACTTCTGGTTGAACCTCTTCAGTTTCATCATCTTGCTGTACTCCTTGTACTTCTTCTGCATTTGGTACATGTATTTCTCCCCCTGGATAACATCCACTGTCTTCTACTTGCTATCTTGCAGTAGATTCTTCTTCTAAAGTGAGCTTGTCCATCTTCTTTGTTAAACCTGTGGGGCTGCATACACTACTAGACAACTCATTGTTAATAAGTTTAGTCTCATCAAATACTACATGTACAGTTTCTTCTACAACTTGAGTAGACAAGTTGTAGACTCTATAAGCCTTACTATTGTTGTTGTACCCAACAAAAATTCCCTCTTGGGACTTGGCAGCAAACTTAGTCAAGTAAGGCTTCCCATTGTTAAGTATGAAGCATTTGCAACCAAAGATCCTGAAGTAGGATAAGTTTGGTTTCCTGCCTTTCACAACTTCATAGGGGGTCTTGTTTAGGCTTTTCGTGATGGTAGCCCTATTTATAACATGGCATGCAGTATTAACTGCTTCAGCCCAGAAATATTCTGGCAGTGATGTATCACTTAATAGGGTCCTACCAGCCTCAATCAAGGTCTTATTCTTCCACTCAGCAATGTCATTTTGCTGAGGTGTTCTAGGTGAAGAAAACTCTTGAAATATCCCAAATTCTTCACATAGTTTTGTCATGGTATCAGACTGAAATTCAGAACCATGGTCACTTCTAATCTTGACCACTGTACTGTCTAGTTCATTCTGAATTTGCTTGACAAAGCTATGGAAGATACTAGGTGTTTCAGATTTCTGTCTTAAGAAGAACACCCAGGAAAACCTTGAGTAGTCATCTACAACTACAAAGGTATAGACCTTCCCACCTAGGCTGTGAACTGGCATTCGACCAAAGAGATCCATATGCAAGAGGTATAAACACCTCACAGCATCTTTGTTTTCTATGCTTCTAAAGATGGATCTAGTCTGCTTGCCCTTTTGACAAGCTGAGCAAATACCATCTTTAACACACTTAACTTGAGGACCATTCCTCACTAACTCTTGGCTAAAGAGTTTGCCAATTGTCTTGTAATTTAGATGAGCTAGCCTCTTGTGCCATTTGACACAATGAGAGACTGTCTCATCAGCTACAAGACACACTTGAGAACCATTGGTCTCACACATAATGTCTAGGCAGTAGACATTCCTCTTTCTATAGCCAGTCAAAATGATCTCTTGATCATTTGACCTCTTGATATGACAACCATTCTTAACAAATGAGATGTCATACCCTACATCACTTAATTGACTTATACTTATTAGGTTGTGTTTCAACCCTTTAACATAAGCCACTTGAGTAATGGTAACCAAGTTACTAGAAATGTTACCAAATCCTTTGATGATTCCTTTTTCAGAACCACCAAAGGTGACTTTTGGACCACCTTTGATTGGAATGTAGTCCTTTAGTAGTCCCCTAGTTCCAGTCATATGTCTGGAACATCCACTGTCCAAGTACCATATTGGGGCATGGCAACTTGGACTCACCTGCAAAATAGATTAATGAACCTTAGAACCCAAAGTATTCTTGGGTCCTTGGTATTTGTTAGTTTGCATCCTGACAAAGCTACCTGCAGGCTTTCCTACAGGCAGATTGCTACTCACTTTGGCACTAGCATTGTGCCAACAGTCCATTGCAAAATGGCCAACCTTGCCACAGCACCAACATTCAAACTTATTGTACCTTTGCTTAGGTACTGTCTTTGCTGTCTTATCTACAACTGACTTGTTGAGTGTTGGGGCTTTGCCCTTGGACTTGGACTTGAACTGCTCAGTCCTTGCAGGTTTAATAAAACCCAGTCCAGCCTTGCCTTTGTGATGAACAAATTCATCAATTAAAGGTAGCACGGACTTAGGTTTAGAAAACCTAGCAACAAGCTCTCTCTCCTTCTGAAGATTAATCTCCAGACTCTTGATTTGATCATTTTTAAATGATATAGTACCCATCTGAATCACTGTTATGTGCTTCAGCCTGGCTATCTCATTAAGCTTTTGATCAAATAACTTCTCAGAATCTGTTGCAGCAGCTTTGAGATCAGCAATTTCCTTTGCCTGACTTTTGGCTAGGGATTTGCTCTTCTTATAAGCTTGCAACAGTACTTTATATTCATCTATCAGCTGATAAATATCTTCCTTAGACTCAGATACACTCTCATCACTAGATGATGATGAATCTGATTCTGTACTGGCACAAGAAACTGAACTTAAAGTTGAACTTTGTACCTTACTGGGTCCTGGCTGCTCCAGGATTTTGTCATTTTCAGTTAATGCCATCTGTCCTTGGCACTGACAGTCTTCTTGCTCATATATAGAATCCATAATCTGCATGAATTCTTCCTCTTCTTCTTCAGCAAACAGCCCTATGTATGCCTCTGCATCTGACTCAGTTTCTGAAGAAGAAATATCTGACAGAGTCTTCTCCTTCTTGGCAACAAAAGACTTCTCTTTCTTGCCTTTGAAATGAGTCTTCTTCCTGTCACTAGACTCCTTTCTCTTTTCTGGACAATCTGCAACAACATGGTCTTGTCTATTGCAGCAATAGCACACTATTTTTGAAACAGTTGCCTTACTAGATTTAGTCCTCTTCCTGTCCTTCTTTGAAGCCTTTTTATTCTGATAAAAGTCTTCTTTTCCCTGTGAAGTAGAAGGCCTTGACCTCCACTGTTTCTTCTTCAAGAACTTCTGAGAATGTCTAGTGAAGGCAGCAAAGTCTTCATCACTTTCACTGCTTTCAGATTTTGTGCTGACTGACTCATCTGACTCTGATTCAGCAACCTTTGGAGGTGGAGTTGGTGACTTACCTCTGTACTTTCTGGTGGCTTCTGTCTTGAAAGCTACTGTTCTTTCATTATGTTCATTTCTTGTTGATTTCTCCTCCTCTTTCCTCACTGTCAACTGCATTTCATATGACAAAAATTTGCCAAACAGTGTAGGTGGAGGAATTTCTCCCAACTTAGCCATTTCTCTAATGGCACAGATCTTGGTGTCCCAATCTTTAGTTAGGTACCTTAGGAACTTGTCATTTAGTTCATAATTACTGAACTCTCTTCCATAAGACATGAGTTCATTCACTATCTTATAGAACTTCTTGTAGCACTCAGTGATGCTATCACCCTTTCCTTGTCTAAAACATTCATACTCTTGATTTAGCAAGAATTGTCTGTCTTGCCTAACTTCTTCAGAACCCTCCATGTACACAATAAGAGTTTCCCACATCTCTTTGGCTGTCTTACAGTGTATTAGATTCTGAAAAGTTGCATCATCTATGACACTCACTATAATGTTTTGAGCCCTTTTGTCCATGGTGGCTAGGACAATCTCATCCTTTGTCATTTCAGAGAAATCCTTTGGTGTTCTCTAATTTGCATCTAGAACTGATATCTTCATGGGCACATAAGGCCCTTCTTTGACTGTGATGTAAATCCTAGGGTTTGAGGCTTCCATAAACAGTCTTACCCTTTCCTTCCAGATCCCAAATATCTCTTTCCTACATATAGGTAATTTCATGGATCCTAATTCCTTGTGATTCTCAGAGAAACCCATGGTTCTTGATTTTCTTGAATCTGTAATTTGACTTAGACTGAATCTGCCAATCAGGATCTCCTCAGACTGTTAGTCCTTTTTGAGGAACCTCGCTTTGATACCACTTGAAAGATATAGTACCTAAACACCTAGAGGGGGGGGGGGGTGAATAGGTGACCAAATTCTTTTTAAACTTTAATAGCAGCAATTAGTTTTAAACACAGAATCTAATCTACTTTTACACAGCAATCACACAGTATTCACAGCAAATCACAGCACACAGAAGACACACAGTTTTATAGTGGTTCCCCAAGATTTGGGTACATCCACTTTCCCCCTTCGCCTATCTAGCAGTGTACTAGATTCAGCCAAACTTCTCCACTATCTCAGAACCCAAATTGGTTCATACACCTCAGGCCCAAGGCCCTACAACTCAGCTTTTCACAAAGCCTACACTCAGCCACAAAGGCCTACACTCAGGCACTAAGGCCTACACTCAGCCACCAAGGCCTACACTCAGCCACCAAGGCCTACACTCAGCCACCAAGGCCTACACTCTGCCACCAAGGCCTACACTCAGAGATTTAACTCTCCTACCCTCAGCCTTTATAATTGCAGGCTTGCAATCTCAGATCCCTAAGGATCCTACAAGTTATAATGAATACAAAATATATAAACTCAACAACTTAGATGAAAGAGAGATAAGTTGTGAGATTCTTGATGAGTTCTTGGAAGAACTCAGCTGGACTCAATCTGACTTAGCTTTCTTCAAAGCTTCTTGAAAGTAGAACTCAATAAGATTGACTCCTTCTGTAGTTGATCCTTGATCACTGCTTCTTAAGATTCAGACTAATCTGAATCCTTCTTCTCAGCTGGGTTCCAACAGCTGATTTCTTGGATGGAGCTCTCTCTCCAACTTCTTAGATCTGCACTTGATTCTTCAAGGAATAGCAAGATCTTCTTTGTTGAATACTTGATTAATAATTTGAACTTTGACAACTTCAACAACCCTTTGATCAATATCAATTCTGTAGACAGCATAGGCCTATTTATAGGCCTTCTTCATGGTAACCGGCTGGTCCGGTCCATAACTGAATTCTGACAACTCTGACAGGTGCTGTAGACCGGCTGGAATGACAGCTGTCAAGTCATACAGTCAGTTCTTGAAATAACTGTAACTATCTGTAAGTGTCGAGACTTTCTGTCTTTAAGTGTCGAGACTTATAGACCAAGTGTCGACACATGTTATCTAAGTGTCGACACTAGTCTACAAGGTGTCGACACAACTCCTTGTGTTGTTGATTCTTTATCTCGACACTACTTCTTCTTCATGTGTCGACACTGAGATTGAGTGTCGACACAAGTACTTGGACTTCAGTATCCTGCTGAATTCTTCTAAGTGTCGACACATCACCTTTGTGTCGACACATCTTCATGTGTTGAATCTGTGAAGTGTCGACACTGCTTCTTGGTGTCGACACATATCTTCAGTGTTGATACTTGCTGAGTGTCGACACATTGCTTTGGGTGTCGACACTTACATCTTCAGTCGAGACTCTGGCTGAGTGTCGACACATTCCCTTAGTGTCGACACTTGTACTTAGAATATTCTTGAACTTTGCTGTTCTTTGCTAAGTGTCGACACAGCTCCTTGTGTAGACACTTTCTTCAAGTGTTGAGTCTTCATCTAAGTGTCGACACATTGTTCTGGGTGTCGACACTTACTTCCAGTGTTGACTCTTCTGCTAAGTGTCGACACATTGTTCTGAGTGTCGACACTTGTACTTAGTCTCTGCTGACTTTTGCTGAGTGTCGACACAGCTCCAAGTGTCGACACTTTCTGATGTAGACACAGCTTCACTGGGTGTCGACACAACTGTTAAGTGTCGACACAGCTTTACTGGCTTTTCTTCACTGAGTGTCGACACAGCTCCTTGTGTCGACACTTTCTGTCTGGTGTCGACTCAGCATCCCTGGTGTCGACACAATGACTCCAAGTGTCGACACTGCTTGCCTGGGTGTCGACACAAGTCTTCTTAAGTGTTGACACTTTCCCTCTGGGTGTCGACACATGGACTTAGAAACTTTTTGCTTTATTCCCTGCAAATACTTAACCTGCACATGTAACTCAAAATACATCAAATACATTTTGATGTATATCATTGAGTTGGATGAGGCTTCTTCAAATCAGGTACATTTAGACCAATGTACCCAACACTTAACACTATGATTGATAGAATAATGGTACAGGTGAATTAATAACCATTAACAATGTGATAGTATGATTAACAACACAAGCTTTATTAATCACTAACAAGGAAAACATTATGATGAAGATGAAACTAATCATTAACTTAGCCAAACACTAGCAGCATACATGTGATTACAGGATATATATGAAGGAACAACATATTTATTTATCACAGATATACATTTATCACATCAAAATAGTCAAGGTTAACTCATATTAATTTCATTGATAAAGATTTGAAATTTTTACACTGTTGACATTCATTACAAGACATAGATCAGACAATATTTTTTAAATAAGCTTAGGTCTTATAGTCTTCTATCAGTTATTCTTTGACGAACTTGCACAAGCATCCTCGGTTGCAGCAGACTTCTTCAACTTTTCAGCTTTGTTCTTCTGCCACTTGAAGTAGAGGAATGGCTTTGGAATATATTTGGGAGGAATTTTCTTAGGTTCCTCTTCCTTACCAGATTCTCCTTGAATATTCTTTGCCTTAGGGAATTTATTTCCAGATGCTTTATCCATTCCTCAAAAGGATATACACTATCAATGTTCTTCAAGATTTGTCCATGGCTTAACCATGCATTGATGATGATGGATTCAGAGCCTCACTAAGTTGTTCATAGTTTGGATCATCTCTGTTCTCAGCTCTCCTCTTAGCCATGAACTCATCAGCCATTTGAGTTACTTCTCTCTTTCTTCTGGAAGAAAGCCATGCATCATATGCAATTCTAGCTTGTGCTGGGAAGTCTACATCCTCTGGCCTTTTTCTATCCAGGAGGGGCAGGGGTAGTGCCACACTGGTGCCTTGAATTACATTGAAGGCTTGATCTTCAATGAGTGCTGCTACCTTAGTATGGCTACTCTCCCCCTTTCTATCTTCTTCAGATATGGACTTTTGCAGTAAGATGGTGTTGGCTTCATTCATGCTTGATATAGATATGTGTATTCTTTCATTGTCAGTAAGCAGCTCATATTTTAGGAGTAATGCCTCCTTCACTAATTGGAAGGAAACATTGGTGACATGCTGATTTACATGATCTGCTGCACCCTTGATCACCTCATCAGTTATACTAACATAATTCTTGACATATCCTATGTCAGCTGCAGAGAGTTTTTTGCTTGTGTCCAAAGATTCCATGAGGGTGGTCAGCTTGATTCCAGTAGTTCCAACCTTATCAAACTAGGTGGTGACCTGTTTGTTTAAGTGAGATATTTCTTCTTTAGTTTCATTTACTTTGGCTGACATTTCATCCCTCAGTTTTGCAACAGATTGATCAACATATTCCTTGAGGGTTGTGGTCTGATTATCCAAGAGTACTTTAATTTGGTTTAGAAATTCCTCATTGGAGATGGGGGTAGATGAAGTATTGCCCATAGGAGGAGGTATAACATTCTGAGTAGGGATCTGAGAAGGCTCCCCCTCAACTACAACACCTGTAGTGGGTGCAAACTCAAATATTCTATTGACAACTTGTTGGGTATTGTATCCACGATTACCTAGATTTGAGGAAGCCACCTGTCAAGCTAAGATGAATTCACAATGTATTTGATGAAACATCTTAAGTTGTACTTGCAGCTCCTCCACGCTAAGTGCACACCAATGTCAGGGTGCAGTAGGTCAATATACACGGGTCTGCAAGACGTAATCCCTCGTTGAGCAGATCAGTGTGTTGGCCTACGTGTACTCTCTCTATTGGAGTGCACTTACTTTCAAGTACAGGGTCGTTCATATGCAAGAGAAGACAAGGAGCATGGATGGGTCAAGGAGCAGCTCCAGGGTGGAAGACGAAAATTCGTCCAAGGAAAATTCGACGAGAATCACCAAGTGATTCTCGCCGATTCGGCGAGAATCACTAGTGATTCTCGCCGAATCGACGAGAATCATTAGTGATTCTCGCCGACTCCTTCTGGCTACCTCAAAACGGTGCCAAGTAAGATTCGACGAGAATCACTAGTGATTCTCGCCTAACCAGTGGCCAAGCAGCTCATCTATACAAAGTGAAATTCGTTGAGAATCGATAAGTGATTCGGCGAGAATCACTAATGATTCTCGACGAATCGTCGAGAATCACTTGGTGATTCTCGCCGATTCGTTGAGAATCGCCTGCGATTCTCGCCGATTTTCACTTAGCGTTTTCTTAGGATGCTGCTGGACCGGACTCTGCCTCAGGACTAGTTTGAACCGAACTTAGGGATTTCTAGTGTGGGTCCCACAAACGGTCATATTGGAATTATCTACAGTATATATATTCCAGTATTTTGAACAGTAAAAGCGCCGAAGAAAAGAAAAAGAAGCTGAGCCGCGACGTAACCCTAGATTCGCGATTTCTCTCCTCCGCCGCCGTCGCGCTCGGGCAAGTACGTCGCCGCCGCTGATCGTTCTTCTTCCCGATCTCCGGCGACAGAAGCCTAGCAAGGCTTGAGTCTCACGCGTCTATCCAGAGATCTCTTGTCTCTCGATTTGTTGACCGGGAAAAACTCCTCCGTCTGAATCGATCGAGACGACCGATCCTAGAGTGACCGTTGGTAGACCTAGTTTGCTTCGCTACGAAGTTTGGATCTCCAAGTTCAGCAGCCGCTCATCATCGTAGCCACCGATCCCGAAGCTAGCCGCCGCTCGTGTGCCGCCGCCGGTTCCGGGGAGATCCTCTCCAAGAGAGACCGAGGTTGTAGACTCTTCATCGACTTCAAGAACACGTCGTCGAACGAAGAGGAACACCGTAGTCTCCAAAAGAAGTTTGTATCTCGTGTACATTCTATATTTTCTTTTGTTGTAAAGGAAATTTTGTTCCGTGTTGTAAGGTTGGGTGCAACCCGTTTTGTGGGAGTGTTGACTCTCACGTGTGGAAGGGTTCCTTCCGGTAGTGTAGGGATTGGATTTCAATCCCGTTGGAGAAGTGACCGAGTCGTCCCTTGTTGGGGAGATAGGTCGAAGGGGGAAAGTGGATGTACCCAAGTCGGGGAACCACTATAAATTGCCTGTGTATTCTGTGTGCTGTGCTTTTTATTTTTATTGTGCAGGTACGTTCGTAAATTCTGCAAAAGCGCTACTCGTCACCTATTCCCCCCCCCCCCATAGGTGCACATAGCTGACACTAGGTGGACTTTCAAGTGGTATCAGAGGCAGGTTGCTCTTCAAAAAGGTTAACACCTTGAGTAGAATCCTACCACCAGTGTCAGAAGCATGGATCTGGATTATGAGATACCGCCACTCAAACTCCCCGCATGCACAAAGGAATATTATCCCATCTGGAGAATGAGAGTATCATTTCACCTTGATGCTATCGATCCTCGAGCATCCTTCATCCTGGAAGAGGGTCCGTTTATCCCCATGAAGACCTCCGACTCTGGGATCCAAGTGCCCATGGGCGTTGCTGAGATGTCAGAGACGGAACTATCACTATTTCACTTGGACGAGAGGATTCGACAAATTATCATGGATGTCTGGTCTGGAGCCTCTCGCTCTAGATTGGAAAAATGTAGAACGGCTAAATCTCTGTGGATGATGATCTCAGAGCTGATGGGGGGGGGTCAGAGAAAGATGGAATATGCTGTCAATCAGAGGATGAAGCGTATGTAGGAGTCCTCACTTCTGAAGATGAAGGCAAGGACCCTTCGGACTGCATCAGAGCTCCAGTGTCCGTGTCAGAGACTGAAGAGGACAGTGAGGAAAGCAGCTCTGATGTGGATGAAACAATAGTCACTGGATCTAACGACAATCACACAGAAGTGCAGGTAACTTCCTCATCCTGCCCCGTATCTCTTGAAATTTCTGAAGACAGGAACTGCCCTCCTTCAGAAAATGCTGATTCCCTGAAGAGAGCCCTTCAGTCAAGCAATCTACTTGCTGAGGAGCAAGCTCAAGAGATTGCTCGACTGAAGGTCTTGTTGGTTCTCCAATTGGCGTCCAACAAGGCCAAGGACTCTAAGATCTCAGCTCTAGAGAGTAGTCTGGAGAATGAGAAAAGAATAGTATCAAACTTCTCCAAGGTTGATGCCATTAAGAGAAAGCAAGAAAACGGGTGGATCTCCCGGATTGTCAATTCGTGGAGAAATGGGGAAACGGTATTCCGACCCCCCACTCCAGGCAGGAAGGCAACTCATCATGCCTTCAGGTATGACCACAGGAATGGTCGTGGTCACTGCAAGGGTGATTTGTCCCCATGTGGAAACGTCCATAGTGCAAGGGGCGTCATGGCCACCCATGAGGAAATATCTAAGGCTCATTCTGAGCCCTTCATATTCACTGCCACTGCCTCAACACAGTGTGGATCTGCATGTCCCAGCTCACAGAAGACTTCTCACCACTCGAGGACACGGGATAGAGAGGATAGAAGTCATGATGTCAGGTTCCATGGGTCCCCTGTAAGGGAGATGCCTGAAAGAATGGCACCACCTTCCCGGCCTCATAACGCTCACAACATGCATTCTTTCCACCCTTCCACGTGTCACGATGGAAGAGGAATTTTTGTGACAAGATCATGCCCTATCCCGTTTAGACCTAGGACCGTGACTACATCATTCACGAGATCAGGTCGGAAACGGCGATACAACATTCACCCATGTTGGTGCTGTGGCAAAGTGGGACACTTTGCCATCGATTGTTGGCACAACCCCTCTGTGCCCACGGCAAGGGCTTATCCACATTCTCGGGACAGAGGTAGTCTTCCAGACAGGTTTTCTGAAGGAAGGCAGTTGCGTGCTTATGCTAACAGGAACCTAGGACCCAATATGATTTGGGTGCCTAAGGTAAAGTAATTCTTTCTTGCAGGGAAGTCTAGGTTCCCGTGAATATGATGGGAACAGGACAGTAGGTGGCTCAAGACTAAAATTGGAACAAGCATCTGAAATAATAGATATGATATCTACTTGAGCATCCTCACATTAAGCTTCTAACATTATCTACCTGTGGGACTAAAACGATGAATCTCAAAATCCCAGGTACTCATGATCAGTTCCAATACTTGAGTCATTTTCAATTAACAATTACCTATATATATATATATATATATATATATATATATATATATATATATATATATATATATATATATATCCTTATATTCAGATACATCTTTGTGTATCAGTGTATATATGCGCATCTAAGGATAGGATAATTCGATACATGCAAACCTTTATACATCAATAAAAGGTTAACAAAGATATGTCATTGTGAATCTCGACAAATCACAATTGACATCAAGAAGTGTTTGGAGAAGTCTCGCTCAAATCCAAATAGATTGTCGTTACAATAAACATGTATTTATTAATCTTATATTAACTTGACATCAGAAGAATTTGAAAATGTTGCAATGCTTCCCAACGTGGAAATTCCCAGTAGAAAAACCCTTCAATTCGGAACCTCGGAACCTTTCAATTCCTAGTAAAGAAAACCCCTCAATTACAAGTGGTAAAGAAAAACCTCAATTTCACTTTATATACTAGGAATCCAGCCGAAGAATCCCGCCGAATCCCGCCGAAGGAGCTCGCCGACCGTTCAACTTCCTCAAGTTTCCCGCAGAAGGCGCAGACGATACTAGTCCCGCCGACTCTCGCAGAAACCACGCCAGTTCGCAAAGCTTCTTCCTTCGGCTCCCGCAAGGTTTCTCACTTAGAAATCGCGCAAAGATCTCGTCGGCTCCCGTATCGTCTCCCCCTAAGCTCCCGCAAGGTTCTCGCAAAGTTCTCGTCGAAAGGCTCGCGACGAATCCCGCCGAAGCTCGCACCGTCGATCTCCCCAAGTTTCGATTTTTCTCCGCTCGAACCACCTCACCGACTTCACCTCTAGGTATCCCCTCACCCTCACTTGGACGTGATCACTAGAATCACTTCTATTTTGATTTTTGATTAAGCGATGAATAGGGCTTCTCTCTCTAGATCTACGATGGCTCCAAGGACAACTGCAGGGTTGGTCTCTGGCTGCGAGCTGGTTCGAACTGGGTTTTCTCACGCCTCGGACGAATTCCGCAACATTATTCTCATGCTGGAAGAGGCTGGGCTAACCTTCGTCTTAGAGCACCCTTGAAAAATCCTGGACAAAGAGGTGCTGGAGTTCTTCGCTACCGCAAGACTCCGAGATGGAGACTCCATAATCAAGAGCAAGGTGGCTGGAGCAAAAGTAAAGATGTCTGCCAGCAAGCTGACTCGCTACCTGCAGCTTTCTAGTTCGGAGCAGGAGGACTATCTGGAGGACGAGGACAAGACCAGAACTCTCTTGTTCTGCGGTCTTCCACGAGGAACTCGATCCATAAAGAGAAAGGAGATGAATGAAGAAGGGAAGCTCCTATCTGACATTATTGGAAAAGTGCTCATCTGCAAGCCGGGCTCACATGACCATATCTCAGGTGATATGTTCAAGATTCTCATAGCTGTTGTCTGCCGCAAGAGGTTCAACTGGGGGGAGTTGCTATTCGAGAAGATCAAGGACACTCTGGGCACTCCTAGCTTCGGCCGCATCATAAGTCTATATCTCAACCAGCTCAACGGAGACAAGTTCGACATGAGCAAAGGAGTCCCTCTCCACTACTTGAAAAAGATGGATGCAAGTGTGTTTGATCGATGGGAGCGGCGTATCGGGCAGCCTGCTGTGGAAGAGCAACAGGAAGTTTCTCCAGCAGTCACCCCCCGTGAAATTCCTGATACCGTGACTGCAGGACTCGAGGGGGAGACTCTACCCCCTCATACGGATGTAATATCTGAAATCGCCCAGGTGGCCAGGGATGCTGTGGCCGACACTCAAGAAGTAAGTGACACTGTGCTGGAGACTGGTGACCAAGAATTGGAAGAAGCTGCTGATATAGATGATTTCTTGGATGAGGACGGAGAGGAAGATGAGAATGAGGGACATGAAGTACTTGAGACTCCGGATCCTGTTGAACCTCCACCTGACAAGTCTGCACCAGTGGAGGGGGAGTTAGATAAATCTACAGAGACTGCCAACATTCCTCCTGTAGAGACTGTGATGGTATCCAGCTCTACAGAATGCGTCTGCTGAAATGCATGGCCCACAAGTGCCTCCGGCTATTCCGTTACGAGATGAGCTAGCCACTCACACGGTCAATATCATTCAGGGCATTGTGAATGAACTTAAAGTCTCTTTTGATACAGCTCAGAAAACACTGCTGAAAAGGATTAAGACTTCTGAAAATCTGATGCTCAAGAATATGGTGGAAATCAACCATAAGCTGGACGTGATGGAGAAGAAATTTGAAGAGAAGTATACCGCGGCCGGCGAAGCTGTCACACTCTTAATGGCCGGCTTGAAAAAGAATACTGATACTCTGGCTGTCGTAAATCAGAACGCACACGTTGTAGCCAACAACATTCAGAAGTTTCATGGTAATATGGTCACTTTAAATGCCAATCAGCAGGCCCTGATCACTGAATTTGCCAAGACCACGAAGCATATTGATGACTCTCTGCACTCATATGCCAACTGCATAGCTGTCGAAGCCAAAAAGGGGGAGAAAGAATATATAGCTAAGTTGGCCGAGCTTCAAGAAAGCATGAGCACACACTTCGCCCAATCAAGTAAATATGTCTATGAGAGCTGCTGGTGGATGCTCCAACAGGCGCTAGGTACGTTAGGCGTCGTTCTGCCTGACAATCCTGCCGGTATTCATGTCCCTGAGACATCTAAGGCCGCTGAGGAAGTAAGTGTTGTTGAGGGTGTAAGTGCAAGTGCTGCAGATATTCCCACAAATGATGCTGATGCTAGGGCTCTCTCAAAAGCTAAACTGAGGAGCAAGTTTTGACCAAGAGGCCTTAGCAAAAGCCATGGGAAAGAGAAAAGTTCAAGAAGGGACCTCCAAGGAGACACAGGCTGCAAAGAGAACTCGAATGAATGAGGAGGATGTACGAAACGAAAGGTGGAGTCCAGTTTCAAGGAACATCATCTTAGACACCTTCTAGCTGCAAGAAAGAGGAGAGATCAATCGAAACGAAGTATATAGCCAGTATGAGTGGGAAACGCACAAAACGTTTGAAGCGAAACGCAACATCTTTTTCAGAAACAACAAGGATGCAGATAAAGTTGCTCCTCCTAGGTATTACCCAAAGCCCAAAGAATACATGGAGAGGCAAAGCAAGAAGTACTTGGCTCAAAATCCTAAGGGTGACTTAGCTAAGGAAAAATAGTCAAAAACTTATAGCTTGTCACTTTGTCTTAAGAACATTTAATGATTATTGTTGTCATAAAAACAATTCTGGATTATATGTGTATATATTTATATTGGTATATATATTTGAATTTGTGAATGACTCAAGTCCTGATCTGATTGCATATATTCTCTTGTGCTGCATGTTTAATTTCTGAATGCTATGTTTATTATTTGATATGTGTTATTCATCTTAGCTAGTAGGGTTTTGGCTTCGTCAAATAGGGGGAGATTGTTGGGTATTGTATCCACGATTACCTAGATTTGAGGAAGCCACCTGTCAAGCTAAGATGAATTCACAATGTATTTGATGAAACATCTTAAGTTGTACTTGCAGCTCCTCCACGCTAAGTGCACACCAATGTCAGGGTGCAGTAGGTCAATATACACGGGTCTGCAAGACGTAATCCCTCGTTGAGCAGATCAGTGTGTTGGCCTACGTGTACTCTCTCTATTGGAGTGCACTTACTTTCAAGTACAGGGCCATTCATATGCAAGAGAAGACAAGGAGCATGGATGGGTCAAGGAGCAGCTCTAGGGTGGAAGACGAAAATTCGTCCAAGGAAAATTCGACGAGAATCACCAAGTGATTCTCGCCGAATCGACGAGAATCATTAGTGATTCTCGCCGAATCGACGAGAATCATTAGTGATTCTCGCCGACTCCTTCTGGCTACCTCAAAACGGTGCCAAGTAAGATTCGACGAGAATCACTAGTGATTCTCGCCGAACCAGTGGCCAAGCAGCTCATCTATACAAAGTGAAATTCGTTGAGAATCGATAAGTGATTCGGCGAGAATCACTAACGATTCTAGACGAATCGTCGAGAATCACTTGGTGATTCTCGCCGATTCGTCGAGAATCGCCTGCGATTCTCGCCGATTTTCACTTAGCGTTTTCTCAGGATGCTACTGGACCGGACTCTGCCTCAGGACTAGTTTGAACCGGACTTAGTGATTTCTAGTGTGGGTCCCACAAACGGTCATATTGGAATTATCTACAGTATATATATTCCAGTATTTTGAACAGTAAAAGCGCCGAAGAAAAGAAAAAGAAGCTGAGCCGCGACGTAACCCTAGATTCGCGATTTCTCTCCTACGCCGCCGTCGCGCTCGGGCAAGTACGTCGCCGCCGCTGATCATTCTTCTTCCCGATCTCCGGCGACAGAAGCCTAGCAAGGCTTGAGTCTCACGCGTCTATCCAGAGATCTCTTGTCTCTCAATTTGTTGACCGGGAAAAACTCCTCCATCCGAATCGATCGAGACGACCGATCCTAGAGTGACCGTTGGTAGACCTAGTTTGCTTCGCTACGAAGTTTGGATCTCCAAGTTCAGCAGCCGCTCATCATCGTAGCCGCCGATCCCGAAGCTAGCCGCCGCTCGTGTGCCGCCGCCGGTTCCGGGGAGATCCTCTCCAAGAGAGACCGAGGTTGTAGACTCTTCATCGACTTCAAGAACACGTCATCGAACGAAGAGGAACACCGTAGTCTCCAAAAGAAGTTTGTATCTCGTGTATATTGTATATTTTCTTTTGTTGTAAAGGAAATTTTGTTCCGTGTTGTAAGGGTTGGGTGCAACCCGTTTTGTGGGAGTGTTGACTCTCACGTGTGGAAGGGTTCCTTCCGGTAGTGCAGGGATTGGATTTCAATCCCGTTGGAGAAGTGACAGAGTCGTCCCTTGTTGGGGAGATAGGTCGAAGGGGGAAAGTGGATGTACCCAAGTCGGGGAACCACTATAAATTGCCTGTGTATTCTGTGTGCTGTGCTTTTTATTTTTATTGTGCAGGTACGTTCGTAAATTCCGCAAAAGCGCTACTCGTCACCTATTCCCCCCCCCCATAGGTGCACATAGCTGACACTAGGTGGACTTTCACAACTTGATCCAAGTCTGTCAACTCCATCTGATCATTCTACCCCTTAGACTGAGCATCCTTCTCTTGGCTTGACCTTTTAAGATAAGTATTTAAAGTCATAGGGGGCTCCCTATTATCTTCTGCAGCAACCTCTTCTTCAGCAGCATTCTGTGACACCTGTCCTGATCTTGTGCTGGCATGGATTTTATCAACATGCACAGCAGCATCCTGGAGTTGAATGTTTGTAGTGGATTGACTGAGAGATAATTTAACCTGCAGACCAGCATCAGCTGGAGAGGACGATCCAAGCACTAGTTTAGGGCTGGATGTTCTTTCTTCCTCAGTGGGTTTCTTCCTTATACCCTAGGAGGATTCCTTTATTCCTGTAGGTTGGCTCATTGGTAGGACTCTAGATAATCTGTCCAAAGTCTTTATGTCCATTCTTTTTAGGTAGTGAATCTTCACCCCATGTTCCTATGTGAAAGTGTCGGGATAGGTGTTCACTAGGTATAAGTAAATGATTCTGCCCATGTTTGGAGAGGATATGCAGTCTACTATTCTCTGATATATGAGAGAAAACCAGGAGGTCTTTCTGTTCAGGATAATTCTGATCATAATTTCAAAAATGAACCTGGAGATAGTATCATGTGATCCACGTTTGCAGATAAGGGCTTTCCCTACAATGTTTGCTAGCAGTTTTTCTCTCTGATTGAAGAATTTTCTTTTACGAGAACCAGATTTGGCCTCATTGTATCCACACCATGCGAGAGCACTGTCTCTGTCCGTGACGGCGAGCTCTTCATTCTCGCTATGTTTGACGGAGGGGATATGAAGTGTCTTTCCTAACCTCTTAGGGTTTACCTTTATTTTGATATCCTCAATCTTAGACCTAAGAGAGTTTTGAGATGGGGACATCTTAATATTTGAGAAGAATTCCACAACATCATTTCTATGAATGGTGGAGGGTTAGGAAAGGGTGTATTCCAAGCCTGCGACCTCAATCATCCTTAACACGACTTTAATCTCAAGAGAGGCATGATTGAATCCATCCATCACGTACTATTTCGTATCCATCCTGAAGCTCCTTGATGACATTTGGCACCATTATAACAGAACGGCAAGACGCTGAGACGGTTTCGGTCTCGACGGCTAGGGTTAAGGCTTTAGAGAGCAATGTGGCTTTTCGTTTCTTGTCGCCTTTATATATATAATGAAAACATTTAATTAATTTAATTAAATTTTTCATTTGACTATTAAATTAAGTATTTTAGACTTTACAGCTTACTCAATGAGTCATGTTATGATACAGGGCACTTAGTGCTTTTACTATATCCCTCACCTTTTTTTTATTTGTTCCATACATGTTTAATTTGTGGTTTCCCTTACTGATTGGTTGTACAATTTACTTGACTTTGTAAATTGTCAAGTAAAATAGAAGGGGATCTAACATGTTAATGGGCCAGTTCTATTGGCACCCAATTTATGCATTGTTTTGCCCTAAAGCTCGCTAATAAGTTATTCGAATTTTTTTTGAATAAAGCCTATGAAAAGCTTGCTAAAGCTTGCTAATAACTTGATTAGATTCATCTTAAGCACAATTATCATAACTTAACAAATACCAAACTAAATCTCTATATTAGAGAGAGAGAGATAGAGAGACATACCTTGAGGCTTGCTTCCTCTAGCTTTTGAGGATTACTTACTTAACAGCCTCAACCTTAATTTGTTTCTTTTTCTGGAGCATATTCCGAGAGTAACTATCCTGTCCCAGACATTTTCCTGGAACACTCACTGTCTAAATACCAAGTCTTAAATTGACTGCTACTTGGACTATCCTGCAAAACAGAATTCATTTTCCCTTAGGTACCAAATGATAATTGGGTCCTAGGTTTTTATTAGCATCATAAAACATCTGCCAAACTCTCTGTATGGACTGAGCACCTTTCTGTCCACTAGTCACATTCAGGTTATACCAATAGTCAATGGCAAAGTGACGCACTTTTCCACAGCACCAACATTTATGATTGTTGTATCTTCTCTTTAGGATAACACAAAATTGTTGTCCATGAGAGATGTGAGCAACACCAGACTTTGTTGGATCAGCATTGCATGATACTACCCCCTTCTTCCTGAGTGAAGGTGCTGAGGAACAGAATACATCTGGTCCAAATGGGTCTGATGTATTTTTGGAGCCTGCCATCTAGTGGACATTCTCATTTCCTTAGATAGAGGATACTTGGATCCAAATCTAAAGAACTTCTCCTGAACTTTGTGGCTAGAGTGGACAGTGACACTCTTTCTTGGATCATGTGCCTTCAACCCACTAGTGGAGCACACATTTGATTGATCCTTCTGGAGTGGTGCAAGCTTTATAATTTTAGAAGGTGTATTTGTATTTTGAAACACTGTCCTCTTATAAGTGAATTCAGATTTGAAATGATGATTAATGTGGTTAATACCCAACTTCTCAGGGACTTGGCAAGTTGCATCTTTTGGCAACTGACCCTGTGACTGAGAAGGGTTAATCCTAATCCCCAATTTCTCTGTGAACTTCTGTTCTAGATATCTAATGTGTTTCTTCTTTTCTTCTAGAAGCATGGTCTGACACTCAAGACTTTTCTTGAGTTCAGACACCTCATGATTTTTCCTATAAAACTCAATAGATTTATTGTCATAGAGAGTTTTATAAGGCATTAGTACCTCTATTTCCTTGGCTAGCCTTTTGGCAAGTATTCTGCTCTTCGTTAGAGCAATTAGGAGTAGTCCAAACTTGTCAATCAATTGATCGAGATCAGTCACAAATTCATAGCAATCTTCATCACAGGATGAAGATGCACCAGTATTTGGATTGGATTCATAGTCAGACAAGGAGATAGAATTGGAGAGAGATTATACCTGGATTGATTCTGATTCTGCGTGACTTCTTCTTCTGTAGATATTTCCATTAACCCTTGGCATCCATAGTTTTCTTCATCCTCCTCATTGTCACTGTCTGAGTGTGATAGAGGGGCCCTGATTCCTATCCTGACAGCAGGATATTCCTCCTCTTCTCCTGGATCTACAACAACAGATATCAGCCCTAAATAGGCTTCTTCCTCTTTATCTTCAAAATTTGAGGATGAAGAATCTGTCCAGCTTCTCTCCTTCTTAACCACAAAGAACTTTTCCTCTTTCTTGCCCTTGTGGTGATGGTGATGCTTTTTCTTCTTCTTGTCATCTTTAGACTCTGAACCACTATCAGAAAGACTGACTTTCTCTGTCCCTTCCATATAGCCAGTGAGAGAATCACACATCTCTTCGGCTGACTTGCAGTGGACCACTCTCATGAGAGTTGAGTCATCCATGGCACTCACCATGATGTGTTGTGCCCTCTTATCCATAGATGCAAAGTTGATTTATTCTTCAAACATCTTTGTATAACTCTTTGGAGTATGGATGCTTGCATCTGATGTTGAGACCTTCATGAGGATGAAAGGTCCTTCTTGAATTATTGCAAGGACCCTAGGATAGTAGGCTTCCATGATTTGCTTGACCCTTTCTTTCCAAGTCTTAAAGTTATCCTTATTGTAGACATGAAGCTCCATTCCTTGTGGTTCTCTTTTGAACCCACTTGTGTAATCCTTTTATCTATCCTTGGAGGTTAACTCGGATTGTTAAATCCTTTTTGAGTAACCTCCCTCTGATACCACTTGAAAGTTATTTAACTTAAGGGTAGCTAATCACCTAGAGTGGGGGGGGGGGTGAATAGGTCTTTGAACTTTTATTAAATCTTTTGTTAATTTCTAATTATACTAACTAGAGCTTGTCCTTAAGTCCTGCAATTATAAAGAAAAACAAGCACACAACAAAAATAAGGATTTATAGTGGTTCCCTAATTGGGTACATCCACTTTCCCTCCCACCTATCCAAGTTACTTGTTGGACTAGGCACAACTTCTCCACTATGCTGCTTAGAGCTTACACCTTAGGCCCACAGCCTTACACACAGATTGTTCACAGAATCCAACTCAGAACCACAATGGTTCCTACCTCAGAGCTCTACAAAAATCCTATAGCTTAGTGATCTACTGATCACCTACCTCAGCCTTATTTCTAAGGCCTACACTCAGGCTCTTCAGCCCAACAGCTTCATGCACACAACCCTACTCTCAGAGTGCTGCAGCACTCCTACAACACAGTACCCTTATAGGTACCTATAGCTCAGCCTCCTCCCAGTCCTATAAATAAAAGACAAGCTTGTCACCTACAGCTCAGTGACTCTTTAGTCACCTACCTTAGGCACAAGACCCTACACTCAGGCTGGGAGGACAGCCCTGCCTTAGATCTATACTTAAATCCTACCTTAGAGAGCAACACTCTCCTACCTCAGGCACTTAAGCCCTATAGCTCAGATCCTCACTTGGATCCTATCTCAGTGACAAATTTATCATCTACCTCATGCACAAAGTGCCCTACACTCAGATTCAGATCTACTGAATCGTACATGAAATTTATACAATAAGTCGAATAAAATAAAATAGCCGACTCAGAGAAATAACTCTGAGTCAACTTTGTTATACGGAGTATATTTCAGTCAAGCACACTTGCTGTAGAAGGTATCAGCCTTCTTCTACAGCTATCACTTTTTTACTACTACACAGAAGAGCAGCTTCCAGCTTGTTGATTAGATGAATCTGCTAAAACTATTTTGTTGAGAACAAACTTGTTGAGCTTTGAAGTACTCCAGCTAACTTTTTTTTCCTTCAGGCTATCTTGGCCGGATTTTAGCTTTCAAGCTTGATGGAAGATCATCCAACCACCTCTTTATTTTTTATTCTGCTTATGTTCGTTTGATTCGTTAACCCTAATACCTTTTCTCTTTCCCCTTTTATATGTGTTGATTTGAATCAATAGCACAATAGTATCAGGCCCACCAAGGATTGGTGAGTTCCAACTCCATCAGAAAGCGACAAAACATCTTTCGGCACTATAATAGCATTCCCGTACCGGCTTCCAGCAATTTTGACTTTGATGACGTCAGTAGTGATCATCAACATCTGTACTTAGAAAATATTATAGAATTACATCAAGCATTGAGTGATATTGAGATACTCAATGTCATCAGCCTTGGCTCTCAACACTTCTAGACTTAGAAATTTTCCTGGCTTTGTCTCAGCAGTTTTGCCTCAGTGGTTTCAGCAGTTTTTCATTATCCGCTGAGACAAGCCTTTGTCTTAGTGCTTTCTTCTTATCTGCTATCTCAGTAGTTTTTGCACTTAAGTGTCTCAGCAGTTTTGTCTCTGCGGTCTCAGCAGTTTTTCAATATCAGCTGAGACAAGCCTTTGTTTCAACGCTTTCTTCTTATCTACTATCTCAGCGGTTTTTGTACTTTACTATCTCAGCGGTTTTCATCTTAACAGCCTCAGTTCTTCCTTCTACATTAGAAGTGTTGAGTGAATCTGCTTCACTCAACGCTTCTGGACTTAGAGAAATTCAGCTAGTTTTCTTAGCTGTCTCAGGGGTCTAAACACTTTCTTCTTAGTTATCTCAGCGATCTCAGCATTCTCAATACTATCTTCTTAGTTGTCTCAGCTGTCTCAACAGTCTCAATGCCTTCCTCTCATCGTTCTCAGTACTTTTTCATGTAGACAGATTTTCTGGCTTTAGCTGCATTCGATGATCTGTATGCTGAGCTCGACGTACTCTAATATTCTCAGCAGTCTCAGCGCTTTTTGCCTTAGTCAATTTTACTCTGGCTTATGCTTGACGAGTGTTGAGCTAAGCTCGACGAACTGTAACCTGAGCTCGGTGAACTGTAAACTGAGCTCGATAAACTGTGATCCTCTCAACAGTCTCAGTGTTTTTTTCCTTAGTCAATTTTTCCTTTGCTTTAGCTTGATAAGCGTTGAGCTGAGCTCGACAAACTGTAACTTGAGTTCGACTAACTTCGAGCAGAGCTCGACAAATTTTGAATACTGAGCCCTGGAGCTTAACCCACGGAATGTTGAGTTGGGCTCGACGATCAGCGAGCTGAGTTCCATGAACTCTAAGCTGAGTTCGACAAAATTTGAGTTTACTACCAGACTCATGTTCTTCACCTATCCAATCATGGACTAGCTGCATGCATGAACTAAAGCACACATCAAATACATTTTGCTCCTTAGCATTACTGGTGATGCCCCTTCAAATCATGAGGAACATTATAGGGCATAATTCCCAACATTTAGTTTTTGGGCACCAAATCAAAAGCTCAAATAGTTGCTAGATCTCCCTTGAAAATAGATCTTGTGGTAACAGGGCACCTGAGCAAAAACCTATGGTGGTAGGGCACCTGATTAAAAACATGTAGTGGATTCCTACCAGAGTGGTAGAAGAGTGGATATACCCAAGTTTTAGGAGAAACACTATAAAATCTTTGAGTCGTCTGGTTGCTCTATTTGTTATTTTTTGTGATGTGATTTCTGTGTTTTATTTCTACCATTACACGTATAGATATCACTTATTTTAATCCGCTATAAAAATTAATCAAAAGATTTTTAATACTCTATTACCCCCCCCCCCCCCCCCACGCTAGAGTTAGTGTGATCTATCCCTTCACTTTCAATTGGTATCAGAGGGTAAGATTAATTGGTTATACAGGCTAACACCTGAACCAAAAGATCTTTGACAGATCCTATTTACTCTAGTATCTTTTTACATCATAGCACAAAATAAGGAGTACTCATACACCAGATCTCCAGTGTGTAATTTAAATAAGTTTGCTCTCTGTAAGGCAAGGATTAGACTATATATGAATTTTATTGATGAAGATATCTATAATTCTATCTTAACAAGTCCCCCATAACCAGTGGTAACAATAAGCATAAGTGCAATTCCACCACCTGAGTGGACAGATGCTCAGAGAAAGATAAAAAATGTAGATTCCAAAGCCATGAACATTTTGGCTCAAACAATGTCTGATGATATATTCCAGATTGTTGTTGAACGTTCTTCAGCCAGGGATATCTAGGATTCCTTAAATGTTATGGTTGCTGGTTCAGTAGATGAAATGAAGGAGAGAAGGTCCCACTTGATTTCTCAATATAATAATTTCAAGAAGGGTGAATAAGAACCAGTTGCTGAAATGTACAACAGACTTAGGCTCATTATCAATGAGCTGAAGACTCTTGACAAGGACATCTCTCTAATAAAGGTCAATGACAAGATCCTTATGTACTTCCCCAGCACATGAGACTCTAGGATTTGGCCAATCAAGGAGGCCAGAAGCCTAAATGAGATTTATACTGAGTCATTGTTAGGCAAGCTTAAGTCTTATGAGTAGCTTATCAAAACCAGGGAGGCAGCTGAACATTAGGCTTCTACCTCAGGAAGGAAGGAGCAAAGTATTTCCTTCAAGACATCTGAGGAATCAGAAGCACTACCAGATAATGAAGACCTACTTAGTCTCCTGGCAAACAGATTTTATAAAATGGAAAGGAAGGACTTCATGAGAAGGTCAACTAGAAATGAAGACAAGCCAAGGTATGACAAGACTCCTACTAAGGAAATTGTCTGCTATGGATGTAGGAAGCCAGGGCACATTCTTCTAGAATGTCCAGAGGCTCAAAATAAGGACAAGAGAAAAGAGAAAGAATCCAATAAGCACTCCATTAGGCCCTCCTCCAACAAATACAAGAAGAAGGAGAAGGGATTTGTGGCTGATACTTGGAGTGACTCACAAGAAGAAACTTCATCCAGTTCTAGTGAGGATGAAGAAGAGGCAAAAGCCCGAGAGATCTGCTTGATGGCACTCAATGCCTCTTGGAATAACTCAGAAGTTGTTGTTTCAAAAGTAGAAAACTCAGAATCTGAATTAGAAGAGGACCAGGTAATAGCACCTTTTGATTTTACTTCTGATCATTTTAAAATTGAATTCAAACTTCTATGAAATTATCTAATTAAATCAGAGAAGGAAATCAAACTTCTCAGAGAAAAACAAATTGAATATGACAATCTGTTTTCTGAAAACATCAAACTAAAAGATGAATTAGACTTATCTTTTGAACAAATCATTTCTTTTAAAAACTAAATTAAATGAGGCTAAAGAATTTGAAGAATCCCTTAATGGGAGAAGCAATGAATTGATAAATATCACTAGCACAGTCAATGTCAGGCATAATGGTAAACTGGTCTTGGGAACTTCATCAAGTCAGCCTCCTCTTCTTAAGAAAAATATTCTTTCTACCCCCATTTAATTTTTTTCTGCCAAAGGTAAAGAAAAAGTAGAACTAAATAACAAAGAAATAGAAATTCCACAAAAAAATCAACCCAAGAAAAAGAAAAAGAAAAATTTTAATAAAAATAATGTTCAACATTTTTCATCGAACCAAGATCGACGAAATGTATGTAGTTTGTCGAACTTAAATAGATGAACTATGAACGCAGAATTTATATATAACTATTCGTCTAACTACGATCGACGAAATCAATATGGTTCGTCGAACCGCGATCAATGAAATTTGGGCGTTGAAAATGAATACTTTCATTCTCTGAGCGGAGTTTGACTAACTCATCCCTATTCGTCGAACACAGATCGATGAACTTACTACAATTCGTCAAACCCAGTTTACTATAACAGAAACTTAAATTCCTTTCAGAATTTCAAGAAACCTAAAACATTTAATAATCCTTTTACTCAATAGATAATTCCACCTATAAGATTTCACCCCAAAGGATATAAAGATCAACCCGAATTTTCTTACATTTCTTGTTATAAATTTGAGAAGAATCAAGGACCTAAGGTTACCGGGGTCAAGAACACCTAACTTATTTTCATGCAGGTGATGGACTATCCTACCATAGAGCAACATTTGTACTTGGATAGTGGTTGTTCAAAACATATGACTGACAGCAAGAGAAATATAACTGATTACAAGTCAAATCATGGAACAAAGGTGATCTTTGGAGACTCCAACTATGGCCAAACAAAAGGATATGGGAATGTCAAAATTGGAGCTGTCACCTTCAGGAATGTAGCCTATGTGAGTGGTCTCAAGCATAACCTGATATCCATAAGCCAATTATGTGATGAAGGTAATCAGGTATCATTTAATCAATCTTGTTATGCTATTACTTCTGATAACAACAAAATTATTTTAAAAGGAATCAGACAAGGTAACATTTATGTAGTAAATTTTAAGTCTGCCATTTCAGAAATTTGTTTATTTAATCAGATAAATAATAATAATGATATATGACATAAAAGACTAGGACATGTAAACTTAAGAACTATTGCTAAATTATATAGAGACAACCTTGTTAGAGGATTGTCTTCTATCGCCCTACATGAAGGAAAGTCTCTGCAGGGCTTGTCAATTATGCAAGCAAACAAAAAATAGTTTTAAATCAATTAGTAAGAGTGATTCACCCAAAATTTTGTATTTGCTACGCATGGATATTTTTGAACCCATTGCTATAAAAAGTTTGGGATGGAAATCTTAGACTCTAGTTATTATAGATGACATCTCTAGATTCACTTGGGTGTTATTTCTGAGAAACAAGTCAGATAACTTTAAAGTTCTTAAAGACTTTCTTAGGAGCATAAAGATTGAGTACTCTACCCCAGTTGCATTAATCAGAAGTGATTATGGTACTGAGTTTGAATCTCTTCTTATGCAAGAATTCTGTGAGATGGAAGGTATCAGGCATTACTTCTCTACTCCTAGAACTCCTCAAAAAAATGGGATAGCGGAAAGGAAAAATAGAAGCCTTATTGAAGCTACAGGGACATTGCTTGCAAATGCTTACTTGCCCCTATTCTTTTGGGCAGAGGTTGTAAGCACAACAAATTATATTATGAATCGAAGTTTAATACGTAAACATAAGGGTAAGACTCCATATGAATTGCTTAAAGGAAAGCAACCTAAAATAAATTATTTTAGGGTATTTAGTTGTAAATGTTACATTCACAATAATGACAAGAAACATCTTAGAAAGTTTGAAGTTAAAACTGCAGAGGGAATTTTTCTTGGATATTCCCAAGTCAGCAAGGCTTATAAGCTATTCAATAAATCAACTTTTAAAATGGAAGAGTCTGTACATATAACTTTTGATAAAGCTAACATCTGTTACAAGGAGAAGGACTCTTCTACCAGAGATACATTGTAGGTACCCTTTCTGTGTGAGAAATTGGATGACTTAAAACTCACCTAAGGGGTTACATATCATTCTTCTCCACATAATGATGAAGAAAGTGAAGAAGAAATTGTTGGAACAGTTGAACCAACAACAGCTAACATAATTCCACAAGTGGAATTAATTCCCCAAGCTATTGATCAACCAACTCCTCCTACTGATCTTGTCACACTTAGAGATCGTCTCATATCTCAAGTGATTGGAGACATATCAGTTGGTGTGCAAACAAGGCATCAAATCAACCAAGATTTGATAAATGCTTACTTCATATCTCAGATTGAACCTCAATCCATAAAAGATGCAGAGCAAGATCCCCATTGGATTATTGCAATGCAAGAGGAGCTCAATCAATTTGAGATATGCATAGTTTGGGATTTAGTTCCAAGACAAAAAGACTACCTAGTCATTAAAACTAAATGGGTTTTCTGGAACAAGTTGGATGCTTAAGGATCTATTGTAAGGAACAAAGCAAGATTGGTAGCTCAAGGCTATTCACAAGAGGAAGGAATTGATTATGACCAGACCTTTTCCACTATTTTAAGGCTGGAGGCTATCAAAATATTTCTTGCATATGTAGCATATAAGAAATTCAAAGTCTACAAAATGGATGTCAAAAGTACTTTTCTTAATGGTGAACTCAAAGAGGAAGTCTATGTGGATTAACCACTAGGTTTTATATCTCGAACTCGTCTCTCTTTTGTTTTTAAGTTGCATAAAGCTCTCTATGGTTTAAAGCAAGCTCCAAGAGCTTGGTATTAGACCGTAGCTAGCTTTCTCTTAGAGCATAAGATTACTATGGGCATTGTAGATAGGACTTTGTTTATTAGGCATCATAAAAATAAAATTATGTTAGTACAAATATATGTAGCTGACATCATATTTGGCTCTACTGATTGCAAACTATGCAAAAGGTTTTCTAACCTGATGCATTCCGAGTTTGAAATGAGTTGCATGGGTGAGCTTCTCTACATCCCTGGTCTTCAAGTGAAGCAATCCCATGATGGCATTTTCATCTCCCAATCTAAATATATTAAGGAGCTAATTAGGAGATTTGAGATGTCTGATGCCTCAGCTAAGAAAACACCCATGGCTTCCAATGCTGTAATTGATTCTGATGAACAGGGCAAGCCAGTTGATCAGAAAACATATAGGGATATTGTTGGGTCCTTGTTTTATCTTACATCTAGTAGTTCAGATATAATGTTTATCGCATGTATTTGTGCTAGGTTCCAAATGAACCCTAAATAATCTCATCTAATTTTACTAAAAATGATTTTGAGATATATAAAGTGTTGTCCAAATGTAGAACTCTGGTATCCAACTGAGTCAGAATTTGAATTAACTAGATTCTCATATGTTGACTTTGCTAGATGTAGAGTTGACAGGAAGAGCACATCAGGAACTTGCCAGTTCCTTAGTGATTGTCCTGTGTCTTGGTTTTATAAGAAACAGACATCTGTGTCAACATCAACAACTGAAGCTGAATATATAGCAGCTGGCAGTTGTTATTCACAAATTTTGTGGATTCAAAACTAACTCCTGTATTTTGGTTTGAATCTAAATAAGTCGACTATATTTTGTGATAGTACCAGTGCAATTTCCATTACACAAAATTCAGTGCATCATAGTAGGACCAAGTATATAGAAATTAGGCATCATTTCATTAGAGATTGTGTTGACAAAAATAAAATTAACCTTGTCTTTATCTTTACTGATTTACAAAGAGCAGACATCTTCACTAAGCCTTTAGATGAGAAAAACATCTGTTTTCCTAAATCAGCTATGCATGATAAATAGGGAAGGCTTAGTTTAATTCTTGTTCTGAGTTCAATGTTTAGGATACAGTTCGGCGAACGGAGATCGACGATCTGTGAACTCTTCATGAAGAGTTCATCGAACGGAGATTGACGAATTATTCTTTGTGAAACTATTCATCGAATGGAGATCGAAGATTTTGTTTCAGAAAATTGTTCATCGAACAGAGCACGACGATTTGTTTTCCCCTCTTGAAACTGAGATCGACGCTTTTATTTCTTCATGAATTTTTTCGTCGACCTAAGTTCGAAGCTTTTCTTTTTTCGTTGGACGGAGTTCGTCTTTTCATCTTCTGAAAACATATAATAGGGTTTTCATCGAACTCCATCCCGCATTTTCCAGTTCTCGTGCACTTGATCTCTTATTTTTGCAGGCATGGAGATTCTGCTACCGACTCTTTCAGTCATGAAGTTTGATGCAAGATTCAATATCGACATCGATTCGTTCAATCATTCCTATCAAATCTTCAAAGACATACTTTAGTTATTTGAGGCACCACAGTTGAGGTAATTCGTGATATTAAGGATCAAGCTTCCAGTACAGGAAATTAAAGACTGGGTATTCCCAGCAAATTTTCCAGACCAAACCTCCATTACTGGATCGAATTCTGGTCATCAGGTTTCTCTTACCCCTGATATTCGAACAGAAGTTTTTGGATTTATAAATGGGGAAGATGATTTTGAGTTATCTAGCAATGAGTTTGAAGATATGCTAGTCATCATGGGTCACTCCCAGGGAAAACCTAATAAATTACTGAAGAAAAATCAATCTGCTGAATATAAGTTCTTGGATGATATAGTTGAGAAAGTCATCTTGGGCAAGCATTCTGCCCATGACTACATAACTAGGCACTAATTCTTGGTGTTGAGTGGCTTAGTCAATCATAAATCAGTGAATTAAGGATTGATTCTGTTTGAATCAATTAAGAAGAAAATAAACAAGAAGGATGTCAGTTATGGAAGAATTCTGGGCATCTTCCTGCAAGCCAAGTGCCCTGAACTACTGTTCTTCCAGACCATTTTTATAAATGCTTCTAAGAGGCATACCTCTTCCCTTTTTGGTAGATGTGAGAGAGTTATTACAAAACCCTCTATGGGTTTCTCTTCCAGGATAGCTTCAGAGGATAGCAGGGCTGCTGTAGCCACTTCACTAACCCCTGAAGAAGGTCCTACTCCTCATATTCCCTCTCTTCCACCTCCATCTCAACATCATTCAATATTTCCTTCATCCCTTATTGATATTACTACACTTCAAAAACCATCTCTACAACATCCTTCAATTCAGGAAGATACTACACTCCCTGATGTCTCCACCTCCAACTTTCCAATAGACTTTCAACAACCATCCATAGTCATTACAGACTCACCATCTCAACCACAATCACCAATCCAAATTCTTGAGGATACACCATCTCCACCTCCTCAATCACCTATTCCACCACATCTTGATGATATTCCATCCACTTCTACTCATCAAGAACCACTTATTTCATCTCCATCTCCACCACATTCTCCACATCATTCACCTATTTAGGATATCCCTCCATCAAATGTTCCACTAACATTACCATCCATCCCATTTTCAGAAATCCCTCCAGGCTTCTCCATCTGTTCCAACTGTGGACACCAATCCACTTATACCTCCTATACTCCTGATCAACTATATCTATATTTTTCTGACATTGCAAATGATCTTCTTAAATTTATTTCTCCAACTCTAAAGAAGCTCATAGCTGAGGCTGTTACCCCACTTACTGCTTCCATCTCTACACTTAGTTCAAAGCTAGCATCTTCCCCTTATGTACCTTCTTCTAGGGGCCTGGGTTCAAGACTCTCTGAAACCAGGCAGGGGGAGATATCCAGTGAAGAAGCTCCTTTAGTAGTAGCATCTACAGCAACAGTAGCAATTCCAGCATTTCCAGAAATAACAGAAATAATTTAAATTGATGATGTCACTGATATGCTAGATCTTGAAGAAGAATCTTTTGATGCAGTAATAAACATTGTTGGTGATTTCATCATCAATCCCACAGTGGATATTTATTCATTACTTTATTCATTTGATACAGTTTACAGCAGTCTTCCAGATTTCTCTACTTGCTCTAAAGATATAGCTTGTTATACTGCACCTATAAGTCCTCATGTCTTGGAACAACTTAGGACAAGTTTTGTAGTTATAGAGGATATTATAGAGCATATAACTATTCTCGAGTCAACTCCAGATCCAAAGGCTATCTCTCCACCTACATTTGGCTGGTCTGAATCTCCCATGCCAGACATGGATGAGATTATGTTTGAAGATATAGACACTGCAGATGTTGATGTACATATAGTTCCGGAGCCTCAGGCTGAAGAAGAATTTGTAGTTGAACAGCCACAGGCTCATTCTATACTTTCTAATGAAATTCTTAAACAAATAAATGTTATGTATGATAATCCTGTTGATAACTCTAATGATGATAATGATGAGTCAGATGATTCTGAAGACTCCAATTCCAAAAAGAGAAAACTCAAGAAGAGAGTTCCATTCAAGACTGCTCCTAAGCCAAATCCCACTGCTGACACTCCCTACTACATTTTGCATAACATCACTATCACTTCAGTGACTCCTAACTGGATGAGATATTCTAAAAATGAAATGAAAGCTAGGAAGAAGAGTAGAAGATACTCTCCTGCTCCACAGCATAGGAGAGGTCCTCCTCCTGCAGCTGGATCTGATGGCAGCATTGCTCAAGGACAAAGGTCTACATCATCTTCCTATCAATCTAGACCAATTACAGCAGCAGCAGGCAGCAGCACAGCTCTCAAAGTAGTAAACATTAATACAAGAAACAGAGCAGTCAATAATAGAAATCTGAAGAAAATCAAAAAGAAGTTTCCAGTCCAAAAAGGCCTCTCTCTCCAACATTTGATCCAGAAATGCATCCTAATTTTCGAATGGCCAAATTTCAAGAGCTTGTAGGACTATCCTAGATAAGAAAGCCCAAGGAAGAAGGAAAAGATACATCACAATTTTCAACCATGTCATCATACAAGAAGAAGGAGCTGGACAAGTATCAGGTAAAATAAAAGTATTTCAATGATGATACATATATGAATTTACATCCAGAAGCTATAGTGCCCAGAGCTACATCTGTAAAAATCCTTGGTGCTCAAGATATGAAGATAACTCAACAACAAGCTTCTGATCCAAAAAGGCAGATGATTTTCACAAAACCTGCTTATTCTTCATATGATTCAAAGAAACAGTCTTAATCTTTTGATTATGCATTTTGATTTTTATTTTTGCTATATGTAAACTCACAAGGAACATTTGTTCATATCTGCTGAATGGCTAACGACAAAAGTTAGGCCCATTCAGATCGAGGATAGAGCTGATAAACAGTTGCGGGACAAGACAATCGGGACGGTCAAAGTCTGGTGGGACAATTGTGGCCGTGAGGAGCCAACATGGGAGCGAAAGCAGACCATGTAAGCTGAATTTCCCGAGCTATTTGTTTAGACTATTATGCAGTGCGTGTCAAGGTGTATTATACTTTTATGTAATTATAACATCTTGCTTTTTTGTTTCCTTATTGTGTGCAAATTTCGGGCAAAAATTTCTTATCAGGAGGGGAGGGTTGTAACACCCCAAATCCCAAAGTTGGGTTCAGGCTGGGCAACACGGCCTGGGACACGGGCGTGTCCCAATCTGTGTCCTGCTCTATATGGTTTAGCAGACTGTCCAATGCTCGACGAAATGCACTCGACGAGTTCTCGAGAGTGAACACGGCCTGCGGCACATTCGTGTCCAAGGCCGTATCTGTCCTCCTCTGGTTCGACGAATTCCACTTTACTAAATGCACTCGATGACCCTCGAGTGGGGAACATGGCCTGTGATACGGACGTGTCAAACTATGACACGAGCGTGTCACATGACTGTGTCCTTCTCTGGATTTGGCCAAGGCATGAGGCCTGGTGTACACAAGTAAGACACAGGTGTTTCTCTGGGCACACGACTTATGACACAGGAATGTCACATGGCTGTGTCCTATTCAGGTTGAGACGATTGTGTGCCGCATGAGGTACACGACCGTTAGACACGGGAATGTCTGACATTGTCTCATGGCACACGGCCTGTGACACGGGCGTGTCATATGGCCTTGTCCTATTCGAGTTAAGTCAGTTGTGTGACGCTTAAGCTATACGGCCTGTGACACGGGCGTGTCACAGGCCGTGTTAGACCAAAAATAGATTTTTGAGGGAAATTTGTGGCTGTCCATTTCCTTCATCTGAGATATAATGGCTCAAGTTTCTCCATGCTGGTTAATAACCAAGAATTGAGAAGAAAATTCTCATTTAGCTGGTGCTATCCTCTTTCTAAATGAGAAGAGAGAAGGGAGAGCAAGGAGGAGGAGGAGAAAGGGACACAGCCGCCGGTGGAGCTTCTGAGATCCGAATAGAGATCTGAGGCCAGATTTGTGGAGGCAAGGCCACTGGGTGATTTCCAACCAACTAGATTTCCATTGCTCCAAATAGGTCGTAAGGGTAATGATCTTCCTTCTTGGACATGTGAAGTCCTTCTTTTTGGCATGTGCATGGATTTCCCCCACTAGAGGGTGGATTGCGAAGGGACGTCTTTAGGTTGATTCTTGGAATCCCCAATAGTCTTGCATATATATTCGAAAATGTGTTATACAGAATAGGTATGTTGTGTGAAACCCATCTAGACAGGTTGGTCTGGATTGGTGATGTTTCATTTGCACACTGGAGAAGACTCTGTGGTTAAACGTGTAGTTTGTGGAGTCGATGGGTTGGACCTATGAAGGGCAGTAGCAAGAAGTACTGGAGTAGTAGTCCAGGAAAATACCATTGTGATGCTGGTGATGTATTCTATGGCAAGACCAATTTTCTGGCATTGCAGGATGCTGCAGGGTTTGGGCAGAGTTTGGTGCAGAAAGAGAGTTTCTGCTGAACCCGCTAAGTGATCGTGAAGGATGCTAGCATGAACTCCCCTTGTTGATTGTGAAGCCAGTCTGTGGTGGACATTGTGGCTATTGTGAAGCCAGTCCTTGGTGGACAGTGCGGCTATTGTGAAGCCAGTCCTTGGTGGACAGTATGGCTATTGTGACCTTTATGAGCTCTTGAAAAGGCTTCGTGCCGAACAGGAAAGGTGAAACCGACCCGCACCTTAGAATTGGCCTCGAGTACATTGGTATTCGGTGATAGCAAGGTGACTTGAGCAACGGGGGGTGGCTGATCCGTTCATGCATTATGTCTGTTCTACTTGGAGACATGAAAGTGCGGTCAGTTGGAGTGCATAATGAGTGTCTTAGGGCTGCGCGTCGTAAAGACTAAATGCACAATTTTACCGTTGGGTTTCGGACCTGGAATAATGGTGGGACCCCGGTTTGTCGGTATACCAAGAATGTTCCCTGAGTGCACGGATCATCGGGCCACGTGGCTGATGGTTGTGGTGGATTGTTTGTGCGTGAGAGCATAATGTGTGATATGTATATATCTACCTATGAATTGCTATGCCTGCAGGGAAGGAATACCACTGCCCCGGTAAATGGGTAGGGTCGTTATAAATTGGTCAGCTGAATGATGACCGTTGCCTTATTTCCCACCGCTTGGTGGGTTGTCCTTATGCAGGTGCTGGAGAGTCAAGAGGGACATATAAGGGCTAAAGTCCTTGCTGCTGCTGTTGCTGCTAGCACTTGAAGGCTAAGAAAAGAACGTTGTGTTTTGTTTATGTGTGTCCGGCCTGTGCGCCGATGTTTGGAATCCACACTTCTAAAGTATAACTGCAAGGCAAAAAGGCCAAATGATGTTGTATTTATTGTACATTCCTTCAAGAGTTTTATATATAAAGGTGATTGTTTATATATAGAGTGGACATTCATGGTTTGGGTTCAAGATTATTGTTAAAATCTTCCACTAGCATGATCTGAGCTCGGATGCGATTATACCCTGGTATATATTAACCTATAATGCTTCCGCCTGTTTTGTGGAATATAGTGTGTGGCCCCGGCCGGACCTTCTATTATATGCTATGTGAATGGATGGAGACGTTACACGACACTAGTCATGAGTGTCGACACAGCTGGTTTCTTGACTAACAGTGTCGACCCAAGTCTTGGATGTCGACACAGCTTGCTTCCAGTCTCGACATAACTTGAATAAGGGTATCGATACTAGTCCTGAGTGTCGGCACAACTTGATTCCTTATCTCAGTACTGCTTTTACAAAGGTGTCGACACATGTCTAGTGTCTCGACACTTTTGTACTTAGTTTATTTTTTCCCTTCAACATATAAACTACACAAGTAAACTCAACATACATCAAATACGAATTTGTGTATGTCATTGAGTTGAAAGGGCTTCTCCAAATCAGGTACATAATTCTCAATGTACCCAACAATCTCCCCCAATTTGGAGAAGTCATAACTCTAATTCAATGATATACACCATGATACCAAAATATGATGATAAAGATATATATTAAAAGTACTGAACAAAAATGTAAAGAACATAGGAATTAACACACAAATATAACCAAGTTCAAACAGACTTTTCATTCCAATTTGTTATCAGTTTACAGTTTTAAGTTTGTTACAAAGTTCTTAAAAACAAAATTTACAAATGTTCAAAAATATTCTAGGAACGATCTGGCTCTTTGATGACAATGCCCTTTCCTGATTGTATCTTGGATTTAACTTCAGGCACATTATCATCAGCTATCTATTTGCCTTTGTCATTCTTGGCTTTAGAGATCTTTTCCTTCTTAAGCCTCTACCCTTCAAAATAGTGATATGGTTTGGAGAAGTATTTGCTGGGCTCTATAGAATTTTATTAGATCTTCCCTGACTTTAGTTCTCTTCTGAACTTATAGATGACTTCCTGTTGTTTAGTACGCTTATCCCATTCTTGTTCTGGAAACCATTTTCCCCTGTCAAATATATTGGTATTAACAGCTTACCACGCAGTGAGTTTAATATTTCTAGAATTTGTACTCCACTGCTCAAAATCCGGCTTAGCCTCAGCCTGATCCCTGAATCTTTTCTTGGATAATTGAGCTTCCCTCTCTTTGAGTAAGGTAGTATTAGTCATTTCCACCTCTTCACATACAACATTCTGAACTTGTGGTGAAGGACTATACATTGATTGTACTGTATTATGGATGTCCTCAAACTATGGTGGAGGAGGGTATATGGTCTGTACTGCCGCAGGTTGAATAGACTCCAACTGAGCTGGTTGGGAGCCAGACTCAGCGGTTTGATCATTATCATTAATAGGAGGAAGTCCTAGAGTAGCCCTGATACTGTTGGAGGTCCACACAACATGCTCAGAGCTATCATTTATCATTACTCTCTCCCCCTTTATGACTTCTCTTTCGACATGATCTCGCAAGTCATTCTTTTGAAACCTAACTTGATCAACAACATGATGAAGCCTAGAAGTTAGATGGTTCCTTATCTTGAGCAAATTATCATTTATTTCTGTGCAAGAAGTCTTGACAATTTGGTCTATAGAAGCATAATAAGTTGAGATCTTAGTGTCAACAGTAATAGAGGTAGAATTTAGCTTTGCTTCCAAAGCTGTGGTTTGCTGCGCTAGCTTTAACACTGTAGTATCATGCATAACTATCATATTCTCATTCATTCTAGTTTGATTTTCTATGACATAGTCTTATTTTACAGCTGTACCATCTTCAGTTTTCTTTGTTTCCTCCTGTTGTTTAGCAAGGTACACTACTGCATGTGCACATCTCTGAAAGTAATCTATCATGTCTGTCTTCAGTAGATTTACTTTAAATCTAATAAATTTGATATCCTGAGCCAGCTGGAACTACAAGTCCATTTTGCTTTCATAAACATATAGTTCTAGGGCTTTTCATTGCTCATCTAGCATGATTTGCATTTGAATTAATAAAGAGCTGAAATATACAGTAGGAGCAGGTGTTGTTCCAGATTGACTGTCTTCTTATAGCCCCTACTCCTTTTTCTGATTTCTTCCAATTTTCTTTTATTGAGTAGAGTAACTTCCTGCTTATCAGATTCTGAAGAACTGACAACCTCAACTATAGGCTCTTGATATCCTTTAGTGTGTGACGTCAGATCTGCTTTCTTGCCCTCAACCATTGCATTATTTTCATCAAGGTTGAGTCCCATCCTGTGTTCATCCTCTTATTATGATAAGATAGTAGAAACATGATTCTCTGGGAGTATATCATGCAACTCCCCCTAGATATCAGATTCATTATTCATAGGAATTTCTTCCTCAGTCTCCTTAGTGATTGTATTCTCATTCTCTTTCCCAGAAATCTGCACATCTTGTGCAAGATCCATAAATTCTCCCACAACTGTATTCAGTCCATGTAGAACTTCCATCAGTGTTATTAAAAATTTCACTTTCCAGGTCAGGAAGAGCAGTGAAATTCTCCCCCTCAATGTGTTCCTTTTCCTATACTGTCTCCCCAACATCCGATCCCGAATACCAGGAGAGGGTCTTGGAGAATTCTCTTGTTCATCATTTTTATTTGAGCTGGAACTATCTTGTGCTTCAGAATTACTGGAAGAGTCTTCTTCCTCAACTACTACTTTCTTCTTATTTTCTGTCTTCTTCACAAGTTCTGGTGTCTCTCTTGTCAAAACCCTGTCCCATCTTGCTAAAATCCTCAAGTCCATCCATCTAATGTGGTTAATCTTTGATCCAAGCTTAAGATTAAGACTGTCAAGAATGACTTGGACTAGGTAGAGGCTTATATTTCTTCCTATATTGGGCTTCTAAATACTTTCTGCTATTCTGTCAAAAACAATCTGGCTCTAGTTTGTCTTGACTATGAATATAACTCCTATCATCATTTCAAACTTTGAAGCAGAAATTCTATCATGTGATCCTGTTTTGCAGATCAGCACATTACCTATTACTTATAACACAAATTTACCTTGGGTATTCATCCCTTTCCTTGCCAGTGTGCTTCTTATCTTTGTGGTTGGGGCCAATCCACACCATAACAATGCCTCTGCAATCTTGCCAGATTCCAGGTAATTTTCTTGATCAATTTTTGACAAGTGAAATACTTTGACTAGTCTTTGGGTGGTGACTTTGACCTTTGTTCCATTTACCTTAGACTTAATCTTCTCAGCATTAGAATCTAGATGGGCATTGGAGAAGAATTCCTAAACATCTAGTTTCCAAATATTTGATGGCTCTGAAATAGGAATTACAATCCAGCTTCCGTGATTAGGGATATTACCTCTTTAATTTCTTTAGTCGCTGAGTGGAATCCATTACGAACAAGTTCGTATCCTTCGAATATGTTAACGTCAGCTTTGGAAGCCATTGGAGTGGATAAATTGAGAAAGAGATGTGTCGACTAAAGGAGTTCTAGGTCTCTGCATGCAGGAATCAATCTCTCAAGATTGCAGGAAAGCGTAGTCGACTTCTACTTTCACACCCTATTTATAGTAGATGTCGCTGAAGTCGAAAAGGCGCACTCTATTCAGTCTGTTCCAAGTTTTAGTAAATGACCTAGTGTCGATACAGGAAAACTAGTCTGTCGAGATGTGTCGACACAAGTATAAAGTCTCTTGACACATACCTTAGGGTCTCGACACATTCTTACATGTCTTGACACATTCCCTGGTGTCTCGATACTTCCTTATGGACTTAGCCAAATTTACTTTCTAATTGTCTAACTAATGATATTTGAACCTTTTTTAATGTCTTGTTTATTTAGGTAGGTAGACTTTGTTACTTAACTTATACAAGTTGAACAGAGATTTTTTAAGTACCAATGAAAATGGTTATTCTGAACATGAATTCTTGTGTATCCTAACAACAGGATTTATTCTATGGTTAACATTCCTAATTCAAACTTGAAGAAATTGAACTTGTTTTAATCTATGAGTTTTGTGAATTTGTCAGCAATTTAAGTTTCAGTTGGAGTATAATGTAAACAGATATTGTCTTTTTCAACATGTTCTCTAAAAAAGTGATATCTGATTTCTATGTGTTTGGTTCTACTGTGAGAAGTAAGATTATTAGCAATTGAGATTGCACTAGTAGAGTCACAATAGATAACAAATTTACTTAGCTGTACATTATAGTATAGGAGTTGATGTTAAATCCATAGTAACTGTGCACAGCAGCTTCCAGCTAATATATACTCAGACTCGACTGTTGAAATAGCTATACTTATTTGCTTCTTGCTGCTCCAACTGATGAGTGTTCTCCCCAGAAATTACTAATTTCCTAATGTACTCTCTCTATCCTCTTTACATCTTGCAAAATCTGCATATGTGTATCCAATTAGATCAAAATCATCATTCCTAGGATACCAAAGCCCAAGATTGGGTGTGTCCTTTTGATATCTCAGTATTCTTTTTGCAGCTGTATAATGAGACTCATTAGGGCATGCTTGGTACCTAGTATAAACACATGTTGAAAATATGATATCTGGTCTACTAGCTATCAAGTAAAGGAGTGATCCAATGATGCCTCTATATAAATATTCATCCAATGGTTTCCCAGATTCATCCTTGTATAGTGATAACGAGGAACCCATCAGGGTTGTCATGGTAGAAGAATTTTCCATACCATACTTCTTAATCAACTCCTTTGTTAACTTAGACTATGAGATGAATATACCATCTTCAGATTGTCTAACTTAGAATCCCAAGAAGAACTTCAGCTCACCCATGCTGCTCATTTCAAACTTGACATGCATAAGCATGGCAAATTTTCTACATAACAGCTCATTAGTAGAACCAAAAATGATGTCATCTACATAAATCTAGACTTGGATGCTTGAACCTTTGATGTCCCTTAGGAATAGTGTCGTATCTATCTCCCCCTAGAGAACTTGTTCTCTATGAGAAAGGTAGACATAGCCTCATACTAGGTTCTACGTTCTTGTTTTAACACATACAATGCTTTATATAATTTGAATACATGAGAGCTAAGTTTAGGATTTAGAGAACCTGGTGGTTGTTCTACATAGACCTCTTCCTTCAATGTGCCATTTAGGAATGCAGATTTAACATCCATTTGGTAGACTTTATATCCTTTGTAAGTTGCATGTGCAAAAAATAATCTAATGGCATCTAGCCTAGCTACAGGTGCAAATGTTTTGATAAAGTCTATTCCTTACTCTTGTCTATACCCCTTTGCCACAACTCTTGTCTTATTTTTAACAATGACTGCATTCTCATCTAATTTATTCATATATATATATATCCACTTAGTTCCTATGAAATTGTGATTATTAGGTCAAAGTTATTTAACTTTAGGTTAGTTATTCACCTAGAGGGGCGGGGTGAATAGGTCTTTGAGCTTTTAATAAATCTTTTGTTGTTTTCAACTTGTTTTATCTAGAGATTTTCCTTAAATCCTGCAATCACAAAGTAAAACAAGCACACACAACAAACACTAGAATTTATAGTTGTTCCCCAATTGGGTACATCCACTTTCCCTCTCCACCTATCCAACTTATTTGTTGGACTCGGCTCAAACTTCTCCACTTATGCTCCTCAGAGCTTACACCTCAGGCCCTCAGCCTTACACACAGATTCTTCTCAGAATCCAACTCAGAACCACAAGGGTTCCTACCTCAGAGCTTTGCAGAACTCCAAAAGCTCAGTGATCCACTGATCACCTTCATCAACCTTATTTCTAAGGCCTACACTCAGGATCTTCAGCCCTACAGCTTCAAGCACGCGACCCTATTCTCAGAGTGCTGCATCACTCCTATAACTCAGTACCTTTTCAGGTACATATAGCTCAGCCTCCTCCAAGGCCTACAATCTCAGTGACAATCTTGTCACCTACAGCTCAGTGAATCTTCAGTCACCTACCTCAGGTACAAGGCCCTACACTCAAGCTGGGAGGATAACCCTACCACAAATCCACACTTCAATCCTAACTTAGAGAGCAACACTCTCCTACCTTAGGCACTTAAGCCCTACAGCTCAGATCCTCACTTGGATCCTACCTCTGTACCACAATAGGGCACCTACCTCAATGACAAATTTGTCACCTACATCAGGCACAAAGTGCCCTACACTCGGATTTAGGAAACCTGAATCCTACAGGAAATAAAATAGTAAGTTGAAGAAAATAAAATAACTGACTCAGAGAAATAACTCTGAGTCAACTTTGCTGAACTGAGCAGATTTTAGTCCAGCTCACTTATTGTAGAAGGAATCAGCCTTCTTCTATAGCTATCACTTTTTCTGGCTTCACAGATGAGCAGCTTCCATCTTATTGATGAGATGAATCAGCTAAAACTGTTCTGTTGAGAACAAACTTGCTGAGTTTGAATTTCTTCAGCTATCCTTCTTTGCCTTCAGGCTATCTTGGCTGGACTTCAGCTTTCAAGCTTGATCAGAAGTAAATGTCCAGCCTCCTCTTTTCAATATTTCTTTTTCTGTGTTTGTTTGATTCGTTAACCCTAATCTCATTTCAGTTTCCCCTTTTTATGCGTTGATTTGAATCAATGAAACTATAGTATGTTGGCCCACCAAGGATTGGTGAGTGTCAACTCCGTCAGAAAGGGACAAAACATCTTTCGGCACTGTAGCAGATTTCCTGCAACAGCTTCCTGCAATTTTGACTTTGATGACGTCAGCAGTGGTCATCAACATCTGGTCTTAAACTTTTTTCCAAAATCCCATCAAGTGCTGAGTGGTGTTAAGTGATAGTTAAAACTCCAAAAATTATTAATGAAGCGCGGCGCCCCGACGTTTTTATTTGAGGAAAAGGCGGATGTGTTTTTTTATTTAGAAAACGAGGCGTGCGTATTTATTTATTTGGATATAAAAAAGTGTGATCGAGTTTTAACGAAAGGAGGCAAGTGCACCTATCGAGAGTAGTACAGGATATTCCGGGTGGAATATCGAGGTCGTATTGTTCTCGGGGTCGGTTCGATTATTTCTACTCTTCCCTGGAGGGGACTATTATTTTACCGATAATTATCTTGTCGCGATATTTTATATATAATAAAAATGCAGAAAATGGCAGAAAGAAAATGAAATCATGAAGGTGGTGCCGATGAAGAGCTTAGCTCGATGTCACCGAGAAAACAAATGAACTAAAATAGACTTTAAATAGAAAGAGCTCCTAAATTTCTTATTAATTAAGGCGGAGACTTGGCCGTGGAGGTAACACTAAAATGAGCTCACCTAGATATAGGGCTATCGTTCACCTGAACGCTAAGACTATTCGACTGGGCTCTCGTCCGACGAAGGATTCCTCTTAACGCCCGCATTACGCTAAGAACCCCGCTATTGGGTGGGGAACCCAATCCGGTAGAGTTGGCGTGCCTCCTCTCTCGAGGGTTAGTGCGGAACTCTCTTTGCCAAGGGGTGATCGGTCCATATGCACGGCCTCTCGGCTAGCTAGCATATGGACTACGGAAATAGGGCCCACACATCGATTATGTGCTCCTACCCGTCGTTAACCCCGGGCAAACCTTAAGTACTTTTAATTAATTATAAAAATTAGACCTTTAGTTATTTTAAGCTATTTTATCTGTCCCAATGCTCTTTGATACCGAGGGCTAAGAACGGTTAGCCACTCATCGGAATGGGGACCGCTTGCGGGAAAAGCAGAAAAGAAAGCAGAAAATGGAAAGCAGGAAATGAAAGCAGTAAAATAAAGCAGTAAAGGAAAGATGAAAATTGCAAGTCCTACTCAAACGAGTATGACTGAAGAAAGATGTAAATTTCGAGTCCCGGCGCAAATGCGTGGGCGGGAGAAAGAAAGCGGGTCCCAGTCAAACGAGTAGGACTAAATAAATAAAACACACGCACGCAAGTCCTACTCAAATAAGTAGGAGAAAATAAATGCGTGTCCTACTCAACCGAGTAGGACGAAATAAATGCAACACATGCACGCAAGTCCTACTCAAATAAGTAGGAGAAAATAAATGCGGGTCCTACTCAACCGAGTAGAACGAAATAAATGCAACACACGCACACACTCTCTCGACATAAATGAAAATGCACGCACACTACAGGAAAGTAAAACACACGCACACAACTGAAAATTAAACACACTCCACACACTCTACTGAATGAAATAAAAGCAATGCGCCATTTAACTCTTAACGAGTAGGCGGAAATACATTAAGAAAAGCTAAGATAGCAAAAAATTAAAATAACTGCATTTTTACCGCTAGAATGAGGTAGAAATGCGTAAAAAGCTGAAATAAAAATTAATAGGGCAAAAATGTTTGCAAATAAACGCAAAAATGAAAATGCCCGAAAAATTAAAACGAATACATTTCTACCGCTAGAATGCGGTAGAAATGCATAAAAAGAGAACGAAAAAATTAAAAGAGCAAAAAGTTTTTGAAATAAAAGCAGAAACAAAAATGCTTGAAAATTTAAAACGATTATGTTTTCATTCTTATAATTTTATAGAAACGCCCAAAAAGTGGAAATAAGACTAAAAGAGAACGAAAAGTTTTACAATCCTAAAGAGCCTAATTTAAAAAAAATTAAAAACCACTCTTATAACCGTTTTTAAAGTCTTATAAGAATGAAAATAGAGAGTACAAAAAAGGAATCCTAAAACTAAACTAACCTAAGTAAACAGAACTTATGAAAACATAAAAGTAAAACTCTAACCTCATACACACACACACACACATTTTAAAAGAATGAAAATAAAGTTAAAACAAAGCATAAGTAAGATTGCATAAAGAGGGGCTTAGATCCATTCCAACATAACATAAAGAGATAAAAATTTAACATTTCATTAAGCGGAAAAAAAGAGTTACAAAAGAACGAAAATAAAAACTAAAGAGAGGGGAAGAAATTTCCCTTATATAGCATTGGAATACATCTAGGCAGCACCTCCCTAAGGCAAAATGGTTCAAAAAGGGGAACAGGAACTCAAGCAGAACACAGTTATTTATAGGGGAAAATTTATAAGTACATGCCCTATAACACGGGCGTGTCAGGGTGCGTGTCAACACTATTCATGATGGTGGCCGGTGATGTGACGGGAAAGTGGACTTCGGGCTGGACACGTGTCGGTCTCGCGTTGGTCACGCACCAGGTCACGGGCGTGACGTTGGGCGTGTCAAGGAGGTGGATCTTGGCACGGGTCGCGCCGAAAGTCGTCGCGTGGGTCTTGTCGGCTAGGTGGAGATGTCATGCCCTAGGTCACGGGCGTGACTCTGGGCGTGTCAGCTTGTGTCGACACTCGACAAACGTCGAGCAGAAAATGTCGAGTTGAAAATCGTCGAGCGGGAAGAGGTGTCACGCCCTAGGTCACGGGCGTGACTCTAGGCGTGTCGAGGGGGTCGACGAACATCGAGCTGAAAATGTCGAGCGAGTGGACATGGGCTTGGGTCACGCCACGTGTCGGGTGACACGGGCGTGACCCTGGGCGTGTCAAGCTTTTCTCTTCAAAATTTGCTGATTTCACTGGAATTTGACGTGTCACGCCGTGGTCACGGGCGTGACCAATATGTCACGGGTGTGACTTTGCAATTTTTGCAGATTTTTAATATTTTCTGAAAAATAAAATAAAACAAGTTAGTATAATATTTACACAAATAGGAGCATTTTATTGAATAAAAACAAGTAAAAATGACAAAAACAACTAAATTAATGTACAAAAAATAGGTATATTTACAATTCATCAAATACCCCCATACTTATGCTTTTGCTATTCCAGAGCAAAAGTTGGAGATGAACTTATAAGGAATTAAAGAAATCCTAAGTTTAGCTACCGCTTGAATTAATTAAAAGTAAGATCAAAATAAACATCCGGGGTCAACGAATTAAATCCTAATTTATGAAATGTTATGAATAGAGGAAGAGTTTCAAAAATACTTCTAGATAAAATAAAATAGAAAGCAAAAATTTATTTTCGTTAGTTTAACAAAGATGGATTGGATTTATATAAAAAAAAACTTAGCTTAAAAGAAGTTAAAGGAAATAATGCAATTTAAAAGTTATGCTCTCAAAAAATTTTAAATTAATTCTAGAATCATTGAAATAGGCTAAGTGGTTTGGTGGTTTATGAAGAAGGCTTGAATATTGAGGTGAGGTAATTTTTTCTCGAACCTCTAATTTTTTTCTTTTTGGATAGTTAGGAAAATGAAATCTTATTTTCCTAACACATAATAAAATTTTTTTTTCTTCATAAATTATAAAATAACCCAATGTATATGTGTAGGAGTAATGAATTTTATCCTCTAACTCCATAACATATAATCTTTTTAAATATTGGGTGTGTATGTTTACGAAATTAAATCTTATTCCCATTGACATAAGATCTTTTAAAGGGATAAAGTAGGGGTAAACATGTCAAGTAAGACATGAAAAAAAATGGAAATGGGTTTATTTTTCCAAAAAGAAAACTAGATTTTATAAAAAAAGTTTTGAGAGCAATCTTTTTAAAATGAACGTTCCAATGTTTCTAAAAGCAAAAAGTAAAAATAATTGGAATCCATGTATGTTATTTTCTAACATAAAAAACGAGATTCTATTTATAAAATTAGAAGTGGTGGTGAAAAACAAGTTCTCTATTATAAGGATAAGACAAAAAAAATTCTTTAAAACTTAAACCCAGAGACTTAAATCTATCAAACTTTAATTAATAAACGAATAGTAAACAAAGAATAAGTAGAATTCGCATATAAATTAACTCGAAACTAGATTTTCAGAAACAAAAAAGGTTAAGATAATGACATATTCAATTTATTTTGTTACATAATTAACAAAACTTTTTTTTGATTGTTTAGGGATTTTATCATTTTTTTGTGTTTTAATTATTATCTTTTTAGGATTTTTAAAGTTATTTTCTTTTTTTTGGTTTTAATAATTTTTTGTTTGATGATTTTTTTTTTGTTTTTTGATAAGTTATTTACAAGAAATAGGAAAGAAAGAAGTGTTATTTACAAAGAAGATAGTGAGGAAAGAGAGATTTTTACAAATAAAGTACAAAGTAAAAACTCGAATGCAGCCCGCGAACAGACTCTTATTTGGGTGGTTGGTTCGATTAGTCGAACGCCGTGGGGAGGCAAAATGCGAGTTTTTATAAATAAGAAGAAGGGGGGAGAGATGTTTACAAAAACTATTTACAAAGTAAAAAAAATTTGTTTTTTTTGTGATTTTTTTTGAGTTTTATGATTTTTTTGAAGTTTTATGAAAATAAAAACAAGGAAAAAAATTTTAGGTTTTATTTTTTTGTAATGTTTTTGTATTTTTATGTGTTTTTGTAAAGTGCAGAAATAAAGAAATACGAAAACACCCCCACACTTAAATCCAACATTGTCCCCAATGTTGCAATCTAAGTATGCGGAACAGATAATATACAAAATATAATAAGTACAAAAGGAAAAAAGGGAGGGTAGGAGATTCCCTTATACGAGTGCGGGAGGCCCGGGTTGAAACCCTGCATTATTGGTTAGAAGAAGAACAAAGAAGCAAAAAAGGCAATCATAAAAGCAAAAAAGATAAATTCGGCTAAAAGATATGCGGGCGGTAGGGGGCAGGTGTGTGAGTGACTCGGAAGGTAGCTAAGGCCTTAGCGACCATTGCGTGATAAAATGTGATCCCCTAGCACGCACAATAATGGAAGCGTGCCGAAGTAAAATGAAACGAAATAAAACAAATTAAAATAAAAGAAGTTAAATAAAACATATCAAATTATTATTTTTTTTGGTGTTTTTAAGTAGATTTTTTAAATTTTTTAGTTTATTTTTTAGGTAGGTTTTTTAGTTAGTTTTTTGTGTTTTTGTTTTCATAAAAGTAATGAAAATATATGTTTTTTATTTTTTTTGTTAGGTTTTTCATTTGTTCGAATTTTTTAGTTTTATTTATTTTATAGTTTATTTTTTCAAAAAAATAATGAAAAGAAAAATTTTTTTGTTAAGTTTTTTTTTCATTTTTTGGGTTTTTAGTTTTTTTAGTTTTTTTTTGTTTTATAGTTTTTTCAAATTTTAAGTTTTTAAGGTTTTTTTAATTTTTTTTAGTTTTATTAGTTTTTCAAAAAATCTTTTTTTTATAATTTTGTAATATTTTTTTTATAGGTTTTATTATTATTATTATTATTATTTTTATATTTTTGTTGGCTATTTTAAATTTTTGTTATATATATAGATATAGGTAAAATTAATAGATTTTCAGGGTTCAAAATAACGACACCAAAAACTCCCCGGCAACGGCGCCAAAAACTCCCCGGCAACGGCGCCAAAAACTTGATAGGTAAAAACTCCAAAAATTATTTATGAAGCGCGGCGCCCCGATGTTTTTATTTGAGGAAAAGGCGGATGTGTTTTTTTATTTAGAAAACGAGGCGCGCGTATTTATTTATTTGGATATAAAAAAGTGTGATCGAGTTTTAACGAAAGGAGGCAAGTGCACCTATCGAGAGTAGTACAGGATATTCCGGGTGGAATATCGAGGTCGTATTGTTCTCGGGGTCGGTTCGATTATTTCTACTCTTCCCTGGAGGGGACTATTATTTTACCGATAATTATCTTGTCGCGATATTTTATATATAATAAAAATGCAGAAAATGGCAGAAAGAAAATGAAATCATGAAGGTGGTGTCGATGAAGAGCTTAGCTCGATGGCACCGAGAAAACAAATGAACTAAAATAGACTTTAAATAAAAAGAGCTCCTAAATTTCTAATTAATTAAGACGGAGACTTGGCCGTGGAGGTTCCACTAAAATGAGCTCACCTAGCTATAGGGCTATCGCTCACCTGAACGCTAAGACTATTCGACCGGGCTCTCGTCCGACGAAGGATTCCTCTTAACGACTGCATTACGCTAAGAACCCCGCTATTGGGTGGGGAACCCAATCCGGTAGAGTTGGCGCGCCTCCTCTCTCGAGGGTTAGTGCGGAACTCTCTTTGCCAAGGGGTGATCGGTCCATATGCACGGCCTCTCGGCTAGCTAGCATATGGACTACCGAAATAGGGCCCACACATCGATTATGTGGTACTACGCGTCGTTAACCCCGGGCAAACCTTAAGTACTTTTAATTAATTAGAAAAATTAGACCTTTAGTTATTTTTAGTTATTTTATCTGTCCCAATGCTCTTCGATACCGAGGGCTAAGAACGGTTAGCCACTCATCGGAATGGGGACCGCTTGCGGGAAAAGCAGAAAAGAAAGCAGAAAATGGAAAGCAGGAAATGAAAGCAGTAAAATAAAGCAGTAAAGGAAAGCTGAAAATTGCAAGTCCTACTCAAACGAGTAGGACTGAAGAAAGATGTAAATTGCGAGTCCCGGCGTAAATTTGTGGGCGGGAGAAAGAAAGCGGGTCCCACTCAAACGAGTAGGACTAAATAAATACAACACACGCAGCAAGTCCTACTCAAATAAGTAGGAGAAAATAAATGCGGGTCCTACTCAACCGAGTAGGACGAAATAAATGCAACACACGCACGCAAGTCCTACTCAAATAAGTAGGAGAAAATAAATGCGGGTCCTACTCAACCTAGTAGAACGAAATAAATGCAACACACGCACACACTCTCTCGACATAAATGAAAACGCACACACACTGCAGGAAAGTAAAACACACGCACACAATAGAAAATTAAACACACTCCACACACTCTACTGAATGAAATAAAAGTCATGCGTCATTTAACTCTTAACGAGTTGGCGGATATAGATGCACAAGTACAAAAAATTAAGAAAAGCTAAGTTAACGAAAAATTAAAATAACTGCATTTCTATCGCTAGAATGCGGTACAAATGCGTAAAAAGTTGAAATAAAAATTAATCGGGAAAAAATGTTTGCAAATAAACGCAAAAATGAAAATGCCCGAAAAATTAAAACGAATACATTTCTACCGCTAGAATGCGGTAGAAATGCATAAAAAGAGAACGAAAAAATTAAAAGAGCAAAAAGTTTTTGAAATAAAAGCAGAAACAAAAATGCTTGAAAAATTAAAACGATTATGTTTTCATTCTTATAATTTTATAGAAACGCCTAAAAAGTGGAAATAAGACTAAAAGAGAACGAAACGTTTTACAATCCTAAAGAGCCTAATTTAAAAGAAATTAAAAACCACTCTTATAACCGTTTTTATAGTCTTATAAGAATGAAAATAGAGAGTACAAAAAAGGAATCCTAAAACTAAACTAACCTAAGTAAACAGAACTTATGAAAACATAAAAGTAAAACTCTAACCTCATACACACACACACACGCATTTTAAAAGAATGAAAATAAAGTTAAAACAAAGCATAAATAAGATTCCATAAAGAGGGGCTTAGATCCATTCCAATATAACATAAGGAGGTAAAAATTTAACATTTCATTAAGCTGAAAAAAAGAGTTACAAAAGAACGAAAACAAAAACTAAGGAGAGGGGGAGAAATTTCTCTTACATAGCATTGGAATACATCTAGGCAGCACCTCCCTAAGGCAAAATGGTTCAAAAAGGGGAACAGGAACTCAAGCAGAACACAGTTATTTATAGGGGAAAATTTACAAGTACACGCCCTCTGACACGGGCGTGTCAGGGGGCGTGTCGACACTATTCATGATGGCGGCCGGCGATGTGACGGGAATGTGGACTTCGGGCTGGACACGTGTCGGTCTCGCGTTGGTCACGCCCCAGGTCACGGGCGTGACGGCGGGCGTGTTAAGGAGGTGGTTCTGGGCGCGGATCGCGCCGAAAGTCGTCGCGCGGGTCTTCTCGGCCAGGTGGAGATGTCACGCCCCAGGTCACGGGCGTGACTCTAGGCGTGTCGGCTGGTGTCGACACTTGACAAACGTCGAGCGGAAAATGTCGAGTTGAAAATCGTCGAGCGGGAAGAGGTGTCACGCCCTAGGTCACGGGCGTGACTCTATGCGTGTCGAGGGGGTCGACGAACATCGAGCTGAAAACGTCGAGCAAGTGGACACGGGCTTGGGTCACGCCCCGTGTCGGGTGACACGGGCGTGACCCCGGGCATGTCAAGCTTTTCTCTTCAAAATTTGCTTATTTCACTGGAATTTGATGTGTCACGCCCTGGTCACGGGCGTGACCAATATGTCACGGGCGTGACTTTGCAATTTTTGGCAGATTTTTGATATTTTCTGAAAAATAAAATAAAATAAGTTAGTATAATATTTACAAAAATAGGAGCATTTTATTGAATAAAAACAAGTAAAAATGACAAAAACAACTAAATTAATGTACATAAAAATAGGTATATTTACAATTCATCATTAAGACACTCAATGCCATCAGCCATGGCTCTCAGCGCTTCTCGACTTAGAAAATTCCCTGGCTTTGTCTCAGCAGTCTCAGCATTTTTTCATTATTAGCTGAGGCAAGCCTTTATCTCAGCGCTTTTTTCTTATCTGATGTCTCAGCGGTTTTTGCACTTAACTGTCCTAGCGATTTTGTCTCTGCGGTCTTAGCAGTTTTTGCTTTTAACTGTCTCATCACTTCTTTATTAGAAGCGTTAAGTGAACCTATTTCACCCAACGCTTCTGGACTTAGAAAAAATCCAGCTAGATTTGTATCAGTTGTTTACCTCTTAACTATCTCAGCGCTTCCTGCTTTATTAGAAGCGTTGAGTGAATCTGCTTCACTCAATGCTTCTGAACTTAGAGAAATTTCCAGCCAATTTTGTCTCTGTAGTCTCAACCATCTCAATGCCATCTTCTCAACTGTCTCAACGTTCTTAACACTATCTTCTTAGTTATCTTCAGCTATCTCAAAGCTATCCTCTCAGCTGTCTCAGCTGTCTCAACAGTCTCAACGCCTTCTTCTAAGCGATCTCAGCGCTTTTGCCTTAGATAGATTTTCTGGCTTTAGCTTGACAAGATTTGAGCTGAGCTCGATGAACCGCAAACTGAGCTCGACGAACATTGATCTTCTCAGCGGTCTCAACGATTTTTTCCTTAGTCAATTTTTCCCTTGCTTTAGCTTGGCACGCGTTGGTTTGAGATCGACAAACTGTAACCTGAGCTCGACGAATTTTGACTCTTGAACTCTTGTGCTTATCCCATTGTATGTTGAGTTGCGCTCGACGATCAGCGAGCTGAGTTCGACGAACTCTAAGCTGAGTTTGACGAAAATTGCCCAACTTATTTTCTTTACTTGTCCAATCATGGACTACCTACATGCAAGAACTAGAGCACACATCAAATACATTATGTGTGTATGGTATTGACCTGTTTGACTTCTTATAAATTTGGGATATTGGGATCAATAGACCCAACAATCTCCCCCTATTTGAAGAAGTCAAAACAATATAGGTCATTGACACCACAATATTTTTTCATCAAACTTTAATGTTGGAACACCCTATTACTAATTTGGGTCAGGATCACTATGTCTTTAGGAAACCTGTTTTGACCTCCTGTATAGCTCTAAAGGTCAACTAGAATTGAGTCTAAGGGTTAGTACTTAGGTTTGGAAGCTGCCCTCAAGACCAAGGATTTTCAGTTTGGAGACTAAGTCATATCGTCGAGCTCAGTACGACGAATCGTCGAACTCCAATCGACGATCGTCTAGCTCAACTTCGACGGATCGTCGAACTCCATTCGACGATCGTTGAGCTCAACTTCAACAAATCGTCGAACTCCATTCGACGATCTGCGAGCTCAGTTCGACGATATTGACTCAGTATTGATTCTCTATCTCTGAGCTCAGTTCGACGATAGTTGAGCTCAGATCGACGATCTCTGTTGCTGTATAAGTCCAAATCGCTGAGCTCAGTTCGACGATAGTAGAGCTCAGTTCGATGATATTCTGAAGAATTTAATGTTTTTCAAGATTCAAATCAGAATAGTTAAGGAGTTATTCAGCAATTAATTCAGAAGATTTTCTAGCCGTTTTCATTTATTCTGGACCAAGTTTCAAGAGATTATCAAGGAATGTTTCTTTGGACTTTCCCCTAGAAGTCATTTGCAATTAAGGATGCAATTAATGACAGGCCAACGACTATTCTTGACAGAGGATGATTTTCTATTCAGAATCAGGGGAATAAAACTCAATTTTTTTTGAATCTATCATGAGAGATAGCGCAGATAAGCAGAACAAGAAGAAGAAGAACAAAAAATTCTCTGCTACAGCATTCTCTGAACAACATATTTCTCAACACCAACTGTTTACAAGAGAAAGTGCTATAGACATTCTCTGTCTCAAAGAATTCATACAAGAACACACACCAAAGGAGATCAACCTTCTGAAACATTCAGATCTCTTGTGATTCAAGTGTTCAAGGCCAACATAATTCAAAGACTCCAGACACCTAACATTTCAGCTGTTGCTGAAATTATCATTTGCTGGAGATCAACCTCTGAAGGCCTATCACCCTACAGTAAAGCTTCATTTCTTGAACATCTCAAGAACTCAGGGGGAGCTTTGACAACATCAAATCCACATAGTCTTCTCAGCTGCTCTGAGAAAGAGAAGACTTCCATAACTCTCTCATCCCCATCTCTATAAAGGGTTTTTCAAACTCCCTTCAAAATTTTGTGCTTAGTTTTTGAGCACCCTATCAAAAGCTCATTAGTGGCAAGACACCTGATCAAAAAATCTGATTTGGTTTTTGAGCACCTTATCAAAAGCTCATTGGTGCCCAGGACACCTGATCAACTCATCCTGCAGTGGATTCCTACCTAGGGTGGTAGAAGAGTGGATGTACCTAAGTTTAGGGGAACCACTATAGCTCCTTGTGTCTTCTGGCTTGCTTGTCTTTATTTTTGTTTCTGGCTGTGATTGATCTGTGATTAGTTTAGATGTGTGATTTATTTCTGTTGTAGGTTATTTTGTGATTAGATTTAATAGTTGCTTCCCTGTTCACTCAGATTACAACAATTGTTGTAAAAAGTTTTCAAGCACCATATACTCTATTCACCCCCCCCCTCTAGAGTATATCAGATCTAGCTACACTTTCAATTGGTATCAGTGGCAAGTTGGTTAAACATACCATACCTTGGTGGTTGCACAGGCTAACACCTGAACCCAAAGATTCCTAGTTAGATCTGTTTTCTTTTGAGTTTATTATTAGATTATTTCTTCACAAATCATGGCCCAAAACAAAGATTATGCTAGCACCAGACCTCCAGTGTGCAATCTATCCAAGTTTGCACTTTGGAAAGCAAGGATTAGATTATACATGAATTCTATTGACGAGGATATTTTTAACTCTGTTTTGACAGTTTGCCCAAGACCTCCAGAGAACTCAAGTACAAATGCTGTTCCACCTCCATTAGGAACAGATGCTGATATCAAGAAGTGGAAGGTTGCAGATACAAAGGCTATGAACATCTTAGCCCAGACCATGTCTGATGACATCTTTCAAAAGGTGGCTGAATGTAATTCAGCAAAGGAAATCTGCGATAAACTCTCTGAAATAGTCTCAGTCTCAGCTGATGAAAGAAAGGATAGGAGATCCCACCTCATATCCCAATATGAGAATTTAAAGAAGGGAGAAGCTGAGTCAGTTGGAGATATGTACAATAGACTCAGTCTGATAGTCAGTGAACTCAGGACTTTGGATAGGGAGATATCACTGACTGAACTTAATGACAAAATCCTAATGTGCTTCCCAAGCACTTGGGATTCAAGAATCTGGCCAATCAAGAATGCTAGAAGTCTGAATGAGATTACCATAGAAGCTCTTTTGGGCAAGCTCAAATCTTATGAGCTGCTCATTAAGAACAGAGAAGAAGAGCAGAAGGCTGCCTCACCAGACACAAGAAAAGAGAAGACAATAGCCTTCAAAGCAACTGAAGATCAGCCTGAATACAAAGTCACAGGCAATGATGAACTGTTCAGTCTGTTGGCCAAAAGATTCTACAAAATGGCCAGAAAGGACTTCAGAAAGAGATCATACAAGTAGCATGATAAGCCAAGGTATGATAAGTCAAATAATAAGGAAATTGTTTGATTTGGTTGCAGGAAACCAGGGCACATTGTACCTGACTGTCCAGAAAACAAAAACAAGGACAGAAGGGACAAGAAAGAAAGAAAAAAGGAGAAAGACTTCAAGAGGAATGGCAATGGCAAACCCTCCTCAAGCAAAAACAAACACACAAGGAAGGGATTTGTTGCTGAATCCTGGAGTGAAACTGAAGAGGAATCAGAAGCCTCATCCAGCTCCAGTGATGATGAAGATGATGCAGAATAGAAGGAGTTCTGCATGATGGCAATCAATGCCTCACAACATAATTCAGATGAAGAAGACTCAGAGTCAGATTCAGAGACTCAACTTGAAGAAGACCAGGTAATTAGTTCATTTGATTTCAATTTAGAGGACTTTAAATCTGAGTTTAAAGCATTATGTTTAGCCTTACTAAAATCTGAGAAAGAAATTATCTCTCTCAGAAATCACTTATCTGAACATAATACCTTAAAGTCAGAAAACCTCAAACTCTCTCAGGAGTTGGAGTGCTGTAGGGAGCAGATAGCTTCACTGAAAGGTGAGCTATCTGAGGCCAAGAAGCTTGAAGAATCCCTTAATGGGAGAAGTATCAAGCTGATGGACATTACAAGCACAGTGAACTCCAGATTTAATAGTACACTGGGCTTGGGTGCTTCATCCAGCCAACCTATAGTTCTAACAACCCCAATCAAGTTCATTTCTGATAAAGGGAAGGGAGTTATAGAGGTAGCTAGGAAAAATTCTGATATGCCTAAGAAAACTAAGTTCCAGCAGAAATCGTCGAACGGAGCTCGACGATCGCCTAACGCAGATCGACGATCTCAGGCAAAATCGTCGAACTCAGGTCGACGATCTCAAATTCCTGAACTCTGCCACTTTCGACTGTCTAACGGAGCTCGACGATCTGACCCAAGATCGTCGAACGCAGCTCCACGATCGTCGAACAGAGATTAGAGCTCTGGAAATTCCTTCAAGGGCAAATCAAAATCCAATCCTAGGGGTCCTTCATCCCAAATCTTTAACCCTTATACTGAATGGATAATACCTCCAAGGAGATATCATCCTAAAGGTTATAAGAGTCAACCTGGGATGTCTTTCATTTCTGAGTTTAAAGATTATTAACCTAGGGCCAAGATAAACTAGGTCAAAAACAAATGAAATATTTTATGTGCAGGTGAAGATCTATCCAACATCAAACCAGCAATGCTACTTGGATAGTGTCTGCTCAAAGCACATGACAGGAAACAAGGACAACCTCACATCCTTTAAAGCCAAGCTTGGACCCAAAGTTATTTTTGGTGACTCAAACTTTGGACAAACTAAAAGATATGGTGCAGTCCAGATTGGGACAGTGACATTCAAGAAGGTAGCTTATGTGGAAGGACTGAAGCATAATTTGATAAGCATCAGTCAGCTATGTGATGAAGGCTACCAGGTGACTTTCAGCAAAGCTTTATGCAAGATCAAGTCAGAGGACAATACAACTGTGCTGACAGGTAAAATGAAAGGTAACATCTATCTAGTAGATTTTCTTTAACAGATGTAGACATTTGCCTATTCAATTCTGTTTGTAGACCTAATATTTTATGGCATAAGAGACTAGGACATTTGAACCTTAGAACTATTGCTAGGCTATCCAAGGACAACCTTGTTAGAGGACTACCTTCTGGCCCCTACAAGAAGGAAGGACTCTGCAGGGCTTGTCAATTAGGCAAGCAAACTAAAAATAGTTTTAAGTCACTTAATAAGAGTGATTCACCTAGAATATTGTATCTGTTACACATGGATCTTTTTGGACCCATTACCGTACAAAGCCTAGGAGGGAAATCTTACACCTTAGTAGTTGTAGATGACTTCTCTAGATTCACATGAGTGTTCTTTCTGAGGAAGAAGTCTGATAACTTTAAGTGTTTGACAGAGTTTCTCAAATGTATACAGATTGAGTTCAATACTCACATAGCCCTGATCAGAAGTGATCATGGGACAGAGTTTGATTCTCTTCTTATGCAAGAGTTCTGTTAGAGTGAAGGGATCAGACTTACTTTCTCAGCTCCTAGAACTCCTCAACAAAATGGGGTAGCTGAAAGGAAAAATAGAACCATTATTGATTCTGCCACTACATTGTTGTCAGATGCTCACCTTCCTCTCTCTTTTTGGGCAGAGGCAGTGAACACCTCCAACTATGTGCTGAATAGAAGTTTGATACATAAACTAAAGGGAAAGACTCCCTATGAATTACTCAAAGGGAAGAAACCTAAAGTTGATTTTTTTAGATTTTTTGGTTGTATTTGTTATATACATAATAATGACAAGAGATATTTAGCAAAATTTCAAGCTAAAGCTGATGAAGGAGTGTTTTTGGGATACTCCATGATCAGTAAGGCTTATAGGGTGTATAATAAATCATCTCTAAAAATTGAGGAATCTGTTCATATATCATTTGATGAATCTAACATGTCTTTCAAGGAGAAGAACACTTCTACCATAGAACCTTTGTAGGAACATTCTCTTGTTGAAGACTTGATCAAGTTACATGTTACTTAAAAAGAGGAAAGCAGTGAAGATGAAGAAAGCATTCAATATATTGAAGAGAAACAACTTGAATAGCCAGTTGTTGTACCACAAGAGGAAACAACAACACAAGTTGGTGAACAATAAACACCCCCTGTTGATTTAGTAACATCAAGAGACCATCCAATTTCCCAAATAATTGGAGACATCTCAGCTGGTGTGCAAACCAGAAATTAGGTCAACCAAAACCTGTTGCACACTTGCTTCCTATCTCAAATTGAACCTCAGTCCATTCAAGATGTAGAGCAAGATCCACACTGGATCATTGCAATGCAAGAAGAGTTGCATCAATTTGAAAGGAACAAATTTTGGGAACTAGTGCCAAAGCCCTGGATCACTCCATTGTTGGAACAAAGTGGGTGTTAAGAAACAAATTGGATGATCAAGGAGTAATTATAAGGAACAAGGCAAGGCTAGTTGCTCAGGGATATTTTCAAGAAGAAGGCATAGACTATGACCAAACTTTTGCACCAGTTGCAAGATTGGAAGCCATCAGAATATTCTTAGCTTATGCAGTACACAAAGGCTTCAAGGTATATCAGATGAATGTCAAAAGTGCATTTCAAAATATAGACATCAAAGAAGAAGTATATGTCAGACAACCTCTAGGTTTTATCTCTCCAACTTATCCTGATTATGTTTTTAAGTTGAACAAAGCATTATATGGTCTCAAGCAAGATCCTAGAGCATGCTATGAGACCCTAGCATGCTTCCTTCTACAAAATGGATTTATAAGGGGTAGAGTAGACCAAACTCTTTTCATTAGAACCCATAAGTCCCATACCGTACTAGTACAGATTTATGTAGATGATATTATTTTTGGGTCTACTGATTCAAAATTGTGCAGAAGGTTCTCCAACCTAATGCATTCTAAATTTGAAATGAGTAGCATGGGTGAGCTATCCTTCTTTCTAGGATTGCAAGTCAAACAACATGTTGAAGGCATCTTTATTTCTCAAACCAAGTATGCAAATGAATTGGTTAAGAAATTTGGTATGTCTGAAGCATCTTGCATGAAAACACATATTCCTACTAATGCTGTATTAGATGTTGATGAACATGGGAAACCTGTTGATCAGACAACATATAGAGCAATGATTGGCTCTTTACTGTACCTTACAGCTAGTAGACCAGATATAAAGTTTGCTACATGTATATGTGCTAGGTTCTAAGTAAGCCCTAGAGAGTCACACCTAACACTAATAAAGAGGATTCTCAGGTATGTTAAAAGTTGTAGAAATCTAGGTCTCTGGTATCCAAAAGATTCAGCATTTGAATTAACTGGATTTTCTAATACTGATTATGTTGGATGCAGAATTGACAGGAAAAGCACCAGTGGAACTTGTCAGTTCCTTGGTGACAGACTTGTCTCTTGGTTTTGTAAGAAACAAACTTCTGTGTCAACTTCAACTGCTGAAGCTGAATAAATGGCTACAGGCAGTTGTTGTTCACAAATATTGTGGATTCAAAACCAACTCCTAGACTATGGCTACAACTTAGAGAAGTCTAAAATCTTTTATGATAACACCAGTGTTATTTCTATAGCTCAAAATCCAGTCCTCCATAGTAGGACAAAACACATAGATATTAGACATCACTTCTTAAGGGATAATGTTGAGAAGAATAAAATTGAACTTCAATATATCCCAACTGATTTATAAAGGGGAGATATTTTCACCAAGCCCTTGGATGAAAAGAAACACACATTCTTCCTAAATCAGTTAGGAATGTTAGATGGAGGAAGTCTAAAATAATATCCAAGATTTTAAAAGTTTAAAAATTGACCAAGACTAGACAAACATCTTGATTTTTCTTAGTGTCTAGAGTGTTTTTCTGGTCTCTGAACTACGCTCGACGATTTTCCTCCAGATCGTCGAACGGAGATCGACGATTTCCAAAATCATCGACCTGAGTTCAGCATTTCTCAGATAGTATGACCTATCTCTTCCAGTCAACGATCGTCGAACGGCACTCGATGATTTTATTCTCTGAACGATCGTCGAACAGAGCTCGACGCTCTCCAATATTGTCGAACGGAGATCGACGATATTGAAGACTCTTCAGATTCCTTTAGTAGCCCCGATCGTCGAACTGAGTTCAACGATCTTTCCTTTTCTGCGTCGAACCCTAATATAAAATTCATTTTTCGCCATCGTTCTCCTTTTGCGCTTTCGATTTCTCTGCAAAAATTCTCTTTCCCTCCAAACATCTCTACACTTGGTCGTTTTGTTTGTTGATTTTTGAGGTAACCATGGCCTTTTTTGTTGCTGTTCTTGCCGCAATGAAATTCGATGCCGGATTTGACATTGACATGGAGTCCTTCAGCACTACTAATCAAGTCTTTCAAGATATTTTGGAACTCTTCAAGGAGCAGAAACTTGCTACCATTATGACCAGCAGAATCAAGCTGGCTGCTGATGAGATTAAGGAGTGGGTCTACACTGCCCACAACCAAGATCAAAACACAATAGTTGGTTCAATTTCTGGAACCCAGGTACCCTTGGCTCCAACCATTCTGACAGAAGTTTTTGAGTTAAGTTCTGGTAGAGATTCTGCTGATCTGTCTGGAGAGGAATTTGCTGATCTGCTTGCAAGAATGGGTCACTCTGAGGCTAACCCTAGCAAGCTGCTGAAAAAGAACCTAGTTGTGGAATACAGGTTCTTGGCTGATGTAGTAGGCAATGTTTTGCTGGCCAAGCACTCAGCACATGATACTATTTCTAGGTATCAGCTGTGCTTGATGGGAGCCATTGTGGACAAGAAACAGTTGAACTGGGGAGAGGTCTTCTTTGACCTGATTAAAAAGAAAATCAATAAAAAATTTTTGAATTTTGGGAGGATCCTAGGGCTCTTCCTTCAGAACAGATGCCCTACTCTGCTTGTTTCTTCTGGGATACATATTAATGCTTCCAAGAGATTGTCCTGTGCCCTATTTGGTAAATGGGACAGGCGGATAACAAAGCCCAGCAGGCCCTCTTCAAGCACACCTTCAGGCACCAGGACTGTAATAGTCACTTCCCCTCAAGTCTCTGCCCCTGCAGATGACTTGCATGCTGCTGCTTCTCCTCCTCCTACTCCAATTCCATCTACTCCAGTTCCATCCACCATTCAAACTCCATCCACAATCATCATTTCCAGCCCTTCTCTAACATCAATACCATCTCCAATTCCTACACTTTCAATCACAGAGGAAATCTTTCATCCATTATATTCCTACCCTCAACCAGACATTACCACATCCTCCACCATTCCATCCTTCAGTCTTCTTGATGATTCCTTCATGGATGACTCACCCTCATCTCCTCCTGAGCTACCGTCCTCATCAACATCTTACCAGGAACTTCTGCAAGAAATTATTGATCAACCCACCTTCACACCCTCTATCTCAATCCCACTGTCTTCCATTTCCACATTACCCACACCTCAACCATCACTTCCCCCATACACCAGCTCTCCACCACCATCACCAATTGCTCATCCATCCCTCTCTACCTCTGCTCCAGTCACTGCTGAGCAAGTAGACATTCCTGCCCTAGCTGACCAGTTATATGAACTGCTAGCCCCCAGGCTATCTCTTCTATTGGAGACCTCCTTGGCTCCATTACTTCAGTCAGTGGCAGCTCTTTCTGCCAGGCTATCCTCCCTATTTCCTCAGGCAATCCCTTCATCAGTGTGCCTTGATCCAGCATTCTCTGCATCCAGGCAGGGGGAGATGCCTAATGAAGTGGTGAGATTGCCTGCTACTGCTGCTTCCCCAACTTTAGCTCCAGTTCCTCCTCCAGTTGCTGTCTTTTCAGTAGACCTCAGGTCTCTGCTCTCAGTGTTTGATTCAGCTTATTTTAGTTGTCTTCCAGAGAGAGTTGCTATCCACCCATCAGAGGATTTGTCCAAGGCCATTGTTCCCTTCTCTAGCTGTGACATCAACATTATTCATTCATTCATAAATACAGTTTTTACTGCTGAGCTGTCTGGTTCCACTGATGCTGCTGCCCCTCCTGCTGCTGATATTGTTGATGTTTCTGTTGCTGCTGCTGTTATTGTTGATACTGCTGATGAGTTAATCTCTAAGGATATGCAGATGACAGAGGCATATGAATTTGAGCCTGCTGCTATTGCTGACGATATTGATGCTACTGAACCTATTATATCTGAAACTGCTGTTGGTGGTATTGTTGTATCTGAAAATGTTTTATCTGAATCTGTTGCTGCTCCAGCTGTTACCGTTAGTACTGCTGTTATACCTTCTAAGAGTGTTGCTCCAGAAAACCTTGTGTTTGTTGTTACAACTGCTGCTACAACTTCTGTTGCTATTAGTGCTGTATCTGCTGCTGTCACCACTGCTGTTTCATCTGCTCCAACTCAACTTCAGAAAGAATATATGAAAAAGATTGATGCTCTATATGATGAGCAAAGTTCTGAAAGTGATGAATTCAGGACTGATTCTGATGACTCCTCTGCCACTATTGCCAGGAAGAGAAAGGCAAACAGCAAAGCCATGAAAAGAGTGCCTCCAGCCAAAGTCAAGGACACTAATGACATTCCATATTACATTCTTCATGACTGCCCCATAACTGAGCATTGGATGCAATACTCCAAGAACCAACTTAAATCCATGAAGAAGAAGAGGAAGTATGAGAAAGCATCTTCCCAGTTTCATCATTCTCATCCTCCTCCACCACCTCCTCCTGATGCTGGTGCAGGTGGAAGCTCAGCTGCTCAACCTCATGCTAAAAGCCAAACCTCTTATCAGCCTCATGCAAGATCCTATCATAGTGGAAGCCAGTCCAGGGGTTCTCAATCTAGAAGAGGAAACTATAGAGGAAATCAAAGGGAATTCCAGGTTTATTCAAAAGGTTATTCAAGGAAACATCCTTACTCCAGGGATGGACAAGCCTCATCAGACACAACATCAGGTCCTTTTCCCTACAAGTTAAAAGAAGTAGTCTCCTCCAGAGCTCCTCAAGATAATCCATCCAACAGATATGAGCCACCAGTGCCCTTTGAAGATCCTGAAAATAACCAAACTGCTTGGACTGCCAGGATGAAAGAGCTTACTGCACTGGATCAAATTAAGAAAGCTAAAGAGCAAGGCAGAGATTCTTCCAACATTACTACTTTGTCTGAACAAAGAAAGAAAGAACTGGAAAGATATGGCTCAAGCAAATTCTTTGACTCTGATAGATATGTGGAGCTGCATCCTGAAGCTGCAGTTCCAAGGCCCAAACAACAAACCCTTTAGGTGCAGCAGATGACAGAAGGTCAAAGAAAAAACTCTCAATCCTAATAGAGAAATCAAACTTATAAAGAGCAAGGAGAAATAATAACTATGTAAGGTGACAATCATTCTGATTTCTGATTATTGTCTGGGATAATATATATCTGTGGTTCTGCAATGTCCTGCTTATTGCATTTTTGTATTGTTGCTTTGTATGTTGTTATTTAAAGTTTTCCAAATTCTGTAAATAGTAACCCTAACCCAAATAGGGGGAGATTGTTGGAACACCCTATTACTAATTTGGGTCAGGATCACTATGTCTTTAGGAAACCTTTTTTGACCTCCTGTATAGCTCTAAAGGTCAACTACAATTGAGTCTAAGAGTTAGTACTTAGGTTTGGAAGCTGCCCTCAAGACCAAGGATTTTCAGTTTGGAGACTAAGTCATATCGTCAAGCTCAGTAAGACGAATCATCGAACTCCAATCGATGATCGTCTAGCTCAACTTCGACAGATCATCAAACTCCATTCGACGATCGCTGAGCTCAACTTCAACAAATCGTCGAACTCCATTCGACGATCTGCAAGCTCAGTTCGACGATCTTGACTCAGTATTGATTCTCTATCTCTGAGCTCAGTTCGACGATAGTTGAGCTCAGATCGACGATCTCTGTTGCTGTATAAGTCCAAATCGCTGAGCTCAGTTCGACGATAATAGAGCTCAGTTCGACGATTTTCTGAAGAATTCAATGTTTTTTAAGATTCAAATTCAGAACAGTTAAGGAGTTATTCAGCAATTAATTCAGAAGATTTTCTACCGTTTTCATTTATTCTGGACTAAGTTTCAAGGGATTATCAAGGAATGTTTCTTTGGACTTTCCCCCAGAAGACATTTGCAATTAAGGATGCAATTAATGACAGGCCAACGGCTATTCTTGACAGAGGATGATTTTCTATTCAGAACTAGGGGAATAAAACTAAATTTTTTTTTGAATCTATCATGAGAGATAACACAGATAAGCAGAACAAGAAGAAAAAGAACAAAACATTCTCTGCTACAGCATTCTCTGAACAACATCTTTCTCAACACCAACTGTTCACAAGAGAAAGTGTTGTAGACATTCTCTGTCTCAAAGAATTCACACAAGAACACACACCAAAGGAGATTAACCTTCTAAAACCTTCAGATCTCTTGTGATTCAAGTGTTCAAGGCCAACATAATTCAAAGACTCCAGACACCTAACATTTCAGCTGTTGCTGAAATTATCATTTGCTGGTGATCAACCTCTGAAGGCCTATCACCCTACAGCAAAGCTTCATTTCCTGAACATCTCAAGAACTCAGGGGGAGCTTTTACAACATCAAATCCACATAGTCTTCTCAGTTGCTCTGAGAAAGAGAAGACTTCCATAACTCTCTCATCCTCATCTTTGTAAAGGGTTTTTCAAACTCCCTTCAAAAATTTGTGCTTGGTTTTTGAGTACCTTGTCAAAAGCTCATTGGTGGCAAGACAACTGATCAAAAAATCTGATTTGGTTTTTGAGCACCTTATCAAAAGCTCATTAGTGCTCAGGACACCTGATCAACTTATCCTGCAGTGGATTCCTACCTAGGGTGGTAGAAGAGTGGATGTACCCAAGTTTAGGGGAACCACTATAGCTCATTGTGTCTTCTGGCTTGCTTGTCTTTATTTTTGTTTCTGGCTGTAATTGATCTGTGATTAGTTTAGATCTGTGATTAATTTCCGTTGTAGGTTATTTTGTGATTAGATTTAATAGTTGCTTCCCTGTTCACTCAGATTACAACAATTGTTGTAAAAAGTTTTCAAGCACCATATACTCTATTCACCCCCCTCTAGAGTATATCAGATCTAGCTGCACTTTCATTTAATAGTAGTAGAGTGGAGAAGTGTTACCATTTCTCCAGCCTGTGGAGAATTACTTACTCCCTCATGCATGTTGCAATCCTTACTGTTCCACTTTGTTGTACTTCTCAGCCCTTGACTTCTTTCCTCCCCCTTTTTTACTTCTACAATAGGGAGCATACTGATAGGTTGTTCTCCCCCTATCTATCTCAGCTGTTGGGCTAGCTCCCCTCAACAGTTGCACACCATCTTCAGTATCTGGAGGAAGAGCTTGTTCTACCTGCAAAATAAACAATGGAGTATATGGTAGAAGAGATAATTGAAGCTACACAAGATTCAACATGCCCAATTCCAATTTGAAGGTGTTGAGCTTAGCTTCATCTAGTGGCTTAGTGAAGATATCAGCCACTTGCTTGTCTATGGAGACAAACTCAAGGGGGATGTCTTTCCTTTACACATGTTCTCTAATGAAATGATACCTAATTTCTATATACTTAGTCATGCAATGGGATACAAGATTCCTAGCCATAGAAATTGCACTAGTAGAATCGCAAAAGAGTGGAGTTCTACTTATCAGAACATTGTAGTCCTGAAGTTGATGCTAAATCCACAACAACTACGCACAGCAGCTTCCAGCTGAAATATAACCTGACTCTACTGTTGAGATTGCAACACTTATCTGTTTCTTGCTGCTCCAAGATACAAGCCTTCCACCTAGAAATTGATAGGAGTCTGAAGTGCTCTTCCTGTCCTCCTTGCAGCCTGCAAAATCTGCATCTGAATAGCCAGTTAGTTCAAATTCCCTATTCCTGGGGTACCATAGGACAAGATCAGGGGTGCCCTTAAGATATCTCAAGATTCTTTTCGCAACATGAAGGATGGTATGAAAGATACCACCCCTGGTTAGACTGTTTGACTCTAGAGGGGGGCGGGTTAATAGAGTATTTTAAAATCTTATTAAAAAAATTTTCATAGTTAAAATAGTGATACTTATATGTGTAAATAGATAGGTGCAAAAATAAAACTAAGCTAAACAGCGGGCGGCACACAGTAAAGAATAAGTTAACATCACAGACAACAAAAGAATTTTATAGTGGTTCCCCTAAAACTTAGTTACATCCACTCTTCTACTACCCTGGTAGGAATCCACTCAGGTTTTTGATCAGGTGCCCTGCCACCAATCAGGTTTTTACTCAGGTGCCCGTCACCACAAGATCTGCTTCAGGTAGATCAGGAAACCCTTCAGGCTTTTGATCAGGTGCCCAAAAAAATATCAAGTATTTTGATCAGGAGACTTGTAACCGAGTGTTTAACTTTTGAAGGGAGCTAGAACCATGTGTACAGTGGGGTGAAAAAATAAAACTATATGTTGTGTTCTCTTTTCCCAAAACAACTAAGAAGACTTGTGGATCATTGATGGTGTCAAAGCTCCCCCTGAGATGAAGTACTGTTCAGGAAGATTGAGAGCTTTGCAGGGTGAGTAGGTCTTATAAAACTTTTTCCAGAAGGCTATAGAGAGATTGAAGTTGATTGTCTCTTGGAAGCTTGTTGGAAGGAGAACACTTGATGAAGACAGAGAAGAATTTTCTATGGGTTCAACTACTCCTTCTGTCGACTGAAAGAGAAAACTCTTTTATATATCTCTGTTTAATTCTCCTTTGAATTTTGAAATCCTTTTTCATTAAATGCTGACTGCCTGGAGAATGAAATGTGGCTGGAGAGAATATCTACATTAATGAATTTCCCCAACTGTCCCATTAAAAACAACAAGTAATATTCCTAATGAATACGATAATCAATGCTGCCACTAACGACCATATTGAGAGAATATAAGCATTAATTATTCAGGAATTGTAGCTATAGAATAAGGACAAAATGAGGGAAAATTCCAAGTCTGGAACTGCATAGTAATCGTCGACCAGAGAACAGATTTTGTCGACCAAAGATCAAAGTTCGTCGAGCTGAGAAATCATGTTCATCGACCTGAGAAAGTTTGTTCGTCGACCTGAAAACCAAGTTCGTCGACCTGAGATCAACTAACTGCTTTCCGTGAAAAACTTCCCAATTCTATGCTCTAAGGTCGTCGAGCTGATAAAATAACTTCGTCGACTTGAGTTCAGAGAAAGTATTCTGGACTAAATGAGTTGAAGTTGAACTTCCAGAATTCGTCAACCTGAGCTTGAATATCGTTGAGCTGAACTCAGAGAATTGACTATGAGTTTGCCGAGTGGAGCACGACTTTCGCCGAGTTGAGTTCGACGAATGTCGAACTAACTTTTCTGAACTTGATTTTCTTCTAAGTCTGAGTCTTCTGCAGTCTTCGGTTGGCTCGTCCATGCAAGGTTGAATCTAAGGACTTAGCCTAACCTCTAGGACAGAGATATGACCCTGGTTATACATGTTGGATCAATTATCCTTGTTAGTGAACCAAGCCCAAATCAAACTAGGGATCCAACAATCTCCCCCTATTTGGGTGAGGTCACTAATACAAATGAAATGAAAACATTCACAAAGCAGAAAAATATATCTGGCAGAAAAAAAATGAAAAATACAGCAGATATTTACAAAGTAGTTTTGTGATAGTTCATATATAAAGAGTTTTAGAAAAACAAAGACTAAACAGAAAATTCTCATTTCTTTTTCTTCATCTTCTCCTTTTGCTTGTCCTCTTTTTCTTTGTCAAAAGGCTGTGTAAACTTGATTTCCCTATTTGGATTAGTTGCTTACTTCTTGGACATTTTCATATCAGCTGCTCCAATAATATTTAGAGATGTAGCTCTAGGCACAATAGCATCTGGATGTAGATTCATATAAGCATCTACATTAAAGAATTTGTTAACTTTGTCATACCTTTTTAATTCTTCTTTTCTGTATTTGGACATTGTAAAATACTGGGAAGGATCTTTTCCTTCAGCTTTAGCTTTGTTTATCATTGAAAGTCCAACAAGTTCTTGGAACCTGTCCATTCAGGCAGTTGTCTCAGACTCTAGATCCGAAAAGGGAATGGGTGGAGACTATGGCCTTTTAGGACTGTCAGCTTTTTGTGGTTCAGGAGCTTGTTGTTGCTGTTGTTGATGATGTTATTGTTGTTGCTGTTGTTGAGGTTGTTTATGTTGTTGTCTGCTTGAAGAGTACCTCTGCTGGCTGCTTCCTTGAAATGATGAGGATCTACCTTGATGTCTGTAGTAGGTTTGAGCATATGAGGTAGGCCTCTAAGAAGTATTGCCTGAAGCACCAGCTGTAGGTGGAGGAGGAGGAGGAGGAGGACCTTTCCCGTGCCTCTGAGGAGGAGGAGGAGAGTATCTCCTACTTTTCTTCTTTGCTTTCTGCTCATTTTTAGAAAGTCACATCCAAGCTGGCATGTCAGGGTATGGAGTGATGTTCCGCAGAATATAATGAGTATCATGAGTGGGATTTGTCTTGGGAGCAGTAATTGGAGGAGCCTTTCTTTTCTTTGAAACTTTCTTCTTAGCAGGGGGACTATCATCAGAATCATCAATATCATCATCATCTTTATCAGAGTAGGATCCCTGAGTATTATCATATAAATCATCTAGAGCATTCAGAAGATCTTTGTCAATTTGCTTTTCAGCCTGAGGCTGTACTGGAGGTTCTGGAGCTGGAGCAACTGTTTCAGGGATAGGTTCAGCAATTGATACATTTTCTGCTTCTATATCTGCCATGATTATCCTATCCAAATCAGGAAGAGGACTGTCATCCATATTATTAGTGGGAGCTGAGACAGCCTCTGGAGAAGAAATTTCCTTGGGAGCTGATATTATTTGACTCTCAGTAACTGCAAAAATGTCCTTAAGTTGCTTGGCAACTGTGAGACTTACTGGTGCTGTATATGGTACAATAGCCAAGGAGGGCTTTAGGCAAACAATTGGAAGAGAATTTAAATAAATTGTATCAAAAGAATTTTACAAACTAAACAAATCAACTGTGGGATGAACAATGCAATCACCAACAGTGATTTCTTATGTAGTCTCTATAGTTGTATCTGTGCAGAGCATACCAATATCTGTAACTGTTGTATCTGTAACCATATAGATTTCTGTATCTGTTTCTTTTATTGCTGCTGTTGAAACTGGAGTTGCTTCTTCACTGAGCGTCTCCCCCAGCCTGATTTCAGTGGCAGCTGGAATCATACCCCTAGTAGAAGAAGTAGGGATAGAGGAAGCAGCAAAGAGAGCAGCAAGAGAAGAAATAGAATTTGCAAGAGGTGTAATAGCCTCTACAATAAGAGTCATAATCACTGAAGTGATGTGCTCCAGGATGGTGGACAGGGTTGGAGAAACAATATCCATAAACTCAGGCGGAGTTTGAGTGGATACAGAGGGTGGTGCAGAAGGAGTGACATCTGGTATGATGTCATCCTGCGGAGATGATCTGGCAGGGGATGTTGTTGGACTGGGAAGGTCATGGATAGGTGAGGTGGGTGTAGATGGTAAGGTGGTGAGCAGATTGAAGGTGGGAAATGACAATAATGATTCAGTGTGAATATCTTGTAGGTGGGATGGTAGTGGAGATTGAGGAGGTGAGATATGTTGTGGAGATTGAGGAGGTGTTGGCAGATTTGTTGATGAAGGAATTCAAATAGCTGCTGGTTGCAGAGGAGGAAGGGATGAAGGCTTGGTAGATGGAGGAGTTATTGTTGGAAGAGATGTTGTTGAAGGAGGTGGTGGAGGAGGAACTTCTTCAACACTAGGGTGGGGAGTGGCTGTTATAGCTCTGGTGCCCTCAGAAGGCTTGGAGGAGGAGGAAGCCTGGGATGAATTTGTAATTCTTCTCTCCCATCTGCCAAACATGGCAGAGGTTAGCCGTTTGGTGTCATTTATGAACAATGTTATGGAAACCAGATGTTCAGATGCCTTTTCCTGCAGAAAAATCCCCAGAACCCGTCCAAAGTAGACCTCTTTCTTGTTATTCTTCTTTTTAATCAGATCAAACAACAACTTACCCCAGTTTATTCCGTTCTTATCAACCAAGGCACCCATCACCAATAACTGGTGCCTGGTGATGTAGTCATGTGCTGTATGTTTGCCCAGCAACACCTTCCCGACTACATCTACTAAGAACTTGTATTCAGTAGATAAGTTCTTCTTCAAAAGTTGTTAGGGTTATCTCCAGAATGACCCATTTTGATTAACATATTATTATATTTCTCAGAGTCCATTTCTATCTCATCAGCACCATTCAGTAGACTGAAAATGTCGGTTAGTACAGTAGGAGAGACGGAAACTTAATTAACAGAAATTGTTCCTGTCATATTATCTTGAGATGTTGAATAAGTAAAGACCCATTCTTTGATTTCTGTTATTGCAATCTTGATTCTAAGTGTCATGAACTGCTTCAGATGTTGATCTTCAAATAACTTCAGAATTTCTACAAAGATTGTGTTGGAATGCTGAAATGAGTCGAAATCAATATTGAAGCCCATATCAAATTTAATTGTTGAAAGAGCGCTGACTGGAATCGCCATAAGTTCACCTATAAGAGAGAAACAAAGATCTAGTGCAAAGGTACTGAAAGTGCGGGACAGAGGTCGAAGAAAACCTAGACATAAGGTTTTCAGAAAATGAACCGCCATACTCAGTTCGACGAAAAAAGAAAAGATTTTTTATCTAAGTTCGACGAAGTATTTTAATAGAAAATGAGTTCGTTGATCTCAGTCTGAAGAAGACGAATAAATTATCGATCTCAGTTCGACGATAAATTGACTGAAGCAGGGATCGTCGATCTCCGTTCGACGAAAACTATTACAATATATAGTTGAATTATTTAAGTTGTATTAATAATCTAGTTGTTGGTTTTGTATCCACAAAACTTGTGAGCAACAACTACAAGCAGCTATATATTCTGCTTCTTTAGTAGATGTGGACACAGAGGTTTGTTTTTTACAGAACCAGGACACTAGCCTATCACCAAGGAACTGACATGTTCCTATTGTGCTTTTTCTGTCCACTCTACATCCAACATAGTCAGCATCTGAAAATCCAGTTAAGTCAAATTCTGACTCTGATGGATATAGAAGTCCCAGATTTGGGCAACCCTTTATATATCTCAAAATTATTTTTAGCAAAACATAGTGAGATTCTTTAGGGTTCACTTGGAACCTAGCACAAATGCATGTAGCAAACATGATGTCTGGCCTACTTGCTGTGAGATTTAATAAGCACCCAACAATGACCCTATATAACTTCTGATCAATATATTTTCCATGCTCATTAGAATCTATCACAAAATTTTGCAGCCATGGGTGTCTTCATTGTTGAGGCATCACACATCCAAAATCTCTTAATAAGCTCCTTAACATATTTAGATTGGGAGATGAAGATACCATCAAATGATTTTTTCACATGGAGACCAAGGAAATATGAAAGTTCACCCATGCTACTCATCTCAAACTTTGAATACATAAGGTTAGAGAACCTTTTGCATAGTTTGGGATCAGTTGAGCCAAAGATTATATCATCTACATAAATTTATACTAATAAGATTTTATCTTTATGATGCTTAATAAAAAGAGTCCTATCTACAATGCCTTTAGAAAATTTATGCTCTAACAAGAAGCTAGCTAAGGTCTCACACCAAGCTCTTGGCGCTTGCTTTAAACCATAGAGAGCTTTATGCAATCTAAAGATATAAGAGGTATAGGTTGGGGAGATAAAACCTGATGGTTGCTCCACATATACTTCTTCTTTGAGTTCTCCATTTAGAAAAGCACTTTTAACATCCATTTGATAGACTTTGAACTTTTTGAATACAACATATGCAAGGAAGATTCTTATAGCCTCAAGCCTTGTAACAGGAGCAAATGTCTGATCATAGTCAATGCCTTCCTCCTTCCTATAGCCTTGAGCTACTAGCCTTGCCTTGTTCCTCATAATGTTGCCTTTTGCATCCAACTTATTTCTGAATACCCATTTGGTTCCAATGACTAGGTAGTCTTTGGGTCTAGGAACCAATTCCAAAACTCTACATCTCTTAAATTGATTGAGCTCCTCTTACATTACAATGATCTAGTGGGATCTTGTCCTGTATCTTTAATGGATTGGGTCTCATGTTAATAGAGGAAAAAAGCAAACATCAAGTCAGGGTTGACTTGATGCCTTGTTTGCACACCAGCTGAAATGTCTCCAATCACTTGAGATCTAGGGTGATCTCTAAGTGTGACAAAATCAGTAGGAGGAGCTGGTTAGGCAACATCTTGGGGAATAAATTCCTCTTGTGGAATTTCATTAGCTATTGGATAGGGTTCAGTCACCTCTATACTTTCTTCTTCACTTTCTTTTTCAACTTGTGGAGAGGGATGTATTGGAACCTCTTGGTTGAGGCTTAGATCATCCAATCTCCCACACAAGTGAGGTACCTGCAAAGTGCTGTTGGCAAAAATTTCTTTCTCCTTATAAGACATGTTAGCTTCATCAAAAGTCATATGTATAGATTCTTCAATTTTTAAGGTAGATTTATTAAACACCCTATATGCTTTGCTGACTTGGGAATATCCTAAAAAAATTCCCTCTTCAGCCTTAGCTTCAAACTTTCTAGTATATTTCTTATCATTGATATGAATATAACATATGCAACCAAATATTTTAAAATTTATGATTTTAGATTTCTTCCCTTTACGTAATTCATAGGGGGTCTTATTCTTAAATTTATGTATTAAACTTCTATTCAGTACATAGTTTGTTGTGCTCACAACCTCTACCCAAAAGGATAGGGGCACGTAAGCATTTGCAAGTAATGTGCAGACAACTTCAATTAGGGTTCTATTTTTCCTTTCAGCTACCCCATTTTGTTGAGGAGTTCTAAGAGCTAAGAAGCAATGTCTGATACCTTCCTTCTCACAGAACACATGAATAAGAAGAGACTCAAACTCAGTACCATGATCACTTTGATCAATGCAACTTGAGTAGAGTACTCAATCTGTATGGTCTTGAGAAAATCTGTAAGAACCTTGAATGTATCTGACTTATATCTCAGAAAGAACACCTAAGAGACTCTTAAGAAGTCATCTACAATAACTAGAGCATAAGATTTCCCTCCTAGGATGTGTACAACAATTGGTCCAAAAAGGTCCATGTGTAGCAGGTACAAGATCCTAGGTGAATCACTCTTATTAATTGATTTAAAGCTCGATTTAGTTTGCTTGCCTAATTGACAAGCCTTGCAGAGGCCATCCTTCTTGTTGGCACCAGAAGGCAATCCCCTAACAAGGTTGTCTTTAGATAACCTAACAATATTTTTCATATTAACATGTTCTAATCTTTTACGCCATAAATCATTTTTATTGCTAACAAGATTAAGTAAACATATATTTGATGTTGTAGAAAGAAAATCAACTAGATATATGTTGCCTTGTTTATTTCCAAATAAAATAGTTTGGTTTTCTTTAGTAGAAATAATACAAGAGGTGGAGTTAAAATATTCATGATAACCTTCATCACATGATTGACTTATGGAGATAAGGTTATGTTACAGTCTACTTACATATGTAACCTTTTTGTAAGTAACTGCTCCAATCTTAACTTCTCCAAAGCCTTCAGACTGACCACAATTTGAGTCACCAAAGATCACCTATGGTCCTAGCTCGGACTTGTAATTATTTAGGTTGTCCTTGCTACCAGTCATATACTTGGAGCATCCATTGTCCAGATACCTTTGTTGATTTAAAGCTGGACAACACTTTACCTGCAAAGTAAAAAATTAGTGTTTCTTGACCCAGATTACCTTGGGCCCTTTATTTTTCTGATATGAAAAACGGGATATAACAAAAAATTTAGGTTGAGATTTATATCCTAAGGGATGGTATCTCCTAGGTGGAATTTCCAAATTAGCAAATGGGTTAACAGGTTTCCTAGGTTGATTAAAATTAATGTTAAAGTTATGATTTTTGTTAAGTCTGACTGGGTTTGACGAAATGTTGTAAGTTCGTCGATCGGAGTTCGACGAAATGGGATGAGATCGTCGATCTCTGCTCAGAGAATGAATATATTCATTTTCTGTGCCCCAAGTTTGTCGATCTCTGCTCAAAGAACCATACATGGTTCGTCGATCGCAGTAAGACGAATTATTATGGCTAATGTTGGCGTTCAAAGATCGTCGATCGGAGTTCGACGAACTAGCCACATTTCGTTGACCTGAGTTCGACGAAATCTGTTGAACTTTGTTTTTATTTAGATTTTTCTTGTTTCTGTTCTTTTGATTTTTAGAGTTAAGTAATTCTTCTGTGGGTTGCTTATTGTTTATTACTTTTTTTCCTTTAGCTGAAATAAATTTTATTGGGGTTGATAATATATTTTTCTTAAGCATGGGAGGTATGTTTAATGAAGCACCTAAGCCCAGTTTGCCATTTAGTCTGGTATTGACTGTACTTGTAATGTCCATCCGCTTAAGACTTCTCCCATTGAGAGATCCCTCAAGTTGATTAGCCTCAGATAATTCTGTGTTTAGAGAAATAATTTGTTCATTTGCTAAAACTAAATCATCCTTGAGTTTAGTGTTTTCAGCAAATAAATTATCAAATTCAGCTTCGCTATCTCTTAGAAATTTGATTTCTTTTTCAGATTTGATTAAGTCATTACATAAAGCTTTGAATTCATTTTTAAAATCAATGGAATTAAAATCAAAAGAAGAGATTACCTAATCCACTTTTGTCTCTGATTCCTCTTCTGATTCCTCAGAATGACTTTCTGCTTGGTCTTCAGCATTAGGCCTGCTGCATGAGGCATTGATTGCCATGAAGCAAACTTCTCTTGCCATGGCTTCTTCTTCATCTTCACTTGAGCTGGAAGATGAGGTATCTTCAGCAGTATCACTCCAAGTTTTAGCAATGAATCTTTTTTCCTTTCTATTATATTTGCTGGAGGAATGTTTCCTTGAGTGCCTGCTTGAATTCTTCTTGTTCTCTTTCCCTTTTCTTCTGTCTCTTTTCTGAGCTTCTGGGCATTCAGGAAGAATGTGCCCAGGCTTTTTGCATCCAAAGCAGATAATCTCCTTAGTAGGAGTTCTGTCATACTTAGGTTTGTCATCATTCTTGGATGGTCTTCTCCTGAGGTCTTTCTTCGCTAGTTTGTAGAACCTTTTGGCCATCAAACTCATCAACTCTTCATTGGCAGGAAGGTTTCTGATTCTTCTGTTGCTTTGAAAGCAATATTGTGCTCCTTCCTTCAAGAGGTGGAGGCCTTCAGTTCAGCAACCTCTCTGGTCTTGATTAACTATTCATAGGATTTGAGCTTTCCCAGAATAGACTCAGTGGATATCTCATTCAAACTTCTGTCTTCTTTGATTGGCCAGATCCTGGAATCCCAAGTGCTTGGGAAGCACATCAGGATCTTGTCATTGATCTCAGTTAAGGAGATATCCTTATCCAGGGTCTTTAGTTCATTGTTGATACCATTAAGCCTGTTATACATCTCAGCTACTCTTTCAGATTCCTCCTTCTTGAAGTTCTCATATTGAGATATTAAGAGGGATCTTCTGTCCTGTCTTTCATTTGCTGAGCCTGACACCATCTGGTTTAGAGAATCCCAGATTTCTTTGGCTGAAGTGCATTCAGCCACCTTTTGGAAGATGTCATCTGACATGGTTTGAGCCAATATATTCATAGCTTTTGCATCAGCTATTTTGGCTTTCTTCTGAGCATCAGTCCACTCAGGTGGTGGAACTCCATGAGTACTAGAAGTTGCTGTAGATGTAGATGTTGTTGGTTGAGGAGGACCTGTCAAAATAGAATTGAAAATATCCTCATCGATAGAGTTCATGTAAAGCTTGATTCTTGCATTCCAAATTGCAAATTTGTTCAGGTTGCACACTGGAGGTATGTTGCTAGCATAATCTTTATTTTGTGTCATTGCTGTAATAATAGAAACACTAAAGAAGAGAAAAACAATCTAACAAGGATCTTGTTTCAGATGTGAATCTATGAAACCAAAGAAAACAAGGCTTTGATAGCAATTGAAGAATGGTATGAAAGATACCACCCTGGTTAGACTGTTTGACTCTAGAGGGAGGGGGTGAATAGAGTATTTTAAAATCTTATTAAATTTTTATTTCAGAGTTAAAATAGTTATACTTATATGTGTAAAAAGATAGCTGCAAAAATAAAATTAAGCTAAACAGCAAGCAACACACAGTAAAGAATAAGATAGCATCACAGACGACACAAGAATTTTATAGTGGTTCCTCTAAAACTTGGGTACATCCACTCTTCTACCACATTGGTAGGAATACACTCAGGTTTTTGATCAGGTGCCCTGCCACCAATCATGTTTTTGCTCAGGTGCCTGTCACCACAAGATCTGCTTCATGTAGATCAGGAAACACTTCAGGCTTTTGATCAGGTACCCAAAAACCAAATCAAGTCTTTTGATCAGGAGACTTGCAACCAAGTGTTTAACTTTTGAATGGAGCTAGAACCCTGTGTACAGTGGGGTGAAAGAAATAAAACTATATGTTGTCTTCTCTTTTCACAAAATAATTGAGAAGACTTGTGGATCCTTGATGGTGTCAAAGCTCCCCTTGAGATGAAGTACTGTTTAGGAAGATTGAGAGCTTTGCAGGGTGAGTAGGTCTTCTAAAAATATTTCTAGAACATTGTAGACAGATTGAAGTTGATTGTCTCTTGGAAGCTTGCTGTAAGGAGAACACTTGATGAAGACAGAGAAGAATTCTCTATGGGTTCAACTACTGCTTCTATCGACTGAAATGGAAAACTCTTTTATATATCTCTATTCAATTCTCCTTTGAATTTTGAAATCCTTTTTCATTAAATACTGACTGCCTGGAGAATGAAATGCATCTGGAGAGAATATCAGCATTAATGAATTTCCCCAACTGTCCCATTAAAAATAGCAAGTAATATTCCTGATGAAGACCATAATCAATGCTGCCACTAGCGGCTATATTCAGAGAATATAAGCATTAATTATTCAGGAATTGCTGCTATGGAATAAGGACAAAATGAGGGAAAATTCCAAGTTTGGAACTACACAGAAATCGTCGACAAGAGAACAGATTTCGTCGACCCAAGATCAAAGTTCGTCGAGCTGAGAAATCATGTTTGTCGACCTGAGAAAGTTTGTTCGTCGACCGGAGAACCAAGTTCGTCGACATGATATCAGCTAACTGCTTTCCGTGAAAAACTTCCCAATTATGTGCTCTAAGTTCGTCGAGCTAATAAAATAACTTCGTCGACTTGAGTTCAGAGAAATTATTCTAGACTAAATGAGTTGAAGTTGAACTTCCAGAATTCATCGACCTGAGCTCGAATATCGTCGAGCTGAACTCAGAGAATTGACTCTGAGTTCATCGAGTGGTGCATGACTTTCGTCGACCTGAGTTCGACGAACGTCGAACTCACTTTTCTAAACTTGATTTTCTTCTAAGTCCGAGTCTTTTGCAGTCTTCAGTTGGCTGGTCCATACAAGGTTGAATCTAAGGACTTAGCCTAACCTCTAGGACGTAGACATGACCCTGGATATACATGGTGGGTCAATTATCCTAGTTAGTGAAACTAGCCCAAATCAAACTAGGGATCCAACACAGCAGTATAATAAGACTCTTTAGGGAAGGCCTGATACCTAGCACAGACAAATGTTGTATATATAATGTCAGGCCTACTTGTTATGAGGTAGAGAAGGGAGCCAACTATACCTATATACAGAGTTTGATCAACAGTCTTCCTGGATCGTCTTTGCCTATAGGCATTCTTGAGCATATGAGAGTTCTTATGGTGGAAGCATTATCCATGCCATATTTCTTGATAATCTCCCTGGTGAATTTTGACTGGGATATTGACAGACCATTATCAGTCTGTTTTACTTGGAGTCCTAAGAAAAACTTTAACTCACCCATACTACTCATCTCAAACTTCCCTTGCATAAGTTTTGCAAACATCCTGCAGAAGTTGTCATCAGTATAGCCAAATATTATGTCATCAACATAAATCTAGACTAGGATGATCTTGCCCTTAGATTCCTTTAGGAATAGGGTCATGTCTATCTTCTCCCTTGAGAATTTGTTTTCAATAATACAGGTAGATAATGTCTCATACCATGCTCTTGGGGCTTGCTTAAGCCCATAAAGAGCTTTCCTAAGTCTATATACAACAGAAGGAGAGTTAGAATCAATAAAACCTGGAGGCTGCTGTACATAAACCTCTTCCTTCAAGTCTCCATTCAGAAAGGCTGACTTGACATCCATATGGAATACCTTGAATCCCTGGAAGGCTGCAAATGCAAGGAAGAGTCTGATTGCTTCCATCCTTGCAACTAGGGTAAAGGTTTGATCATAATCAATCCCTTCTTCCTATCTATACCATTTCGCCACCAGTCTGACTTTATTCTTGATTACAATGCCATTTTGATCAAATTTATTTCTGAAAATCCACTTGAATCCAATGACATTGTGTCCATCTATTTTGGGAACCAACTTCCAGACCTTGTACATTTTGAACTAGCTCAGTTCTTCCTGTATTGCACCAATTCAGAATTGGTCATGATTTTCATCTTCAAATTTCTTGGGCTCTTCTTATGATAGGAAGCTGGAATAGAGTGCTGTGTTGAGACTCCTGCTTCTGATCTGTACACCTTGGCTAGCCTCACCTATTATCTGCTCTATAGGATGATCTCTAAGATATCTGACTACTGGGGGCAGTCTGACTGATTCCTGCTGATTATCATTTTCTTCAGCAGTTTGGTCTTCATTTCCAGCTTGACTGCCCTGTGCTTCCTCTGCACAACATCCTTCTCCACAATCTTCTTGCAAAGCTGGGTCTTTATCTTTAATGGCGAGCTTTTCCATCATGACTTATGTTCCTGCAGAGCTAGGCAAAGATCTTGATAGCTCAATATCAATCATGCATGACTCATCAAACACTACATGGACAGACTCTTCTATAACTTGATTTGTCAAGTTATAGACCCTATATGCCATACTATTATTATTGTACCCAACAAATATCCTCTCATGTGATTTGGCAGCAAACTTAATCATTTTTGACTTACCATTATCCTCTCATGTGATTTGGCAGCAAACTTAATCATTGTTAACTGCCTCAACCCAGAAATATTCAGGGAGAGAAGTGTCACTCAATAGTATTCTCCCAACATCTATGAGAGTCCTGTTTTTCCTCTCAGCTAACCCATTTTGCTGAGGTGTTCTTGGAGAGGAGAAATCTTGATGAATTCCTTGCTCTTCACAGAATGTAGTCATAGCAGTAGACTGAAACTCAGTTCTATGGTCACTTCTCATTCTGACCACAGAGCATGCAAGCTCATTCTGAATTTGTCTGACAAAATTTGTGAATAACTCAAGTGTTTCATCCTTTCTTCTACGAAAGAACACCCAAGTAAACCTGGAAAAGTCATCAACCACCACAATTCTGTAGACCTTCCTACCTAGACTACGAACATGCATAGGACCAAACAAGTCCATATGCAGGAGATCTAAGAATCTCATAGAGTCTGTTGGAACACCATATTACTAATTTGGGTCAGGATCACTATGTCTCTAGGAAACCTGCTTTTGACCTCCTGTATAGATTTAAAGGTCAATTAGAATTGAGTCTAAGGGTTAGAAGTCTAGGTTTGGAAGCTGCCCTCAAGACCAAGGATTTTCAGTTTGAGACTAAGTCATATCGTCGAGCTCAGCACGATGATTCGTCAAACTCCAATCGACGATCGTCTAGCTCAACTTCAACAGATCGTCGAACTCCATTCGACGATTGCTGAGCTCAAATTCAACAAATCGTCGAACTCCATTCGACGATCTGCGAGCTCAGTTCGATGATCTTGACTCAGTATTGGATCTCTATCTCTGAGCTCAGATCGACGATCTTTGAGCTCAGATCGACGACTTTTGTTGTTGTATAAGTCCAAATCGCTGAGCTCAGTTCGACGATAGCAGAGCTCAGTTCGACGTTTTCAGATGAGTGAAAGGATTTTTCAAGATTCAAATTCAGATCAATTAAGGAGTTATTCAGCAATTAATTCAGAAGATTTTCTAGCCGTTTTCATTTATTGTGGACCAAGTTTCAATGGATTATCAAGGAATGTTTCTTTGGACTTTCCTCCAGAAGACATTTGCAATTAAGGATGCAATTAATGACAGGCCAACAGCTATTCTTGATAGAGGATGATTTTTTATTCAGTACCAGAGAATAAAATACAAGATTTTTGAATCTCTTTAACACAAAGAACACAGACAAGAAGAAAAAGAACAAAATATTCTCTGTCTCAAAGAATTCTCTCAAGAACACACATCCAAGGAGATCAAACCTTCTGAAATCTTCTGATCTCTCTTGTCTCAAGTGTTCAAGGCCAACATCTTTCAAGACTCCAGACACGTAACATTTCAGCTGTTGCTGAAATCATCATTTGCTGGAGATCAACTTCTGAAGGCCTATCACCATACAGCAAAGCTTCATTTCCTGAACATCTCAAGGACTCAGGGGAAGCTTTGACAACATCAAATCCACATAGTCTTCTCAGCTGTTTTGAGAAAGAGAAGACTTCCATAACACTCTCATCCCCATCTCTGTAAAGGGTTTTTCACACTCCCTTCAAAAGTTTGAGCTTGGTTTTTGAGCACCTTGTCAAAAGCTCATTGGTGGCAAGACACCTGATCAAGAAATCTGATTTGGTTTTTTAGCACCTTATCAAAAGCTCATTGGTGCCCAGGACACCTGATCAACTCATCCTACAGTGGATTCCTACCTAGGGTGGTAGAAGAGTGGATGTACCCAAGTTTAGGGAAACCACTATAGCCCCTTGTGTCTTCTGGCTTGCTTGTCTTTATCTTTTGTTTCTGGCTGTGATTATTTTGTGATTAGTTTAGATCTATGATTAATCTCTGTTGTAGGTTATTTTGTGATTAGATTTAATAGTTTCTTCCATGTTCACTCAAATTACAACAATTATTGTAAAACGTTTTCAAGCACCATATACTCTATTCACCCCCCCCCCCTCTAGAGTATATCAGATCTAGCTGCTCTTTCAGAGTCCTTGGCCCCAATGCTCTTGAAAGAGGTCTTAGTCTGCTTACCCTTTTTACAAGCAGCACTGATACCGTCCTTGGAGCATTTCATTTTGGGACCATTCCTAACAAGCTCATGACTGGAGATCTTACCAATGGTCTTATAATTCAAATAAGCCAGTCTCTTGTGCAACTGGACACAATATGAGACTTTCTCATCTGCAACTACGCATATTGGGGAACTATTTTCCAAGCAAGAAAAATTCAAGCAATAAACATTCCCACTCCTACTGCCTGTTAAGATGACACTTTGGTCACTTAACCTCTTGATGTGACACTTATTCTTGTGGAAGGAAATGACATAACCAAGATCACATAGTCTGCTTATGCTTATGAGGTTGTGTTGCAACCGCTCCACATATGCCACTTTTGTGATGGTGATTATGCTGTTTGAGATATTACCATAGCCTCTGGTTATCCCCTTGTTTGAGCCCACAAAAATGACCCCAATTTCTGTGGGGTCCTAGGTTCACATTAGCCTTGAAATAACCATGCCTTCCTGCAGAATTCCTGACAGGTTGGCAACCTCTGGACACTGATGAATTATGCCAGGAATCTACAGCATAGTGGCCCATTTTGCCAAAACACCAGCACTTATAGATATTATATCTCCTTTTCTATTTGGGAACAGCATTTGGCTGTACTGCTTCCTGAACAGTGGGGAGATGTGCTGCTCTATACTTCTGCCTTCTTTCAGCAACAATTTGACTAAAGGACAGTCTTTCAGCTGGCTGTGTTGGTCTTCTCTGAGAACCACCAGCTACATGTCTCTTTTCAGCTAACATGCATCTGATAGAATATGAGATTGCCATTCCAGCCCTGCTAGAAAACTCAACTTGAGTCACAACTTTTGTCGGATGATATAGATTTTTAGCAGCAACAATAACTTTGATTTTTTGTGCTGGGGAACCAAAAGCAAACGGTCCAGGATGGGCCATTTGGATTTCCTCATGGGAAGCATTAAAGGATTTCATATGTCTGTACCTTGCACAATGGCTGGGGCCACAATGGTTTATACCAGTGTAGCTGTCGTTCTCCTAGCGACCATAATAGCTTTCATGGTCATACCTGTTAGAAGGCAACAACACTCTCAGAAAAGGAATTTGAGGTAGTGAGGGTAGAGGCACAACTGGTGCTTTCCCTTTTCATTTTCCTCTTGGATTGGAAGGTCTAGCAGGTCCCTTAAATCCTAACCCTTTCTTACCATCTTGGGTAAGGTGGGTATCGATTAAGGGTAGCACAGTGCTTGGCTTAGAAAATTTACTCACAAGCAATTTCTTATTTAAAAGATCATTTTCAAGTTTCTGGATAAGTTTCTCATTTGAAACTCTTACCTTAGACTCACTGTAAATGATTTCCTTGAGCTGACTGCTTGAGCAGCCATGTCAGTGAGTGCCTTTTCTTGGTCTTTATACCTGCTTTTAAGACTAAGAAGCTCTTTTGCCTGCCTCTTGCCAAGTATCTTGCATTTCTTGAAAGCCTCTAAAAGTTCTCCATACTTGTCAATTATGGTGTTTACATCATCCTCAGAGTCTGAATCCCCATCATCTCTTGATGGTTGAGCTTCAGAGACTGAGTCAGCCTCATGACTAGAAATAAAATAATGTGGTTTAGCATGTACCTGAGTCTGAGCAGGCAGATCCTCACCGCTTTCTTCATATTTCATTTCCATCAATCCATGGCACTCAACATCTCCTTCCTCTTCTTCATCCACCTATGAGTCACTATCTGAGTGTGAGAGAGGGGCCCTGATCCCTAATCTAGAAGCAGGGAAGTCTTCAGGTTCCTCCTCAGCAACAACAATAAGCCCAATGTAGGCTTAATCTTCTTCACTGTCTGACTTTGAGTAAGAGTCAGACTAGGTTTTCTCCTTCTTGGCCACTAGGGACTTCTCTTTCTTCTTTCCCTTATGGTGCTTCTTCATTCTTTCTTCTTTCCTCTTTGTTGGGAAGTCAACAATTACATGACATGGTTTGGTGCAGCAAAAACAAATATTGTTACAGGAAGATTGTTTATTAGAGTTAAGAGCATGCATGTCCTCCTTAGAGGATTTTCTTCTGTGCTGAGAGGACGAAGAAGGACTTTTGTTCTCCCAATGCCCCTTCTTTATGAATTTCTTAAACTTCCTGGAGAAGGCAGCAAGGTCCTCATCAGATGTATGGTTGTCAAATGAGCTGGACCTGGAGCTCTCAGATTCTGACACAACAGTTCTCCTCACTGGAGAGATCTTCCTTCTGCTCCTGGTTGAAGCATCAGCTTTGAAAGCCACAGATTTCTCCTTACTCTATGACTTGCTGGTCTTCTCTTCTTCATCCTTCCTTGCAGTAAGCTGCATCTCGTAGGACAGTAGCTTTCCAAACAGGGTTGGAGGTGGAGTGTAGCTAGCCTGCCCATCTCCCTGATGGCACAGATCTTTGTGTCCCACTCCTTAGTGAGGGACCTGAGAAATTTGTCATTCAACTCATAGGTACTGAAGACCCATCCATATGTTCTCAATTCATTGACAGTTCTGAAGAATCTCTCAAAACTTTCAGCAATGCCCTGAAACTTTCCTTGTTTGAAGGCCTCATACTATTGGTTAAGTATGGATTTCCTGTCATCCCTCACCTCTTCTGAACCTTCCATGAACACCACTAGGGTGTCCCACATCTCCTTGGAGGTCTTGTAGTGCACCAGATTCTGGAATGTAGAATCATCTACTGCACTGGCAATGATATTCTGAGCTCTCTTGTCCATGGAGGCAAGAAGGAGCTCATCTTTGTTCATTTCTTCATATGATTTGGGTGTCTGGATGTTGGCATCCAGAACAGAGATCTTCATGGGGATGAAGGGTCCCTCTTATACTGTGATATAGATCCTAGGGTCAACAACTTCCATGAATAGCCTGACCCTTTCCTTCTTGAGCCCAAACCCTTCCTTTCTATGGATTGGCAACATTATGGCTCCTAACTCCTGTAGTTTACACCAGACCCCATTACTTATCTCTTAGCTAACCTTGGAGGTATACTCAGATTGTTAAATCCTTTTTAAGGAACCTCCCTCTGATACCACTTGAAAGTTATTTAACATTATGTTAACTAATCACCTAGAGGGAGGGGGTGAATAGGCCTTTATGCTTTTAGTAAATCTTTTGCAGTTTTCAACTTGTTCTATCTAGAGCTTGTCCTTAAATCCTGCAATCACAAAGTAAAACAGGCACAAACAACAAAGACCAGAATCTATAGTGGTTCCCCAATTGGGTACATGTACTTTCCCTCTCCACCTATCCAACTTATTTGTTAGACTCCGCACAAAGTCCTCCACTTATGCTCCTCAGAGCTTACCCCTCAGGCTCTCAACCTTACACACAGATTCTTCTCAGAATCCAACTCAGAACCATAAGGGTTCCTACCTCAGGGCTCTGTAGAACTCCTACAGCTCAGTGATCCATTGATCACCTACCTTAGCCTTATTTTTAAGGCCTACACTCAGGCTCTTCAACACTACATCTTCAGGAATAGGACCCTACTCATAGAGTGATGCAGAACTCCTACAACTCAGTACCCTTTCAGGTACCTACAGCTCAGCATCCTCCAAGGCCTACAATCTCAGGGACAAACTTGTTACATACAGCTCAGTGACTCTTCAGTCACCTACCTTAGGCACAAGGCCCTACACTCAGGCTAGGAAGACAGCCCTACACTCAGGCTAGGAAGATAGCACTACCTCAGATCCACACTTGGATCCTACCTCAGAGAGCAGCACTCTTCTACCTCAGGCACTTAAGCCATACAGCTCAAATCCTCACTTGGATCCTACCTCAGTGCCCCCAGCAGGGAACCTACCTCAATGACAAATTTGTCACCTACCTCAGGCACAAATTGCCCTACACTCAGATTCAGGAAACCTGAATCCTACAGGAAATAAAACAGTAGATTGAAGAAAATAAAATAACTTACTCAGAGAAATACTCTGAGTCAACTTTACTGGACTGAGATGATTTTAGTCCATCTCACTTGTTGTAGAAGGAATCAGCCTTCTTCTACAACTATCACTTTTTCCTGTTGCACAGATGAGCAGCTTCCACCTTGCTGATGAGATGAATCAGCTAAAACTGTTCTGTTGAGAACAAACTTGCTGAGCTTGAAGTGCTTCAGCTATCCTTCTCTGTCTTCAGGCTATCTTGGCTGGACTTCAGCTTTCAAGATTGATCAGAAGTAAATATCCAGCCGTCTCTTTTCAATATTTCTTTTTTTGTGTTCGTTTGATTCGTTAACCCTAATCCCATTTTTATTTCCCTTTTATATGCATTGATTTGAATCAACGACACCATAGTATGTGGGCCCATAAAGGATAGGTGAGTGCCAACTCCATCGGGAAGGGACAAAACATTTTTCGGCGCTGTAGTAGCTTTCCCGTAATGGCTTCCAGCAATTTTGACTTTGATGACGTCAGCAGTGGTCATCAACATCTGGACTTAGAAACTTTTCCAAAATCCTGTCAAGTGTTGAGTGGTGTTAAGACACTCAATGCAATCAGCCTTGGCTCTCAGCGCTTCTAGACTTAGAAAATTCCCTGTCTTTGTCTCAACGGTTTTGTCTCAGCGGTTTCAGCGGTTTTTCATTATTAGCTAAGACAAGCCTTCTGTACTCGAGTACTGCATGACACTTCTTCTCGAGTTACATCTTTCCCTTATAGAATTTTTCTAAGTCTTTTTCTCTAGAAGACTAAATTTATTCTCGAGAAGACTATGCTTTATTCTCGAGATGCAGAAGACTTTTCTCGAGACCTAGACTATTTTTCTCGAGAGCCAGAGATTTGTTCTCGAGAACACTTATTTGTTCTCGAGTACCATATTTCTCCTTCTCGAGAACTAAAGTTCCTTTTTCTCTTGTACTTTCTTCATTCTCGAGATTATTGTTTTCCACCTCCACATTTTTTTCTAAGTTATTTTTCTCGAGATATTCATTATTGTTCTCAAGAACAGAATTTATTTTTCTCGAGTACAATCCTTCTTCTAGAGAACTACTGTACTGTTTCTGAAAAATTTTCTTAAGTCCAATCAGACAGATTTTTAAATGTAATTAGTACATGATTGGTCCACGTAGCTATCATTTATTATGATTATGACCATTAGGAATGTCCTATAAAAGATCTTATCACAATCGACCAAACCTAGAAGAAGTCGTAAGAAGAAATTCTAAGAATCTGAATCCGGAATTCACTTTCTAAATCAAGAGCCGCAGCCTCTGTTCATCGCAATTCTTGCCGATACTCTTTCCATCCAAAGATTCAGAACAAGAGATTCAAAGATCAAGCTATTCTACAATCGACTGATTCTCTCCTTGATCTTGCTGAGTCCTGAGTTTTCAGATTCCGAGATCCAGCCGATTATTCTTCAAAATAATTCTAAAAGATCTTTCAAATTCAAGGAAGAAGAAAGGCAGAAGATTTCAGATCTGAGAAATTTACTGTTTGTATTTTTTTAAATTTATTTTATTCTTGTAGTAGATTCTTCTCCGAGTGTAGGATCTTTGTTCTCCGAGTTCCTCCGAGGAAGTTTTCTCTTTCGAGTGTAGATCCTATTTTTCGGATCGAGTTGTAGGAACTTTGTTTCGAGTTATTGTATTGTTTTCAATGCGGGATTAGTGGAGTAGCCAGGTCTAGTGCTTTGCTAGATCGGTGAGGTGGAAAGTGGATGTACCCAAGGTTCGGTAACCACTATAACTATTGGTGTTGTCTGTGAATGCTTGGTTATTTTTTGTGCATCGCTCGCTAAATTTTTTTTTCCGCAAAAGATGCACAACTCACTTATTCACCCCCCTCTAGGTGAATTAGGTATACAACTTAAAACATTTTCAATTAGTATCTGAGGGAGTTTGTTCACAAAAAGGTTAACACCTTGAACAGATCTGCCCCAAGTTGTCTTTTGAGTTATTCAAGCATGCACAATGCCAAGGATTTTGCTAAGCTTCCTTTGTGCACAAAGACTAACTTTCACATGTGGAAAGAAAGGATTAAATATTTCATGGAAGCTGTGGATCCAAAGATCTTCATGATTGTTTAAGAAGGTACTTATATTCCTATAACCATCTCCACTATTCATCCTAGCAAGAAAGTTCCTAAGTAGTTAATGGATCTTGATAAGGATGAGATTGCACTTATCTCTTTTGACAAGAAAGACAAAAATATTATTGCAAGTGCAGCCGATGATTCTATGCTGCAAAATCTAATTCACTGCCAATCTGCCAAGGAAATGTGGTAGTCTCTTATCATTATGATGGAAGGCACTGAAGAGGTTAGGGATGATATAAGATCCCAACTGAATCAAAAATCTGAAGCATTCCGACAAGGTCCCAAGGACTCAATTGTAGATACCTTTGAAATCTTCTTCAAAATTGTTAACGGCCTAAGAGTATATGGTCAGGTGTTCACTAATGGAGAGTTGAATGATAAGTTTCTGAGGTCCCTGACTAAGGAATAGGACAACAAAGTCCGTGCTATCCGAGAGTTTGGTAAGTTGGCAGAGACTGACACTTAGAATCTCTTCGGAAAGCTAATGTCCTATAAACTGCAAATCAATTCACGAAATGCTGAAGAAGAGAAGAGCCGGTTGTCATCCAAGGAGAAGTCTGTTGCACTGAAGGCAGATAGCTCAAGGAAATCCAAAGCTGCATCACCTGCTCCTGCACAGGAAGATAGTGAAGATGAAATTTCAAAGCCAAGTACCTCAGGCTCAGAGTTATCTGAAGGAGAGTTTTCTCTTCTTAATGTAGTTCAAGAAATTCTTGAACAAGAAGAAACAATTGAGAGGCAAAGATGCCTCGTACAAAAGATCACATCATGATGCTGATCGACACAAGAAAGGCTCAAGTAGCCAAGATAGGTATCACTCTAGACAGAAGAAACATATTTTGTCTGACATTGTTTGCTAGTGTTGCAATAAGCCAGGACACGTCATTGTTAATTGTCCTCATAAGAAGGAGGGTGGAAAAAGAGAGGAGAAGAAATCTTCTTATAACAAGAAGAGAACTGAAAGAAGACTAGTAGCCTAGAAAGGCAAGAATCTTAGTGATTATGACTCATCTTAGATAAGTGAAGAAGAGGAAGCCTACTTTGGGCAAATGTCACAAAAAGATGATGAAGAAGAACCCCACTACACTAGGAAGGTAAACTATCATACTCCTCTTTCTGAATCAGATGCTTCTGATCATGATAATGAGGACTGCTCTTCTGATGGTGAGTCTGAACTCATGTCCCAATATAAGGAGTTAATCATGGCTTATGACAAATGTCGAAAAGTTGTGAAAACTCTGGCCAAGGAGATTAAATCTCTCAAGGCTGAAGAGAACACTCTGAGAGAGGAAGTCACCAAGATGGACTAACTCAGAGAGAATTTCAATGATGCTATGGAAGAGTATAATAAGGCTCTCGAGCACCTAGATATGAAGGAGAAGATCATCAAAGAATTGGAAGAACAACTTGCTGCGGAGAAGAAACTAGTTGAAATCTTCTCTAAGCCCAACACTATCCTTCCTTTTGTTGCTGAATTCTCAGCTCAGGCCAAAGGTGCTGGATTAGGCCATGTTAATGCTCATAGTAAATCCTCTAGGAGAAATAATGCTCAAAGGAAGAATAAGGCGGCCAAGAATGCTTTGTCCAAGGAGAAAGGAAAGCTCCTCAAGATCAAAACTCATTCAAAAAGGTCATCTTTCCAACGAATGAGTTTGATATTGACTCGTCCTATGGTCACTTTGCTAGGCCTACTTATGTAGAGCCCAAGTCTTGGTACCAAGGATGGACTTGTCCCCGAAACTTTGGCAAAAGTGTCTTCAAGACATCTTATGAGGAGATCGCTCTTCAGAGCTATGGACCTTATAATCAAGGTCATAACATCAAGAAAACACCAAAAGTAAAACCCGTTGTGGAAAAGCATCTTAAGGGGGAGAAGCCATATGAATGCCATCACCATGAAGCTTCTACCTCCAAGACTGCTGCCCCTGCTAGGCTACACTCTCCAAAGGTCAAGCAGGAGAAATTCAAGCAAAGATACAACAGATTTGACTGTTGGTGTTGCGGCAAAGTTGGTCACTTTGCCATTGATTGCTTGTTTAACACCAAAAGTTATGTTACTCCTCAAGTTAATAATGTGAGAAAGACCACTCATAATGTTAATACACGTAGGGGGAGTATGCCAACTATAGACCAAGAACCCAAACGAGTTTGGGTTCCTAAGGCAAACTGATTTGTGATTGCGGGTATGTCCAAAGGCCACCAAAACTCCTATCTGGTACTTGGACGGTGGATGCTCTTGGCATATGACTGGGACTAGAAGCCTACTCCAAAATTATTCCCCAGTCATGAACCAGACAAAAATCATCTTTTTAGGTTCTGACCGAGGAATTACTAAAGGCTACGGTATAATTACGAATGGTAGTGTATCCTTCTCAGATGTGACTTATGTCGAAGGATTGGAACACAATCTGATAAGCATAAGCCAGCTCTGTGATAAAGGATACATAGTAGAATTTCATGCAGACAAGTGCTTGATAAAATCGGTAGACAATTTGGAAATGATTCTATCAGGCACTCGTAGTAGAAATATATTTTGTTTGAATTTTGTTTGCATATACTCTTCTATGCCGGTGTGCTTTTTGCCTAAAGATAGTGCGTCTCTTTGTCACCAATGACATAAGAGACTAGCACATATTTATATCAAAACTATTAATAAATTATTTTCTCTTAATTTAGTACGAGATGCCCTAAATGTCAAGTGCGCAAAAGATAGACCTTGTCACGCATGTGTAAAAGGTAATCAAATAAGGGATACCTTTAAAAACATTATTGGCAAAGACTCTAATAGATGTTTACATCTACTTCATATGGACCTGTTCGGTCCACTGTAAGTTAGAAGTTCGGGAGGCAAGGATTATACATTGGTTATTGTTGATGATTACTCGCTCTTTGCGTCGGAGTTCTTTCTAAAACACAAGTCAGATACTTTTGATATCTTTACTAATTTTGTCAGGCAGATCCAGAATGAATACAACCATTCCGTAGTCAAAATCAGAAGTGACAACGGAACAGAGTTCAAGTCTGGGGCCATGACAGAATTAAGTGAAAGCCTAGGTATCTTTAATGAGTTTTCCTCTCCTCGTACTCCTTAACAGAATGGAGAAGCTGAGAGAAGGAATAAAACACTCATAGAGGCCTGTAGGACCATGTTGAGTGATGCCTAACTACCAGAATATTTCTGGGATGAAGCTATCAACACTACATGCCACGTGGAAAATCAAGCACTAATAAACAAAAACCATAATAACACACCTTACTAACTACTAAAGGGCACGAAGCCGACTATTTCATACTTTAAAATCTTTGGTTGTAAGTGATTCATCCTTAATAATGGCATGTATCACACTACTAAATTTAGTGAAAAGAGATTTGAAGGTATTTTTGTAGGGTATAGTAGCCATAGTAAGGCATAGGATTTTTAATAAGAAAACCCTAATCGTAGAAAAATCTATTCATGTTGTATTTGTTGAGACGAGCTTCCTGATTAGTCCGATTAATATAGGGTTTTTCGGACTCATCTGGGCTAGTTTTCACGCACTTGCATTTCACTTTTAGTATGTTATCGTTGATATTTCATTTATATAGTTTTGCACGCAAAGTGCACTGTTTTGGCCCATTGGTGTGCCATTGCGCATTCTATTTTTGGGGGTAAGCACATGGTGCTCCCCATGGCCCTTTCCGGCTATTTTCATTGCATTTCTGTGACACTGGAGGGCTCTCTTTAGTTTTATTGGTTTGTATGCAGGTGGTGCGTATTCCTTAAGTCTGGAATGTAGGTTTGAGAAAACGCATGTTCGTGCATTTTCATAGCACACAGTTCTCCATGATCGTGAGTTTTGTTTGTGCAGGAGAAACGTCGAATTGAGCTCGACGAATTTCGTCGAGCTGAGTCCGACGATATTAATGCACGGTTGACGCACGGTTTCTTCGGAACCGCGCGCAAAGGGAACACACGGTTTTCCTGTAGCTTCGTGTTTGTTTCTCTCTATGGTTAATCGTGCGATTTGTTCACGCACGGGCGGAAGCGCCCGTGTGCAATTAAAATGCATGGTTGCACGTGCTTTTCTTGTTTTCCTGCTTTTTATCGCTACCCGTGCGATTTCCTTCACGCACGGGTGGAATCGCCCATGCACGAAGAAAAACAGACGGGTCAACGCTTCATCATATACAAGCTTGGCCTGCAAGTTAATAACACATAGTTAGCATACGATCGTGCGCCAAATCGTGCATGCCTAATTTTCTGACCTGCTTCTATTTAAAGCGCAGATTTCTCACCATTTAGGGAGAATGGATTTCAGTCATTTCCTCCGATGTTTTAGGGTAAAGTTCCACCCTTCGACCTTCCCCCTTCATCTTCCACCAAGGAGAGAAGCTCCGGCCATGCTCGTGAAGCCTACATCTTGTCGGCGCTTGCTCTCGGCCTTCTCCTTCATCTTTTAAGCCCCATTTCAAGCTTGATGCCATAGCCAACAAGCAAACAGAAGCTTGCAACTTTCTTCCGCAATCGTGACACGAAGAATACGGGTCCGTTGGAAGGTAGTGATAACCTTCTCTACTGCGGACACAGTTGAGGACCGAGCTAGGACGCAGATTGACAACCAGGCGATTCCTTCCTTGAACCCTCAACAAGATTTCGGATTTGGTCGATCTCTTGACTTGTTCTTGCTTTCTTGTTGTTTATGTGTATTAAAACTTCATTTGTGGATGTTGTTGCTCTTTAGTTGTATGCTTTATTAGATTTATGTCTATGTGATTCTGTATTGCTTACTTCTTTAGTTGCTTGAGAAGCACCTTATTTTCATCCGCACCAACATCCGGTTCTTGCCGCACTAGCAATTGCTAGTGGTGTGCGTAGAGAAGTGGTTCTCTCAACCCTCATTCTGTCATTCTAACCACCTCATCCCCAAGCATACTCATCCATCCTCCTAGCGATTCGGTGCATATCGGCCCGTGTAGTCTTCCATCCCGCCTGGCGAAGCATCGCATAGAGGCATTGCTTAGGAGTAGCTGCTAGTATTTTATTTTTTGTCTCTGAAACCATCAAAACCCCCTTAGTTAACTCCGAACTAAGGACTTTAATCTCAAGTCCTCCTCAAAATTTAATCCACCTTATTGTGTTTCTTGAAGAGATCAAAACTTTCGGAAATTCACCCATTTTATATTACTTGTGCGACCGGCACACTTGCCGTCCAACACATCAAGTTTTTGGCGTCATTGCCGGAGACACACAATCATGTGAGTTTTTGGAGAGGGAGATAGTAGATTGAAGCCCTTTTCCATTTGTATATTTCATGTTTCTCCTTTCCTTTAGTTGTTAGAATTTTTATTTTGCTTATTTCTTTTTGCCTTTTCTGATTTTTGGTCTAGATAGCAAATCCGTGCTATTTTTATTCTAGGTGTGTCGTGCTTTTTCGGCAAAAAAAATTTTTTCGCGATGTATTCTATTGCTGAGTGATGTCTTTATGACACTTTGCGTCGATGCATCGATGCCATGGCTGATATAAAAGCCGAGCATTACATTAGATGTTTGTTATGTCAAGGTATAGGTCACATGGTGAAGGATTTCCCTTACTTGTGCGAGCCTTCTCCCTCTGAGGACGTGCACGCAACAGCCTCCTGTTCGCGGAAGACTGTTGTGGACAGGCCTAACAGGGTGTTGCCTGGCCCATACATTGGCATCCCGCATCTTGCTCATTGTTTACCCATTGAGATTACAGAAGAATTTCTCGCTGCATACAGATCCTTCATGGGTCCCTCGCTCTCTTTTTACGAGCCTCGCTTGAGTGATGACGATCACTCTTGTGGTAGCCAGCAAAAAGTGGATCAGGAATCCATGGGCGCTCTTGTATGGGACGCAGAGATTATTCCTGTCGACGGGATGACGTCTGCAACTGAGTTTGCGATGGGGCCTGCTCATTCAGTGCTCGATTTTGAGAGCAGTTCCGCCCCTCCGCAATTTTTTCCTGATGGTGCTACGCTATTTTTGAGTGAGTCAGCTGATGAGGACGTATTTGTTGGTGATTCGGTGCCTGAGGATGCTCCGAAGTGGGATGAGGATTCTTCTATCTCCGACGAAGAAGGTGGATCTTCGGAGCACTTTTACGTACCCCGCTGGGATGAGGAATATCCTCTTTTCGATGAGGAGGTTTGAACTTCCTTATTGGATGAGGCTGTTCCCCTTATTACCGTGGTCCTCGAGTTCTCGGATTCCCCACGGTATGACTTGTATGATACCGACGATGATCTATGCTCGGATCTCGTTGAGAGTGAAACCGGGATCACTCTCCCATTTCCTGATTATTTTAGTTCTTCATCTAATTTATTACTTGATCCCCCTTCTTTATTTGAGCCTGTGCAGGATGAGTCTCCACGGGTATGCTGAAATGATGATGAGCCTGGTGTTCATGTCGTTGCCATCATTTCCTACACATTGATGGTTGATGACGCCTTGCTAGGCAAGGATTTCTTTTGTGGTGAGAAGAGTGAGGACCAGTGCTCCTCCTCTTCTTACTTCTTATTTCCTTTGCCTGCGAGGAGCAGGTATGATTATTTAGGTAGAGGGGTAACTGTTTTATCACTGTATCGGTACCCGTTACGGCAATGGATAATGGAACAATTTCCTGTACAATTTTCTTTTCATAGGCCTATTAGCTAGAAATGTATAAAATTTAATAAGTTGTGATGGGATGACAGTAACACCAGTACTTATCTTATTTTCCGGCATTTTTATTTTTCATGTCTATCTTAGCTTTGTATTTCTTTATATATTGTATATTTTTCTTTTGTTTTTATGGAGCTCACCCCTGCAGGTATTCATGTCAATCTCGTATTGGCAGGGTTGTGATTCTTCGCATGGCAGAGCTGCTTCTATTTTTCACGCGTCTTCTGGTATGCTCGCTGGCTGAGCATTGGGTAACCTCTTCCCTTATCTCTATCTGATTTTAATTTCAATATCATTTGCTGTGTAGCTTAGTTTAAGTATGGGGGAGACTCAGTATGTGTTACCTTTTACACGCGCACATTTCATGTGCATACTAGAAGCTTTTATTGTTTTATTTTGATTAGTTCATTGCATCGCACATCACTACACCCATATGAGTGCGTGCTTAGTTGTTAGCGTGCTGTGAGTTAAACTCGTTTCTTTTGTATGATTTGGGAAAATTATTGTGCTGGCATAGGATTGTGAGACGGAGTAAAATGTTGACCTTGCTGTGCTCCTAGTCAAGTGCTCTCGTCTCGTTTAGAAATTGGAGTAGATTTAATTTTTTTGTATGCTTATTGTTTATATTTTTCTAATTGCATAAATAATATTTATTCTACTCAAAAATTGGTGAATCTGGTGTGAATCGAACGGTAGTGTAGGGATGTGTGTAGCCATCACTAGACTTGTTTTTCTCGAGTTGGGAGTAAGGATCATCTTTCTCGGTGGCTAAGAACTTGCCCCAAGCTATTCTTGAAGCATTTGTGCATGGTTAGTCGAGTGTGAGCATGATGTAGGCCATTATTTTGGCTCGGTTGAGCTTTGTACCGTTCCTAACATCTTATCTTCGCTAAGCCTCATTGTGCCTACCCTTCTTTTGATTCAGCTCCACAATTATTTCACCAAAGCTTCATAGACGATCCTAGTCGCACACCCAACTCGAGCTTTTGTGTGTAAGTCGAGCTTTTGTGTTTTACATTTTTCATGTTTGGGTGTTGATGTGGTGATATTACATGTGATTATGTGGATGTGCTCCAAAGCTTCTATTTGCTGAAACTGTTTAAAGAAAAGAAAATGATTTTAAAAATAATATATGTGAAAATGAAAAGTAAGAAAGAAAAAGGATAATTGAAAATTCTATTTGAGAGGAGATTGTATTTGGAGTAGGCGGTGCACACACCCATATTTGAAAAATTAAGTCTGGGGGTGTGATGTACCCGTATGTATTATGGTTAGCGTTGGATTTTTTTTATGCTAGCTCATTTGGGTTAGGTGTGTAGACCTCTTATTTATCTTTGTCTACCTCACTGTAACCCAAGCCCAATGATTCTCCTAAAGTCCTACAGATTCACGCTTGAGTATAAATAGTACCGTGGAGAGAGTGTGAACGGGAAAGCGTATGGTCCCGACATTGGTGGATTCCTTTGGAGGTGATCCTGAGCCCCGATCTTTGGCAAATCTCACCTTAGTGGCCTGCCTACTTTATCCTTATGCGTGACCGGATGATTCATCGTGATTCCATTTTTGAGTAGTAATAAAATGTTGATACGCATTGTGAAAAGTGTAAACTATTTTGCATCCTTAAAAATTTCCTCTATTTATATTTTTACGCGTACTAGCATGCGACTTTGCGTGGTACTCCATATCAAAATTTCTATCTTAGCTAAATCATTTCCCCTATCTGCATAGATTTTATTTGCTCAGGACGCGCAAACAGGTAAGTCTAGGCGTGTGATGAGTCCGATTTATATATGGTTTTTCGGACTCATCTGGGCTAGTTTTCACGTACTTGCACTTCACTTTTAGTATGTTATCATTGATATTTCATTTATATAGTTTTTCACGCTAAGTGCACTATTTTGGCCCATTGGTGTGCAATTGCGCATTCTATTTTTGGGGGTAAGCACATGGTGCTCCCCATGGCCCTTTCCGGCTATTTTCATTGCATTTCTGTGACGCTAGAGGGCTCTCTTTAGTTTTATTGATTTGTATGCAGGTGGTGCGTTTTCCTCAAGTCTGTAATGCAAGTTTGAGGAAAACGCATGGTCGTGCGTTTTCTTAGCACACGGTTCTCCGTGATCGTGCATTTTGTTTGTGAAAGAGAAACGTCGAATTGAGCTCGACAAATTTCGTTGAGCTGAGTTCAATGATCTTAACGCACGGTTGACGCATGGTTTCTTCGGAACAGTGCGCGAAGGGAATACATGGTTTGCTTGTAGCTTCGTGTTTGTTGCTCTTTGTGGTTAATCGTGTGATTTGTTCACGCACGGGTGAAAGCGCCCATCTGCGAGTAAAACACACGGTTCCACCTGCTTTTCTTATTTTCCTGCTTTCTGTCGCTACTTGTGCGATTTCCTTCACACACGGGCGGAATCGCCCGTGCGCGAAGAAAAATGCACGGGTCAATGCTTCATCATCTGCAAGATTGGCTTGCATGTTAATAACACACAGTTAGTACATGGTTGTGCGCCAAACTGTGCGTGCCTAATTTTCTGACCTGCTTATATTTAAAGCGCAGATTTCTCACCATTTAGGGAGACCGGATTTCAGTCATTTCCTCCTCCGTTTTAGGGCAAATTTCTGCCCTTCCACCTTCCCCGTTCATCTTCCACCAAGGAGACAAGCTACAGCCATGCTCGTGAACACTACATCTTGCTGGCTGATGAACTATAAATTTACGTATTTTTATGCACATTAATTTAGTCATTTTCATTTATTTTCGTCGTTTTTACTTATTTTTGTTCAATAAAATGCTCCTATTCTTGTAAATTTTCTTCTAACTTGTTTTATTTGATTTTGCAGGAAAATTCCAAAATATGCCGAAATTTGGGAAGTACGCGCCCGTGACACATTGGTCACGCCCGTGACCGGGCCGTGACTGTGCATTTCCCGTGAAAGCGGAAAATTTCTGAAGTAAAGGCTTGACACGCCTGGCGACACGCCCGTGTCACCCGACACGGGGCGTGACCCAAGCCCGTGTCCTCTCCTCTCGACGAATTCATCTCGACGATCGTCGAGTGTCGACACCAACAGTCACGCCCAGTGTCACGCCCGTGACCGAGGGCGTGACTCAATTTCCGCTCGACGATTTCGACTCGACACTTTCCACTCGACATTCGTCGAGTGTCGACACCTACTGACACGCCCAGCATCACGCCCGTGACCTGGGGCGTGACCTTTCCAGCTGGCCCGACAGGATGCTGCCGAGGACATTTGACGCAACCCGCGCCCGGTTCTACCTCCCTGACACGCCCAGAGTCACGCCCGTGACCTGGGGCGTGACTGCTGCGAACTCAGCCTGAAGTCAACTTTCCTGTCCAATCGCCAGCCGCCTTCATGAATAGTACTGTCACGCCCCCCCTACACGCCCGTGACCGAGGGCGTGTACTTAGAAATTTTTTCCTATAAATAGCCCAGTTCTGTAAGGTCCAAGGGTTCAGATTTTTTGGCCAAGTTAGTGTCTTTTTGTGGGCTTAATCCGTGGATACTAGTGCTATGTAAGGAGATTTCTCCCTTCTTATTTCATGTTTTGTTTTGCTTTATCTTTTAGCTTTGTAATAGCTTGAAAATTTTAATAAAAATGTTAGATTTTCTCTCTCTATTTAGCATGAAAAATTCATTTGGATGGCTCACCTCTTCCCCTTTTTATCCTTGGTTTTATCTTTGTTCTTCACTTAGTTCTTCATTTATGATAAGTGTGTGTGTATGAGTGTTATTTATTTACTTTACATGCCTTTAATTTTTCTCAAGTTAGGTTTTGTTAGAAATTCATGAAATGATGAATTAGGTTTTTCCTTTTTTTTCATGTCTTCTTTTAATTTCTTCAACATCTTCACTCTTATGAGTGTGTAAAAGAGTTACTAAAGTTTCTTTTGTTTTTTTTTACTTAGCTTTATTTTAGGATGAAAACCTTTTTTCTTCTTTCTCTTTTATTTCAACTTTTTTAGCTCTTTTATGAAATCCTAGGAATGGAAATGTTGAAATTTTTATTTTCCAAAAACTTTGGTTTTTAATTTGTTTTGAAAAACTTTTGTCTTCTAAAATTGTAATTTCTTCTTTTTATTTGTTTTTGGCAAAACCTATGCTTGAAAAGGTAAAAGTTTTAATTTTTAGGTAACTTTGATTTTTCATGTTGTGTGTGTGAGTGTAGGTGTATAATTTTTAATGCTTTGTTCAAATCATGTAGAGTGTGTGAGTGTAGGTGTTAAATTTCAATGCTTTCTTTTAATGCTTTCCTTTTATGCTTTGATTCAAATTATGTAGAGTGTGTGAGTGTAGGTGTTAAATTTTATTGCTTTCTTGAATTTCTTATGGAGTGTGTGTGTTTGTGTGCATTTATTTCCGCCTACTCGTTAAGAGTTAAATGACGCATCGTTTTCATTTTCAGTCCTACTCGTTCGAGGAGGACTTGTAATTTTTCTTTCTTTATTTTTCCGCCTACTCACTTGAGTTTAAATGGCCGGACTTTATTTCCCGCCTACTCGTTTGAGTAGGATTTGTAATTTTTCTTTCTTTATTTTTCCGCCTACTCACTTGAGTTAAATGGTCGGACTTTATAGCCCTGTAATCGCATTTATTTTCTCCTACTCATTTGAGTAGGACTCGCTTTCATTTCAGTCCTACTCGTTTGAGTAGGACTTGCAATTTCCAGCTTTTATTTACCGCCCCCACTCGTTTGAGTGGGACTCGCAAATGTGAAATATGCAATTTTCTTTTATGTGTAACTTAGTTTCTGTTTAATTTATAATTTGGAGTGTGCGTGAGTTCTCGTTTTAGTTAACTTTTTAGCTTTCTAAATGTTGTTATTTTTCTTGTGTCCCTTTCTTATAAACGTTTAGTGTTTAATTTCGAACTCGCGCCTCACTATATTATAAGCCGTCCCCATACCGATGTGTAGCTAATCGCTATTAGCCTCGGCAGCGAAGAGCATTGGGATATTTAAAATGATTTATAATAATTAAAGATCTTTATTTTCATTTTAATTTAATCACTTAAGGTTTACCCCGGGTTTACGACGCGTAGGACCACATATCGATGTGTGGGCCCTATTTCCGTAGTCCATATGCTAGCTAGCCGAGAGGCCGTGCATATGTACCGATCACCCCTGGGTAAATAGAGTTGCGTGCATACCCTCGAGAGAGGACAAGCGTAATTCTACCGGATTGGGTTCCCCACCCAATAGCGGGGTTCTTAGCGTAATGCGGGCGTTAAGAGGAATCCTTCGTCGGACTAACGTTCGGTCGAATAGTCTTAACGTTTAGGTGAGCGATATCCCTATAGCTAGGTGAGCTCACATTTGTGGAACCTCCACGGCCAAGTTGCCTTATTATTAATTTGAAAACTAAGTCTTTTTATTATTAAAAATTGTTTTAGTCTTAATCCGATTCGATGCCGAGCGTTAACCCTTCATCGAATATTTTCTAAATCGTTTTTTCGCTCCTTTGCTTTTCCTCCTTTTATTAAGTAAAAAAATCCACCTTACTTTCAGTAAAATAATAGTCCTCCGGAGGAGTAAGAATAGTCAACGCGACCCCGAGTACAATACGACCTCGGTATTCCCCCGAATATCGAGTACTACTTGCGATAGGTGCACTTTCCTACCCGAGCGAGCCCGCGACGATTGACTCACCGAACCAACCACAGTAAGAGTCTGTTCGCGGGCCCATCAAGTTTTTGGCGCCGTTGCCGGGGAATCTCTTTTCGAGTTGCTATTTTGAATTCTGGAGTCTATTAATTTTACTTATTTTCTATAAAACAAAAAAAAACTAAAAACTTTATTTTAAAAACAAAAAAAAAGTTTATTTTTTTTTATTTTTGTTTGGGTGTATGACCCGAGGACAACCCTCAGAGTCTGAAGATTTAGACTTCGACCCTGAGATCGAACGCTCTCTTGCGCGTATCCGATCTCATCGCCGAAATCCTTCTTTAGATCCCGAGGAATCTATCGTAGAACCCACTGTTGTAGTTATGGCCGCACCTAACCTTCCCCCGGCGGCCGAGCGTACTATGTCCTATTACGCCTGGCCTAACCTGGATGATTCTGGGTCGAGTATTGTTCGCCCTGCGGTGGCCAATAATAATTTTGAAATTAAGTCGAGTGTCATTCAAATGGTCCAAAACGCCGTGCAGTTCGATGGACTGCCGGATGAGGACCTGAATGTCCACTTGTCCAATTTCTTGGAGATATGCGACACCTTCAAGATCAATGGCGTCACTGATGACGCCATTCGTTTGCGCTTATTTCCTTTTTCCCTTAAGTCCAAAGCCAAGGCGTGGTTGAATGCCCTCCCGCGAGGATGTATCACCATGTGGGCTGAGTTGACGGAACGGTTCCTAACGAAGTACTTTCCGCCCGCCAAAACTGCAAAGTTGCGGGCGGACATTTCTTCGTTTGTGCAGAACGATCCTGAGTCTCTATACGAGACTTGGGAACGGTTTAAGGAATTCCTCCGCCGTTGCCCGCACCACGCGCTGCCAACGTGGTTGCAAGTTCAATTTTTTTATAATGGGCTGAATTTTCAGACGCGTCAAATGATTGACGCGGCTGCCGGGGGTACGCTTAACAACAAAACCCCCGAGGCCGCCCAGGCTTTATTCGAAGAGATGGCTATGAACGCCTATCAATGGAACGTCCCGCGGGGACGGCCAAAGCCGGCGGTTGGTCTTTTTGAAGTGGATGCCACTGCTCTCTTGACCCTTCAAGTTGAAAGGTTAACAAAGCAGGTGGCGGAGATGTTTGCTGCCTCCTCCACTCCGCCTTGTTTTATTCCCCCTAACGTCTGCGTGGCTGAAGAGTTCGTGGACTTCATGGGAAATTCGGGTCGTCCTCCCTTCAACCCCAACAACAACCCTTATAGTAATAACTATAATCCGGGTTGGAGGAATCACCCCAACTTCTCGTGGAGCAACCCGAATAATGCTCAGCGTCCCCCTATTTCTTTTGCGCCCGGATTTCTTCCTCCTCCTCCTCTTCCGAAACCCTCCCCGATGGAGGAAAATTTTTCGAAGTATATTGCGTCCAACGAGTCAAATATCCGGAACATCACCGGATCGCTAAAAACACTCGAACAACAAGTTGGACAGCTGGCGAGGATGATGTCCGAGCGCGCGCTCGGGGCACTGCCGGGAAACACGGAGCCCAATCCGCGGGAGAACGCCAACGCTATAACCCTCCGTAGCGGAAAGGAGGTGGTCGATCCAAAACGGACCGACCCTCAGGTACATATTTCACCTCCGACCCCTCTTCCCCTTTCTTCGCTTACGCCGCCTTTACATATTATAAAAGAAAAAATTATTTTAAACAAGGCTCTTCCGTATCCGCATAAGTTAGAAAACGAGCGTAAGGACGCGCAATATGAAAAATTTATTTTATTACTAAAACAAATTCACATTAATGTTTCTTTTTGCGAGGCTATCTCGCAAATGCCCGAATATGCGAAATTTTTAAAAGAACTACTTTCTAATAAACGCAAATTAGAGGATATTTCGCATATATCTCTCAACGCTGTCTGCTCGGCGGCCCTTACTAATAAATTGCCCGCAAAACAAAACGACCCGGGACGGTTTTCCATCCCGTGCCTTTTTGGCGATATATTAGTAAAGTAGGCCTTAGCTGATTTAGGGGCTAGCATTAATCTGATGCCGTTCTCGCTCTTTTCGCGTTTAGGTTTGGGTACTCCTAGTCCTACGAATATGTGCATCCAATTAGCGGATCGCTCGGTTAAGTTCCCTATCGGGGTAGTGGAGGACGTCCTTGTCCGAGTCGACAAGTTTACCTTTCCGGTAGACTTCGTCATCTTAGATATCGAGGAGGACGCCGAGGTACCAATAATACTCGGTCGCCCTTTTCTCGCCACCTCCCGCGCACTAATAGATGTTAGTAATGGTAGACTTCTCCTCCGAGTAGGCGATGACCAAGTTACTTTCTCTATTAATCCCTCGATGGACAATTTGTCATCGAGCGACGATTTCTGCTATTCTTTAGATACCTTTTTCGGAGATCGTTCTTCTCCCATTTTCGAGTCCGTATTTTTAAATGACGATATTTATGCGCTCGAAAACTTTAACTGCGATGAGGATACGTCTATAGACTTGCCTTTCGAACCAATTGGTAAGAAAGACATAGGAATTAAAACCTCCCTAAAAGAACCGCCCATCCTAGACCTCAAACCCTTACCCGCCTCGCTCAAGTACGCTTTTTGGGAAAAGTTGATACGCTCCCCGTTATCATTTCTTCGGACTTGAGTGATTCGGAGACTTCCGATCTATTGGAAGTTTTATTTAAACATCGCCACGCAATTGCATGGCAAATCTCTGACCTAAAGGGGATTAGCCCCTCCTTTTGCACCCATAAGATTTTTCTTAACGATAATTGCCGCAAAACGATTCAGCCGCAGCATCGTCTTAACCCAAACATGAAAGACGTCGTTAAAGCCGAAATCATTAATTTATTAGATGCGGGAATTATCTACCCTATTTCGGACAGTGCATGGGTTAGTCCCGTGCATGTCGTACCCAAGAAGGGCGGTCTTACCGTAGTGGCGAATGAGCATAACGAGCTTGTCCCAACTCGTACTGTTACGGGTTGGCGAGTGTGCATCGACTATAGAAAACTTAATGACGCCACCTGCAAGGACCATTTCCCTCTGCCATTTTTGGACCAGATTTTAGAGCGTTTATCCGGTCATCCGTATTATTGTTTTCTTGATGGTTTATCGGGGTTTTTCCAAATCCCCATTTCCCCCGATGATCAAGAGAAAACAACTTTTACTTGCCCGTTTGGCACCTTCGCATATCGAAGAATGCCATTTGGACTCTGCAACGCGCCAACTACATTCCAAAGATGTATGCTAGCGATCTTTGGCGAGCTAGTAGAAGACATTATGGAAGTCTTTATGGATGACTTTTCTGTTTTCGGACGCTCTTTTCCCGATTGCCTTCAAAATTTAGATCGTGTCCTTCAACGGTGCGAGGACACAAGCCTTGTTTTAAATTGGGAAAAATGCAACTTTATGGTTCGAGGAGGTTTGGTCCTCGGCCATATGATTTCGTCTAAGGGGATAGAGGTGGATAAGGCCAAGATAGAAATTATAGAAAAACTTCCGCATCCAACAAACGTAAAATCTATTAGGAGTTTCTTAGGCCATGCGGGCTTTTATCGACGCTTCATTCAAGACTTTTCAAAAATAACAAAGCCGCTAACCCACCTCTTGGAAAAGGAATCACGTTTCATCTTTAGTAGCGAATGCGAGTCCGCCTTTAATTTAATAAAACAAAAGCTTATCTCTTCACCAATTTTAGTGGCCCCTAATTGGTCCCTTCCGTTCGAAATAATGTGCGACGCTAGTGATATTGCCTTAGGTGCCGTTCTTGGCCAACGCATAGAAAAACATTTTCATCCTATTTATTACGCTAGCAAGACGCTCACTTCCGCACAAGTAAATTACACGACAACGGAAAAGGAACTCTTAGACGTCGTTTTCGCTTTCGATAAGTTTCGCTCGTATATAACGCTATCTAAAGTTATCATTTTTACCGATCACTCCGCGCTTAAATATTTATTAGCTAAAAATGATGCGAAGCCCCGCCTTCTTCGATGGATTCTCCTCCTACAAGAGTTTGATTTGGAGATCCGAGATAAGCGGGGAGCGGAAAATCTAGCGGCGGACCACCTCTCCCGTTTAGAAAATCCGGGTGCGGAAGCGCTCGTCGAATCTGAAATAAATGACAGATTCCCCGAGGAACGCCTTCTTGCCATTAATAATTCTTCGTCATCTTCGCCTTGGTTCGCAGATTTTGCAAATTTCTTAGTGGCGCGGGTCCTTCCAAAAGAGTTTTCCAGTCATCAAAAGAAGAAATTCTTTTCTGACTTGAAAAATTTCTTTTGGGAGGACCCATTTCTTTTTCGTATCTGCGCGGACCAAGCGGTTCGACGATGCGTTGCGGGTGTGGAGTGCTTACAAATTCTTAAGCACTGCCACGAGGGTCCAGCCGGTGGGCATTATCAAGCCAACCGGACCGCTCGGAAGGCGCTCGAGGCGGGCTACTTTTGGCCCACTCTCTTCAAAGACGCGCATAATTTTGTGCGCGCATGCGATAGCTGTCAGCGGTCGGGTAACATCTCTCGTCGCGACGAGATGCCCCAAAACATGTTTTTAGAGTGCGAAGTCTTCGATTTGTGGGGCATAGATTTTGTTGGCCCCCTACCTCCGTCTTTCAAAAATTTGTATATTTTAGTGGCGGTCGACTACGTATCAAGGTGGGCGGAAGCGCAAGCTCTCCCCACCAACGATGCGCGAGTCGTCGTTACATTTCTTAAAAAAATATTTTCTCGCTTCGGCACGCCTCGCGCAATTATTAGTGATAGGGGAACGCATTTCTGTAACGCTCTTATGGCTAAGACGTTAGCTAAATACGGAGTCACGCACAAGCTTGCCACCCCCTACCACCCGCAAACAAGTGGCCAAGTCGAGGTAGTAAATCGAGAGATTAAGCGAATTTTAGAAAAAACCGTTTCGCTAAATAGGAAAGATTGGTCCGTTAAACTCGACGATGCGTTGTGGGCGTATCAGACGGCATACAAAACCGCTATTGGATGTACGCCGTTCCGGTTAGTCTACGGCAAAGCGTGCCATTTACCCGTAGAATTAGAGCATCGCGCACTTTGGGCTTTAAAACTCTTAAACCTCGACTCCAACTTAGCCGCTCAGAATAGAAAACTACAACTAAACGAGCTCGATGAATGGCGTGCGAACGCTTACGAGAGCAATAAATTCTATAAGGAGCGCTCTAAGTTATATCACGATCGAAAAATCAAGTCCCAAAAATTATTTTCTCCGGGCGATCTTGTCCTTCTTTACAATTCACGTCTTAGGCTTTTTCCAGGTAAATTAAAATCTAGATGGTCCGGTCCCTTCCTAGTTGAAGAAGTTTTTCCTTATGGAACCGTACTCGTCTCCCACCCGGACAAAGGCTCTTTTAAATTAAACGGTCATCGGTTAAAGTCTTATATAGCAGGCGCCCAGTGATCGGTTTTAGCGAAATCATAACTTTCCTCCACCTAATAAACCCGCCAAAATAGTCAAGCTACACGACTATAAACAAAGCGCTCCTGGGAGGCACCCCTCGCTTATCTTTTTCGCTCTTTCCTTATTACCTTTGCTGTTTTTTTCTAATAAACGCAGGGTTTCTGATCGGCCTTCCCCACCGCGTTTCAGGGAAGCTTCTACCCCCTTCCCTTTCTTTTCTTTGTACATATTGTCTTTCCTTTCTGTTCCGCATACTTACGATACAACATTGGGGACAATGTTGGACTTAAGTATGGGGGTATTTTCGTGCTTTACTTTATGCACTTCAATTTTTCTGCTTCTCAAAAACGAAAAATACAAAAAAATACATATAACAACAAAACAAAAACAAAAAAATTAAAAAACATCTTAAAATGAAACAAAAAAATTTTAAATGAAAAAATAAAAAAATTTTAAATGAAAAAACAAAAATCCAAAAAAAATTTTTTGTTTTGTTCTCTTTCTCTTTTCCAAAAACTCAAAAAAACAAAACAAAAATTTTTTTTATTTAGTTTCACTTTGTATATATTTTTTTGTTTTTTTTTCTCTCTCCCCCTTCCTCATTCTTGTACAAACCTTTTTCTTTTTCTCCCTTATTTTTGTACATATTATGAAAATTCTCTTAAAAAATACAAAAAAAAAGATAATAGTTCAAAAAACAAAATTTTCAAAAAAATTGCGAAAAACAAAAATACAAAAAAAGATAATAAATGAAAAACACAAAAAAAATGATAATAAAAACTATAAAAATCAAACAAAAAAATGTTTTGCAACAAATAAATTAAATATTCCATACTTAACTTTTCTGCTATCCAAAAATTCTGTTCTGAGTTTATTTATATGTGAATACTATTAATTCTCTGTTCGCTACCCGTTTGTTAATTATTGATTGAAACATTTAAATAGCCGGGGTTATGTTTTAAAGAATTCTTTATGCTTTGTTAAAACTAGCGAACTCGTTTTAGGCACTACTTCTAATTTTTCATTAATAGGAGCACGTATATTATGTTAGGAAATAACGACTATAGAATTCAATTATACTTACTTTTAGCTTTCTGAAAAAAAATTGGGACGTACAAATTATTAAGGTTGCTCTCAAAAATTTTTAGGATTACAATCTAGTTTTCCTTTCTCCCCTTACTTTTCATGACCTACTTGGCATGAAAAATTTTATCCTTAAAAGATCTTATGTCAATGGGAACAAGATTTCGTTCCGTAAACATAGGCACCCAATAATTTTAAAAGATTATATAGGGAGTAAGAGGATAAAATTCATTACTCCTACAAATATACATTGGGTTAATTTTTCTTATGAAGTTGAAAAACAAAAATCATATTAGGAAAATAAGATTTCGTTTTCCTAATAATCCAAAAGAAAAAAACATGGAGGTTCGAGAAAAAATTACCTCACCTCAAATATCAAAACCCTCTTCATAAACCACACTACCCCCTTAGCCAATTACACGATTCTAGAATTAATTCAAAAATCTTTTTGAGAGCATAATTAGTAAATTGTATTATTTCCGGTAGCACTCGTATAAGCTAGAGTTCTTATAATTCCAAACTATTTTCGTTAATCTGACCATTACAAATGTTGCCTTCTATTTGATTACATCAAGAAGTCTTTTGGCCAAAACTTTTGCGCTATTTAAATCATCTACATAATTTTAGGACTTAACTCTTACACCCCGTATATTTATTTCGATCTCTCTTATAATTGATTAAGCGATAGCCAAAACTTAGAGTTTTTTTTATTCCTTATAGATTCACCTCAAACTTTTGCTCTGGAATAGCAAAAGCCTATGTATGGGGGTATTTGATGAACTGTAAATTTACGTATTTTTATGCACATTAATTTAGTCATTTTCATTTATTTTCGTCGTTTTTACTTATTTTTGTTCAATAAAATGCTCCTATTCTTGTAAATTTTCTTCTAACTTGTTTTATTTGATTTTGCAGGAAAATTCCAAAATCTGCCGAAATTTGGGAAGTACACGCCCGTGACACATTGGTCACGCCCGTGACCGGGCCGTGACTGTGCATTTCCCGTGAAAGCGGAAAATTTCTGAAGTAAAGGCTTGACATGCCTGGCGACACGCCCGTGTCACCCGACACGGGGCGTGACCCAAGCCCGTGTCCTCTCCTCTCGACGAATTCATCTCGACGATCGTCGAGTGTCGACACCAACAATCACGCCCAGTGTCACGCCCGTGACCGAGGGCGTGACTCAATTTCCGCTCGACGATTTCGACTCGACACTTTCCACTCGACATTCGTCGAGTGTCGACACCTACTGACACGCCCAGCGTCACGCCCGTGACCTGGGGCGTGACCTTTCCAGCTGGCCCGACAGGATGCTGTCGAGGACATTTGACGCAACCCGCGCCCGGTTCTACCTCCCCGACACGCCTAGAGTCACGCCCGTGACCTGGGGCGTGACTGCTGCGAACTCAGCCCGAAGTCAACTTTCCTGTCCAATCGCCAGCCGCCTTCATGAATAGTACTGTCACGCCCCCCCTACACGCCCGTGACCGAGGGCGTGTACTTAGAAATTTTTTCCTATAAATAGCCCAGTTCTGTAAGGTCCAAGGGTTCAGATTTTTGGGCCAAGTTAGTGTCTTTTTGTGGGCTTAATCCGTGGATACTAGTGCTATGTAAGGAGATTTCTCCCTTCTTATTTCATGTTTTGTTTTGTTTTATCTTTTAGCTTTGTAATAGCTTGAAAATTTTAATAAAAATGTTAGATTTTCTCTCTCTATTTTGCATGAAAAATTCATTTGGATGGCTCACCTCTTCCCCTTTTTATCCTTGGTTTTATCTTTGTTCTTCACTTAGTTCTTCATTTATGAAAAGTGTGTGTGTGTGTATGAGTGTTATTTATTTACTTTACATGCCTTTAATTTTTCTCAAGTTAGGTTTTGTTAGAAATTCATGAAATGATGAATTAGGTTTTTCCTTTTTTTCATGCCTTCTTTTAATTTCTTCAACATCTTCACTCTTATGAGTGTGTAAAAGAGTTACTAAAGTTTCTTTTGTTTTTTTTACTTAGCTTTATTTTAGGATGAAAACCTTTTTTCTTCTTTCTCTTTTATTTCAACTTTTTTAGCTCTTTTATGAAATCCTAGGAATGGAAATGTTGAAATTTTTATTTTCCAAAAACTTTGGTTTTTAATTTGTTTTGAAAAACTTTTGTCTTCTAAAATTGTAATTTCTTCTTTTTATTTGTTTTTGGCAAAACCTATGCTTGAAAAAGTAAAAGTTTTAATTTTTAGGTAACTTTGATTTTTCATGTTGTGTGTGTGAGTGTAGGTGTATAATTTTTAATGCTTTGTTCAAATCATGTAGAGTGTGTGAGTGTAGGTGTTAAATTTTAATGCTTTCTTTTAATGCTTTCCTTTTATGCTTTGATTCAAATTATGTAGAGTGTGTGAGTGTAGGTGTTAAATTTTATTGCTTTCTTGAATTTCTTATGGAGTGTGTGTGTTTGTGTGCATTTATTTCCGCCTACTCGTTAAGAGTTAAATGGCGCATCGTTTTCATTTTCAGTCCTACTCGTTCGAGTAGGACTTGTAATTTTTCTTTCTTTATTTTTCCGCCTACTCACTTGAGTTTAAATGGCCGGACTTTATTTCCCGCCTACTCGTTTGAGTAGGATTTGTAATTTTTCTTTCTTTATTTTTCCGCCTACTCACTTGAGTTAAATGGCCGGACTTTATAGCCCTGTAATCGCATTTATTTTCTCCTACTCATTTGAGTAGGACTCGCTTTCATTTCAGTCCTACTCGTTTGAGTAGGACTTGCAATTTCCAGCTTTTATTTACCGCCCCCACTCGTTGGAGTGGGACTCGCAAATGTGAAATATGCAATTTTCTTTTATGTGTAACTTAGTTTCTGTTTAATTTATAATTTGGAGTGTGCGTGAGTTCTCGTTTTAGTTAACTTTTTAGCTTTCTAAATGTTGTTATTTTTCTTGTGTCCCTTTCTTATAAACGTTTAGTGTTTAATTTCGAACTCGCGCCTCACTAAATTATAAGCCGTCCCCATACCGATGTGTGGCTAATCGTTATTAGCCTCGGCATCGAAGAGCATTGGGACATTTAAAATGATTTATAATAATTAAAGCTCTTTATTTTCATTTTAATTTAAGCACTTAAGGTTTACCCCGGGTTTACGACGCGTAGGACCACATATCGATGTGTGGGCCCTATTTCCGTAGTCCATATGCTAGCTAGCCGAGAGGCCGTGCATATGGACCGATCACCCCTGGGTAAATAGAGTTGCGTGCATACCCTCGAGAGAGGACAAGGGTAATTCTACCGGATTGGGTTCCCCACCCAATAGCGGGGTTCTTAGCGTAAAGCGGGCGTTAAGAGGAATCCTTCGTCGGACTAACGTTCGGTCGAATAGTCTTAACGTTTAGGTGAGCGATATCCCTTTATCTAGGTGAGCTCACATTTGTGGAACCTCCACGGCCAAGTTGCCTTATTATTAATTTGAAAACTAAGTCTTTTTATTATTAAAAATTATTTTAGTCTTAATCCGATTCGATGCCGAGCGTTAACCCTTCATCGAATATTTTCTAAATCGTTTTTTCGCTCCTTTGCTTTTCCTCCTTTTATTAAGTAAAAAAATCCACCTTACTTTCAGTAAAATAATAGTCCTCCCGGAGGAGTAAGAATAGTCAACGCGACCCCGAGAATAATACGACCTCGGTATTCCCCCGAATATCGAGTACTACTTGCGATAGGTGCACTTGCCTACCCGAGCGAGCCCGCGACGATCGACTCACCGAACCAACCACAGTAAGAGTTTGTTCGCGGGCCCATCACTGGCGCTTGCTCTCGGCCTTCTCCTTCATCTTTTAAGCCCCATTACAAGCTTGATGCCACAGCCAACAAGCAAAGGGAAGCTTGCATCTTTCTTTCGCAATCGTGACACGAAGAAGACGTGTCCATTGGTAGGTAGTGACAGCATTCTCTACCCCAGACACAGTTGAGGACCGAGCTAGGATGCGGATTGACAACCCGACGATTCCTTCCGTGAACTCTGAGCAAGACTTTGGATTCGATCGATCTCTTGACTTGTTCTTGCTTTCTTGTTGTATATATCTGTTAAAACTTCATTTGTAGATGTTATTGCTCTTTAGTTGTATGCTTTATTAGATTCATGTCTATGTGATTCTGTATTGTTTTACTTCTTTAGTTGCTTGAGAAGCGCTTTATTTTCATCTGCACCCACATCCGGTTATTGTCGCACTAGCAATTGCTAGTGGCGTGCGTAGCGAAGAGGTGCTCTCGACCCTCATTCCGCAATTCTAACCACCTCATCCGCAAGCCTACTCATCCATCTGCCCAGCGATTCGGTGCATAGAGGCCCATGTAGTCTTCCATCCTGCCTACCGAAGCATCGCATCATGGCGTTGTATAGGAGTAGCTGCTAGTATTTTATTTTTTGTCTCCGCAACCATCAAAACCCCCTTAGTTAACTCCGACCTAAGGACTTCAATCTCAAGTCCTCCTCAAAATTAACTCCACCATATTGTGTTCCTTGAAGAGATCGATACTTAGGGAAATTTACGCATTTTATATTACTTGTGCGACCGGTACACTTGCCGTCCAACGCATCACTTGTTGCAAGGCAGCTCTTCTAGTGTGGTTATTGAAGATGCAGGTTCAAAGATAAAAGAAATAAACTTGGATGAGCCAACTAAAGATAAAGATCAAAAGTTCATTAAAATCACCACTCCAACCCCAATTGGAGAGGTTTATGACCATGATTAAGATAACATTCAAGTTAATGAAGTCACTCTTGTGTTTGAAGAAGTTCCAGATGCAAGGACTCTAGAGCTCTGACATTTGAAGGATCACCCAATGGACCAAATCATAGGAGATCCCTGGGATGATGTCAAAACTCATAGAGGTACAGCTAATGAAAATCTATATTTGATTTTTCTCTCACAGGTTGAACCGAAGAAGTTTGAGGAAGCAAACTCAGACGCGTCATGGATAATGGCAATGTAAGAAGAGTTGAATCAATTCAAGCATTGCCATGTTTGGAAGCTAGTTCCAAGACCCAAAGGCAACAATGTCATCAGAACCAAGTGGGTCTACAGGAACAAGATGGATGAGGAAGGTACAATCATAAAAAATAAGGCCAGACTCATCGCAAAAGGATACAGACAAGAAGAAGGAATCGACTTCGGCAGAATTATACACCAGTGGCAAGGCTGGAGGAAATCAGGTTGTTCCTAGCATATGCAGCACTTAAGGGCTTCACTGTTGAAATTTCCCGGGCCTAGGAGTGAGCAGGGGTTATCTCAACTAAAGTTAGTCACAACCAGAAACACATGCAGCAACAAGAGTCTTTATTGGTAACAACAATCTTCTTTACAAGGAAAGACAAACATGGGGAGACATGATTCACCAAAAACCATCACAGGGAAAACAGAGACTATAAATACAAGACAAGTCAAGCTGCGCGGACTCAACACGTAGCCGTCGGATCTACTGCTGCACTAAGGAGTCCGCACAGTCTGCCAGGTCGCCAGACCGCAACCAAGGCCGCGCGGACTACCCCTTATTCCAATGCTAAGCTCTAGCTGTCGATCTGCAGCCGCCTAACCGCGAGGTCTCCTAGCCGCCATACCACACAAGCTGCTATGCCAAACTGAACAGGCCGCCTGAAGCAGGCGACTTATTGAACCCAAACACAAGTTGTCAAAGAGAAAACCATTTGGTCGTTGTCTGCGACCTGCTGTTTACCTCTTGTTGCTTAACCGCAGAGTTCGCACTGTCCCTGACTGTAGTTAGAGCCATGTCCTGGCTTTCCAGCGCTATCCTCACAACCTGCACAGTATAAACCAGTCAACTCTATCAAACCACGGGGATATTAAAATCCAATCTGCAACAACTGTGACAGGCTCACTTACTGTTCATTCGCACTCTTAGTTGTCTATTCCTGATGTGACATGGGTCCTATTTATAGGCACGATGAGGAGTGTGGTAACCGCCTTAGCCGATAGGATCACTGCCACATCCCACAGCAAGAACAAGTCTCCGCAAACTGCGGATACATTCCAGTCCGCTGTGACCTGTGCAGGATATTCAATCCGTCATTGCTTCACCAAGTCCAGACAGCAACACCAGTCCGCCTTGTCTCCAAAGGCCTAGCCAAGACTGCCACAGCTGAACTCTGCAACAACTGTCTGCCTATCCACAGACACAGCTCCAGTCCGATTATCCCGAGCCCACAGCCTCGCCACCAAGGCAACTGCCAGACTCAGCGGACCCAGCTTTAGTCTGTATGACCTTGCGGATGCAATCTCCAGTCTGCATACTCCAAGCTCGCAATCAAGGCACACGACACTTCTGCCGAGCTCGGCAAACTGAGAAGCAGTCCTTGCTTCACTGCGCGATCTATCCGGACTGAGCCAACCCTGGACTTGGTTCAGAACCGACCAAGTCCACAACACTGGCCACAAGGGCCTGTCCGCACTTACTGGCGGACACTGGAACCAGTCCTTCTACCTCGACGAACTCCAGCACCTGTCTACACTGACTAGCGATCTCTGCGGCTTCCACTTGCCGCTTCACCATAGCAAGACCAAAGCTTCTGCCAAGCTGGTCTGCCGAGCTCCAGTCCTTTAGTCCGCTTCTTGCCGAACTCCGCGGATAGAGTCACAATCCGCTCGGTTACCTTCTGGGATCCAACTGCTTGTAGAGAATATGCCGCCCTAGCAAACCGTTGCAGCTGTTCTTGTAGTCCGTGCGAACAGACTGCCCAGGCCGCCACAGAATAAATCGAGTGCAACTGCCCTGTCGACCTGGCTGTCTGCCAACCCTGTCCACTTAGTTCGCACTGATAGTTTGCCCAAGTCCAATCACCCACTTTCACTTCACAAATTTCAACAATCCCCCTTGAAGTAAGAAGTGGTGAACAACTCTAGCAGCTCCCGTAACCTTGCACCTAGTGTAACGTACCGAATCACTCTAGGCCCCTCGTGTGTGTTTTTGAATCAGGAGGGTTGACTCGAGTCCTGGGAAGTGCAGGTAATTGGACTGCACTTGTGGGGAGTGGAGAAATCAGTACAGAGAAGGACACGGGTAGTGACACGGGCGTGTCACTACCCGTGTGAATGTGACACGGGTAGAGACACGGGCGTGTCCCTACCCGTGTGGCAATGTGTCGAGTTGAACTCGACGAGATGTGTCGAGATCTACGAACTGTGCATCGACATTGACGAATTACATGACACGGGTAGAGACACGACCGTGTCTCTACCCGTGTGGCAATGTGTCGAGTTTAACTCGACGAGATGTGTCGAGATCGACGAAATGCGCGTCGACATCGACGAATTACATGACACGGGTAGAGATACGCCCGTGTCTCTACCCGTGTGGCATTGTGTCGATTTGAACTCGATGAGATGTGTCCAGACCGATGAGTTATATGACATGGGTAGAGACACGGGCGTGTCCCTAACCGTGTGCTCCAGTCGACGATTTTGATTGAGATCGACGAAGTGTTGAGATCGTCGAAATGTATCCAGAGATGGACACAGCCAGGGAACACGGCCATGCTAGGACTTGTGTCCTAGGTTTTAGATCTCTTCAACCACTCCCTTCTTCTATGTGAAGATAAGGGATGGTTTCGTGGAGGGTATTGGTCTCTAGAGGTTGAATAAGGGTAGAGGAAAATTCTGGAGGTGATCGGAGAGGATCGACTTGAGGTGGAAGATGAACCGATGCCGTTCATTCCGCCTCAAGATGCGTGTTGAACCTGTATTCTGCACGCAGTGATCGTCTAGGCCATTTTCACGAGGGATAAGGGCAGATCTGGTCTTTTGGCTAAACACTAAAGTTGAATCCCTTGAAAATACCTTTCCAACGAGTGGCTGCATGACATCAGGTGACGTCTGTAGCCACGTGAATGTCTGAACAAAAATGGTGTTCGATAAATCCTGCATGCAGAAATTGTGTTTTGTACGCAGCGGATTTCAAGTCTGATTTCAATTAGGATAATGTCAAATCTAGGCTGAGGTTTGAATACGATAGTTGTAGCCCATGGAAAGACCTTTCCATTGAGTGGTTACACGTCTTCACCGGATTCCTATAGCTTCGGGAATCTCCGGTTAAATTTGCAATCCAGATTTACTCTGCATCTAAATTCTGGGCTTTATATAATATGGATTTGGATTCGGTGGAATTAATATTGCTAGTAACTTGGCTTGGATGAACTCTTTATGGCTAAACATTTTAGTTGCATGATTGATGAAGCTTATTAATCAGATTTCATATAATCAAATTGTGAAGCAAGCTTATTTAAATAAATTGACTTGATAGAAATTGATAGATTGTTACTTATGCGCAACATGTTTATAATATGTCGTTACCATTTGGAAAGAGTGATAGATCTTTATATGTGCATCATGTTATAATATGTTGTTATCATTTGGAAGGTCATGTAGAGGCATAAATTATGGCCATGAGTATGTTTGACTAATAGAATGGGTATATTAGTCCAATACTTAGAGTGTCATCTCCCTACGAGTAGTGTTGTAAAAGGATGTAAGTGTGGTGTTGACCTTCACTTGTTTGGTTTGTGTTGGGATAGAGTATGGATGGATGGTTGGCCTGTGTCCTCGTACCTTCTTCCGAGGCCCCTTCCATGCCACGGTTGTGTGAAATTACATGAGGTGTGAGTCGACACGTGGTGTCGTAATCCTGGGTTTAGGATAGTGTGGCAGGTCTACGGGCTCGCCGATCGTCACACCTACGGGAGTTGACAGTTAGACTTTGGGCGGTTGGGCTTGGTCCTCGGTGTTCATGTCCTGGGGCTCCTTCCGTGCCAAGTGAACGGTTGGGCTGTGTTCTCGTGCCTTCTTCCGAGGCCCCTTCCATGCCACGGTGGTGTGAAATTGCATGAGGTGTGAGTCGACACACGGTGTCGTAATCCCGGGTTAAGGATATTGTGGCAGGTCTACGGGCTCGGCGATCGTCACACCGACGGGAGTTGACAGTTAGACTTTGGGCGGTTGGGCTTGGTCCTCGGTGTTCATGTCCCGGTGATCCTTCTGTGCCAAGTGAATGGTTGGGTTGTGTCCGTGTGCTTACTTCTGAGGCCCCTTCCGGGTCACATAAGGAAAGTTCGGGCTATGTTCTTGGTGCACATCTACCCAAGACCCCGCTGGGCCATAGTACGCATGGGCTCCGCAATTGTGTTCTTAGCGTTGAGGCGTATGGAGGCCTAGGTGAAGTAGTGTGGATACCCGCCTAGTAGTAGAAGTGCCCGTTCTACTGTCACCGCCTGGCCACGACGGCTGATGCCTGAGAGGTTAGCTACCTGCTCAAATAGTGGGAACTATAGTCTGTGTCGACATAGCAATTGCATGGGTGTGATCATGGGTGAGTCATTACATAGCATTCATACCATCTCATAACATTGCACAACAAGATCCTCATCGTATAAGTTTGTATGAACACTCTTATACGATAAGTTACCTTTATGTAACCCGATCCTTAACTTATAAGTTTGTATGGGCATTCTTATAAGTTAAGTTACTTTCCTGTTGTTACTTATACATGTTAGTTTGCTGTAGCTCTTAAATATTTCATAGAACATGTTATTGTTACTCTTACAGTACTGCCACCTGCTTGTACTTATTTTACTTGCATACTTATTGTATATTGTACTCTTGTTCCTTTTCCCCGCCCGGCGCCGAGGAGTCGCCGGGGGAGCAGATGTGAAACCACTCAGTCATTTCGACTAACGGTTGCAACGTCTTCCTTTTTATGAGGTCACATCGCAGGTAGAGCAGCCGCAGACTACACAGCAGGACAGCCAGGCCAGGACGATAGGGCCTGAAGTGACGGTGCCGTCGATACCGTCGGTTACGGATGTTAGTATTTTGATACTCTGATGTAGCCCGTTTGGGCAATGTTTAGCTTTACTCTGATATATTGTAGAAGCATGTTTTAGCTTCTCCTTTATTGATGTATTTGGACATTATTACTTAGTTTGGATTTGACTTCTCTTTCTTATTATATTTGGTTGAGTTGGCATGTTCTATTGATATTGTTATAGCCGGTGGAATAGGCGTCTTGTGGTACAGGTTAGTCCGTGTGCTAATGCTACCGCAAGGCGGCTGTTCTGGGCATAAGACTCCCCCTTCGTGCCGTGTTTTGAGATGCGGGAGGGGGGTGGGTGGGGGGGGGGGGGGTCTTACAAATTGTATCAATTTGCCACGATGCTCAACTAAAGAAGTCATTCAACAATGATGCCACCCCCATTTGATTAGTCAGTTTGTTTACAAACTGACTTAGTGGAAGCAGTGGTGTGCCCATATGCAATTCACGCTAAGTATACCCAACTTTGACCTTAAGATTAGCCAACCTGACCATACGTTTACGTTTTATGTGTAGATTCTAGCGCTCGTTGAGCAGGTGGGAGGCACTCCTGCGCCCTCTTTACCCACTCCCACTCAGTTCCAACAATCTAAGTTGGGGCTGACGCTTACTGTCATCCTCGATACTTTTAGGGCGCAGCAGCCCCCGGTGCAATAACAGGACCCAAGCTCCAACTGGCTGAGCACCTTCCGGGCTCTCTCCCCTCCCGCCTACCATGGGACGGAGTCAGCCGTATGTACAGAGGAATGGATAGACATGGTACATGAGTTGTTGGCTGGTATCCGTTGCCCGGCCAATATGGCAGTGACATTGGCGGTGTCCGTCTTGGACTTACATGCTAAGAGGTGGTGTTAGTCCCTTATGGGCTCTACCTTCCATGGCCGAGTCTATACGGAGATAAGTTGGGGTGAATTCTCGGGTGCTTTCTTGGAGCACTTTATCCATACATCGACCCGAGATGAGCTTGAGCAGAGGTTTCTTCTACTAAAGCAGGGATCAAAGTCGGTTACGGAATACCAGCGGGAATTCCAGCATCTCGCAAGGTTTGTGGATTCTTACGAGTTGGATGAAAGAGGTTATGCCAAGCGCTTCTACAAAGGGCTGCGAGATCCCCTAAGGCAGTCCCTTTTGTTTATAGTGGATGGTAGCCTGGCGGAGATCATTGATATGGCGAAAAGATTGGAGGCGGACCAGTTGGGATGCAGTAAGAGGCCTGTGGAGGACGTGATGGAAGTCGGCCCATGGAATAGAAGGAGGCGAGACTTCAGAGGAGGAAGAGGATATCAAAGAGGTGGAGGGCGTGTCCACCGGAACTATAGAGTGGAGCATCCAGTTCCGCAGCCTCCTGCGTTGCCTCCACCACCACAGCCTCAGCAATATCAACAACCTGAAGGGCGTCGTGGTCTGGTGTACTTCGAATGCAACCAGCCGGGCCACATCCGACATTTCTGCCCGCAGCTATTTGGGAACGTCCCTCCCGCTCTCCCTCCGGCAGCTCCTCTGTAACACCTCCCCTGTAATGACCGTATAATATGGTTCCGGCCGGGGCCCCACAACATACAGACGTCACAGCTTCAGTATTATAAAATGATATAGCTACCCAATCTCAAAACTAGAAACATAACACAACGTAAACAACAAATAAGACTAGAAGTTATCCACGCCTACACGAGTAACAAAATGGCCTTAAGGCCTTACAACAAGAGTGAATCCAAACTCAAATTATGCATCAGTCATGAAAGTGCATAAGCACACCTAGTCTACCTCGGCATGCAAGCCGGTCACCAAGGGCATCAAAACAAACAATGTCAAAAGAGTAGAGCTACAGCAAAAAGTTAACACTTCATGAGGCTTAGGCCTTTCTGGCCAGCGAGCCAGCTCCTGCTTGCGATCCTTGCCCTGTAAAAATTATTAGTAACGTGGGTCAGCAAAGGCTGACCTCAAACTGTGTAACAAACACATCTCTTCCCGGCCGCCCCTAATGGACCCCGGGGTATTCCTCCAACCTTTAAGTTAGCACTTCGTATGCAATAATCATAAGCAAGAAAAGAAACTAAGGAAACAGGCTTGGATGTCTCAAACATCATACATGTTATCTATTGTTGAGCATATAATAATAGGGCCTACTATGCAACATGAATGCAACACCCGGGCTTCACCCAAGGCACCCTATAGAGTATGTATCTAGCACAACATCACATCATTTGGGTACTCATCATTTCCCCATTGGCATAAAGCCGCAAACAAAGTGGAACAACAATCCCCCAATGGCATACAAGCCGCGACACAGAACTCTTGCCAAGGCCCCACCCGCTCACGGTCGCAGACCCGGGCTTGCCGGCAAACTCTAACTTCTCATGTCAGGATTCCGTCCAACACACTGACCATTTCTAAGAACCCTTGCTGGACCCCACCCGCTCAGGGCCTCATTGCCCGGGCTTGTCCCATGCTCTACGTTCTCGTTAGTCTCACACAAAGGGGACTAGTGTCGTCGGGACACTTTCCACACATAACTTGCACGTCACGAGATAGCCAGCCGACCACGGAGACACAACCACGCCTTGGCACATCACAAACCAAGACATTTCCTCCATAATCCCTCATACGTACTACAGCGTTCCCGCGCATCAAGGAAACCATCTACACTCATGCGGAGCTAAGCTTGTTCACCAAGGAAACCATCTACCGCCAATGAGGAGCTAACCTTGTCCAGTACCGGCCACACGTAATCATGCAAGATAAAGGGAAGAACATCACAAACAACACGAACATCACAAACGGCCCCTTGCCGTAGCGGATTTCTACGAATCCTTAAACCTCGTATGCAACATCACCGAGTCGGACTAACGGTCGCGACTACGGCTTCACCCACCATGCCTAATCCACTAACGGAGCGGATCTCTAATGCAAAAATCATGTCGGGGACGGACTCAATCAACTCGGAGGTTCCTCTTGAACCTTGGCGACCCAAACCCCTCTCATTTGAGTGTTTGGTGCCCAAAAACTAGAAAAGAAAAGATGCTAAAACATGCATCCTAAAACGGAGAGGAGAAGTGTCGTTACCTTCCGACTCTTCTTCCTAGCCATGGAAAAATAGCCGGATGAAAACCTTTGCAACGATCTAGCTTCCACGGATCTGGACTCGGCTCGCGATTTGTAGCACCGAAGCCTTTCCAACAGCCGGATCTCTACTTCACCTTCTTCCTTGCTCTCCCTTCTCTCTAGAACATTAGTAAGAGAAAGCTTGGAGGAGAATGAGGGTTCCTAACCCTATTCTCGAAGTTTACTCAGCAAGAGCGATCCTGGACCATCAGATCCCAAAAGAAAGGAAAGAACGGCCTTGATCCGAACTGAAAAACAAAATACCTGGGTCGAACACGGCCTGCGATGCGCGCTTGTCCAGGGCCGTGTCCCCCATTCGCCGACAAAACCGACACGCCTGGAACAACACACGGGCATCTGACACGCCCGTGTTTGACCTGACACGCCCGTGTTCCAGCTGACACGGCCGTGTGGTCGGCCGTGTGCCTCCATCGACACAGCCCCGAAAATAACCTGAGACTCACACGGGTACTGGACACGCCCGTGTCCTTGCCCGTATCTAACTCAACACGCCTGGGTTCGAGGCCGTGTTCACTGTCTCGACACTTCGTCGAGTGAAGTTCGTCGATTGCCTGATACGGCCTTGGACACGCCCGTGTCCTAGGCCGTCTACCTTGTCTCGACATATTGTCGAGCGAAATTCGTCGACTCCCCGGGCTGATTGTCGACACGGGCTCAACACGCACTGAGACACGCCCGTGTCTCAGGTCGTGTTCTCTCCTCAACGATCGTCGACTCCAAAATCGTCGACCTCGCGACCAAATCGTCGATTGGAGCCAGACACGCCCTGGGACACGCCCGTGTCCCAGGCCGTGTGCCCCCCTGCCAGAAACCAATTTTCCTTGTCGACGAACCCGAAATTAAATGGTACAAATTTTGGGGCGTTACAACTCTCTCCCCCTTAAAATAATTTCGTCCCGAAATTACAAAGCAAAAGGAAACAAAACTTAAATTCTACCTGATTTGAAGAGCTATAGATACTCTTCTAGCATGGCTTGTTCTCCCTCCCAAGAGTGCTCCTCACGACCGCAGTTGTCCCATCAGACTTTCACGAGTTTAACCTCTTTATTCCGCAACTGCCGAGTCTCCGAATCCTCTATAGCAATTGGACGGACTCGCGTCCTCAAGTCTTCCTCTATCGGCACTGATGCCGGCTCGATCACTACACTAGCCTCCACCAAGGCTTTCCTAAAGACGGAGACATGTAAGACGTCGTACAATCCACTCGGCTCCGCATACAACGCCAACCGATAGGCTGCTTCTCCCACCCGTTCAACAACTTCAAAAGGCCCCAAAAACATGGGAGTCAACTTCTTGAGTCGGCGAATCCGTGAGACGCCTTTGAACGGCTTGATCTTCAAATAGACCCAATCACCTACCACAAACTCCAACTTCCTATGACGAGCATTAAAGTATTTTGCTTGCCGGTCTTGCGCCACCTTCATACGCTCTTGAATGGTCCGCGCCAACTCACAAGAGTCAACTACCACCTCCTTTCCCAAAATGTTGGTGTCTCCCGCCTCTGTCCAAGACATCGGTGTTCGACACCATCTCCCATACAAAGCTTCGTATGGCGCCATTTTTATACTTGATAATTGTTATTGTACGCTAATTCCACCATGAAGAGGTGATCCTCCCACTTCTTGCCGAAGTCAAGAATGCACATTCTCAGCATATCCTCCATAGTATGGTTTGTTCTTTTGGTTTTCCCGTCAGTTTGAGGATGGAACGCCGTACTGAACTTTAGCTTCGTGCCCAAACTCTTCTGAACCAATCTCCAGTCCTTGGACGTAAACCGTCCATCTCGATCGCTGACTATGCTCTTAGGAATCCCATGCATTCGCACAATGTTGCGAACATACAACTCCACCAGCTTCTCCACGCTGTCCTCCTTCCGATTTGGGATGAAGTGGGCCACCTTGGTTAAGCGATCCACGATCACCCAAATAGCATCATTACCCTGCTGCGATCTAGGCAAACTATGTAAAAAATCCATGGAGATGTCATCATATTTCCACTCAGTGATTGGAAGTGGCTTCAGGAACCCTCCCGGCTTCTGACATTCATCCTTCACCAAGGCGCAAGTTTGTCAACGATTCACATACAAAGCTACGTCCCGCTTCAGCCCCGGCCACCAAAAGGATTACTTCATATCCAAGTACATCTTTGTACTGCCCGGGTGAATGGAGTACTTTGTGAAGTGAGCCTCAAACATTCTCTCCTCACGGAGTTTGCTGAACTACGGTATACAAACCCTTCCGTCCTTCCTCAGAAGCCCATCAATCATCTCCCAGGCGCTGTTCTCGCCCTCTTAAGCCTCCATCACATATGGTTGAAACTCCACATCCAACCGAGTTGCTTCCTGAATGCGATTGGACAAGTCATTCTGCATTTCAATCCAGTTCAACTGAGCCACGCTGGACTCGCCTCTCGCCACACATTCCAAACCAAGGGACTCCCATTCCCGTACCAACCGCTCATCATGAGCTTCGATCTAATTCCCTTGCCCTGTGTACTTTCTACTCAAGGCATCCGCCACTACATTGGCTTTACCTGGCGTATACTGAATCACCACCTCGTAGTCTCCAAGAAACTCAACCCACCTGCATTGACGCATGTTCAAGTCCTTTTGATCCAAGAGATACTTCAGGCTTTTATGATCCGTGAAGATCTCCACATTTGCACCATACACATAATGTCGCCATATTTTCAACGCAAAAATTACCGCCGCCAACTCCAAGTCATGGACGGGGTAATTCCTCTCATGAGGATTTAGCTGTCTAGACCCAAAAGCTATCACCTTACCATGTTGCACCAAAACGCAACCCAAACCGCATCCCGATGCGTCACTAAAGATCTGAAATCTCACGGTCCCTTGCGGTAGACTTAGGATTGGAGCCATCATCAGTCTCTCCTTCAGTGCCTCAAATGCTTGACTGCACTCTTGAGTCCACACAAACTTCTGATCTTTACGAGTGAGTGAGGTTAGGGGTAGAGCTATCCGCGAAAAAATTCTCCACGAATCTCCTATATTACCCGGCTAGTCCAAGAAAACTTCGGACTTCCGCCACGGTCCTCAAAACTGGCCAATCTCTGATGGCTTCCACTTTTGTTGGATCCACTGCCACCCCATCCACACTAATCACGTGGCCCAAAAATGCCACCTTTGCTAACCAGAACTCGCACTTTGAGAACTTTGCATACAACTGATTCTCCCTCAACACTTGCAAGGCCACTCTCAAGTAGGTCTCATGCTCCACTTCCGATTTGGAATACACCAAGATGTCATCAATGAAGACAACCACAAAAGAATCCAAGTATTCCCAAAATACGCGATTCATAAGATCCATGAACACAGATGGCGTGTTCGTCAGCACGAACGTCATTACCGTAAACTCAAAGTGTCCGTACCTCGTACCCAAGGCAGTCTGGGGTATGTCCTCGTCCCAAATTTGCAACTGATAATAACCTGACTTCAAGTCCAATTTTGAGTACACCACCGACCCCACCAACTGGTCGAACAAGTCGTCTATCCGAGGGATCGGATACCAATACTCCGCATCCGTTGGCGTACAAACTCCCTTGAACGATGGGGGATGGAAGCTCAGGAAGTACTTCTTGTGTCGGTCTCCATGTCCGACAACCACCCTTTCCGCCAAAGGCTCTACTCGCCTGGCTTCTCCGACTGGCATGGCCGTCGCCGTGTCCGGTGTAGCAGGGGTTGCTACCTGAGCTGCCGCTGCAGCTTGGGCTGCCACCATCGCTTCAGCAAGCATGCGACAGTAGTCGGCCGGGTTACACCCGTGCCCAAAAGACCTGGAGCAGTGGCACTGCTCGCCGAAAGTTCTTCTCTTGCTCTCGACGTACCCGACTCGTTGCTTGCACTCTTCAAGGAAACAAGAAATAAGGGATCAGTCTCTAATCTCAAGACTTAAACATAATGACACTCATGGTCTCGCGTTACTCTTATGTGAATAACTTCTCTATGCTCTGACCTTGAATCTAACCTCGCTTTGATACCAAATTGTAACACCTCCCCTGTAATGACCGTATAATATGGGTCTGGCCGAGGCCCCACAACATACAGATGCCACAGCTTCAGTATTATAAAATGATATAGCTACCCAATCTCAAAACTAGAAACACAACACAGCGGAAACAACAAACAAGACTAGAAGTTATCCACGCCTACAAGAGTAACATAATGGCCTTAAGGCCTTACAACAAGAGTGAATCCAAACTCAAATAATGCATCGGTCATGAAAGTGCATAAGCACACCTAGTCTACCTCGGCATGCAAGCCGGTCACCAAGGGCATCAAAACACACAATGTCAAAATAGTAGAGCTACAGCAAAAAGTTAACACTTTATGAGGCTTAGGCCTTTCTGGCCAGCGAGCTAGCTCCTGCTTGCGATCCTTGCCCTGTAAAAATTATTAGTAACGTGGGTCAGCAAAGGCTGACCTCAAACTGTGTAACAAACACATCTCCTCCCGGCCGCCCCTAACGGACCCCGGGGTATTCCTCCAACCTGCATGTTAGCACTTCATATGCAATAATCATAAGCAAGAAAAGAAATTAAGGAAACAGGCTTGGATGTCTCAAACATCATACATGTTCTCTATTGTTGAGCATTTAATAATAGAGCCTACTATGCAACATAAATGCAACACCCGGGCTTCTCCCAAGGCACCCTATAGCGTATGCATCTAGCACAACATCACATCATTTGGGTACTCATCATTTCCCCATTGGCATAAAGCCGCAAACAAAGGAGAACCACAATCCCCCAATGGCATACAAGCCGCCACACGGAACTCTTGCCAAGGCCCCACCCGCTCACGGTCGCAGACCCGGGCTTGCCAGCAAACTCTGACTTCTCATGTCAGGATTCCGTCCAACACACTGACCGATTCTAAGAACCCTTTCTGGACCCCACCCGCTCATGGCCTCATTGACCGGGCTTGTCCCATGCTCGGCGTTATCGTCAGTCTCACACAAAGGGGACTAGTCTCGCCGGGACACTTTCCACACATGACTTGCACGTCATGGGATAGCCAGTCGACCACGGAGACACATCCATGCCTTGGCACATCACAAACCAAGACATTTCCTCCATAATCTCTCATACATACTACAGCGTTCCCGAGCATCAAGGAAACCATCTACCACTCATGCGGAGCTAACCTTGTTTTCCAAGGAAACCATCTACCGCCAATGAGGAGCTAACCTTGTCCGGTACCGGCCACACGTACTCATGCAAGATAAAGGGAAGAACATCACAAACAACACGAACATCACAAACGGCCCCTTGCCGCAGCGGATTTCTATGAATCCTTAAACCTCGTATGCAACATCACCGAGTCGGACTAATGGTCGCTACTACGGCTTCACCCACCATGCCTAATCCACTAACGGAGCGGATCTCTAACGCAAAAATCATGCCGGGGACGGATTGAATTGACTCGGAGGTTCCTCTTGAACCTTGGCGACCCAAACCCCTCTCACTTGAGTGTTTGGTGCCCAAAAACTAGAAAAGAAAAGATGCTGAAACATGCATGCTAAAACCGAGAGGAGAAGTGTCGTTACCTTCCGACTCTTTTTTCTATCCATGGAAATATAGCCGGATGAAAACCTTCGGAACGATCTAGCCTCCACTGATCTAGACTCGGCTCGTGATTTGGAGCACTGAAGCCTTTCCAACATCCGGATCTCTACTTCACCTTCTTCCTTGCTCTCCCTTCTCTCTAGAACTGTAGTAAGAGAAAGCTTGGAGGAGAATGAGGGTTCCTAATCCTATTCTCGGACTTTACTCAGCAAGAGCGATCCTGGACCATCAGATCCCAAAAGAAAGGAAAGAAAGGCCTTGATCCGAACGGAAAAACAAAATACATGGGCCGAACACGGCCTGCAACACGCCCGTGTCCAAGGCCGTGTCCCCCATTCGCCGCCAAAATTGACGCGCTTGGAACAACACACGGGCATCCGACACGCCCGTGTTCGACCTAACACGCCCGTGTTCCAACTGACACGGCCGTATGGTCGGTCGTGTGCCTCCATCGACAAGGCCCCGAAAACAACCCGAGACTCACACGGGTACTGGACATGCCCGTGTCCTTGCCCGTGTCTAACTCAACACACCTGGGCTCCCGGCCGTGTTCACTATCTCGACACTTCGTCGAGCGAAGTTCGTCGACTGCCTGACATGGCCTTGGACATGCCCGTGTCCTAGGCCATGTGCCTTGTCTCGACACATCGTCGAGCGAAATTCGTCGACTCCCCGAGCCGATTGTCGACACGGGCTCGATACGCCCTGAGATACGCCCGTGTCTCAGGCCGTGTTCTCTGCTCAACGATCGTCGACTCCAAAATTATCGACCTCTCGACCAAATCGTCGACTGGAGCCTGACACGCGCTGGGACATGCCCGTGTCCCAGGCCGTGTGCCCAATGCCAGAAACCAATTTTCCTTCTCGACGAACCCGAAATTAAATGGTACAAATTTTGGGGCGTTACATCCATGAGGGCGGGGTCACGTGCGTGGTCAAGGACGAGGACCGCGAGGAGGTAAACCTGGCCCTGCTAGGGATCAGGTGTACGTGCTTGACATGGCGCAGGAACGGAACCCCCAAGATGTGATTGCAGGTTTGATTTAATTAATTAACATATTTTCATGGTCTAACTTGAATTGATTAAGACTTATAGACACCTAGAAATAAGTTTTGGTTGTTGGTACTTAGGCACCGTGATTATTGGCGGGAAGACGGCCTATGCGCTGTTCGATACCGGTGCCTCACACTCCTTTATGTCCGAGGATTTCATAAAAGACGTGGAGGGTGTACAGTACTTCACTGGCATAGCCCGACGTGTACGCCTTCCGGACGGCTGGGAGATGATCGCAACCGCCAAGTGCGAGTTGGAGTTATTTATTGATGGGAAGGCCTTTGATACGCCGGCCACGGTTCTGAGAATGCCGGAGTTTGACATCATTTTGGGCATGGCATGGCTGGACTGGCACTTCGCGAGGATCGACTGCGCGGAGAAGCGGATCTATTTGAGACATGGAGACTCTGACGTCATCTTCCAAGGTATTGGCTTCGCGCCTCGCATGATGTTATCTTCCGTCCCGGTTGTAAAAGCTCATATGAAGGGGGATGAGGTCTTCATGATCTGGTTCGAGTTGAAGGAAGAAGCATTGGAATTAAAGGATGTACGGGAAGTGTAAGATTTTCCCGAGGTATTTATTGAAAAGATACCAGGATTACCTTCGCATAGAGAGGTTGACTTCCAGATTAATCTAGTACCAGGTGTCAAGCATGTATCCAAGACTACGTACAGAATGGCCCCGAAATAACTCGCGGAGTTTAGAGTTCAATTGCAAGAACTGGTGGAGTCAGGGTTCGTTCGCCCCAGTTCATCACCCTGGGGAGCCCCTGTGCTGTTCGTGAAGAAGAAGGATGGAACCCTGCGTTTGTGCTTAGATGATCGGGAACTTAATCGATTGACGGTGCGAAACACTTATCCGCTACCTCGGATCGACGAGTTGTTCGATCAACTAGTGGGAGCACATTAGTTTTCTAAACTAGATTTGCGCTCTAGATACTATCAGTTGAGGATACAAGAAGGGGACATCCAAAAAACGGCCTTCAGTTCAAGATATGGTTTGTATGAGTTCACGGTAATGCCGTTTGGGCTCAAAAATGCCCCTTCGGCCTTCGTGAGCCTGATGAACAAGGTGTTCGAACCGTATTTGGATATCTTCGTCATTATTTTTATCGATGACATCTTGATCTACTCAAAGACGGAGGAGGATCATGTCGAGCATCTAACCTTGGTGTTGAAGAAATTGAAGGAGCACTCCTTGTACGCTAAGTTTAGCAAGTGTGAATTCTGGCTTAAGGAGGTTGCTTTCTTGGGGCATGTGATCAGTGGGGCAGGATTAGCAGTGTATCCAGCAAAGGTGCGAGCCGTGAAGGAGTGATCGCCCTTGAAGTCGGCGGCAGATATAGGAAGCTTTCTTGGACTTGCTGGGTACTACCGCAAGTTCATGAAAGGATTTTCCAAGATTGCCCTTCCTCTTAACTCCTTGACGAAGAAGGGTGTTCCATTTGATTGGACACCACAGTGTGAAGCTTTCTTGGATTTCAAGTTTACACGGACGCGTCATATCAAGGGATGGGAGCGGAATTGATGCAGCACAGACACGTAATCGCTTATGGTTCAAGGCAGTTAAAGAAACATGAAATCAATTACCCGGTTCATGATTTGGAGTTGGGAGAAGTGGTGTTCGCTTTGAAGGTCTGGAGGCATTATCTATATGACGTCCACTGTGAGATCTTTTCCGATCACAAAAACTTGAAGTATATCCACACTCAGAAGGAGTTGAACCTGAGACAACGGAGGTGGTTGGAATTTCTATGCGACTATGAGTTCACCATGAACTACCACCCCGAGAAAGCGAACTCGGTAGCCGATGCCTTGAGTAGAAAAGCGCCAGGCTCTAGCCCAGAGTATCGGTTGATGAGTATGGAGTTGGCTCGGATGATCGAGGAGATGGAAATTACTCTAGTATTCAAGGCTCCTTCGATAGAGTATGCAGAGTATTTGGCCAGCATGAGCATAGTTTGTGATATCCGGGACCGGATTCGGGTGGAGCAAGGACTGGATGCGGCCTTGGCCCCGACAATCAAGGCAATTAAAGATGGGACCATCGATGAGTACACACTAAAAGACGACCTCGTTTATTTTCGTGGCAGGCTCTATATTCCCAAGGGTGGCAAAATCCGGGAGGATATCTTGAGAGAGGCACATTCCTCTCAATATTCTGTACACCCGGGTATTGCTAAGATGTATGCCGACTTACGGAAGACCATGTGCTAGCCAGGAATGAAGAAGGATGTTCGTTACTATGTTTCACATTGCGAAGCTTGTCAAAGGGTGAAGGCTGAATGCAGGAGTCCCGGTGGTTTGTTGCAGTCGTTGCCCATCCCCGAATGGAAGTTCGAGGATATCTCCATGGACTTTGTGCATGGGCTACCTCGCTCCCGCTTCGGGAATGATTCAGTGTGGGTTATTGTTGATCGACTGACAAAGGTGGCCCGGTTCATTCCAATGAAGAAGGAAGCACACGTGGATGTTTTGGTACAGCTTTTTGTGGAGAAATTCGTACGATATTATGGCGTGCCCAAGACAATTGTTTCGGATCAGGATGGCCGGTTTACATCCAAGGAGTGGCAGGCGCTACAGGCATATTTGGGCTCGCGCCTAACCTTTAGTACTGCATTTCACCCTCAGACGGACGGGCAGTCTGAGCAGACCATCAGAACACTAGAGGATTTATTGAGGTTGTGTGTGCTGGATAGAGGAGAACCGTGGGAAAGACTCATACCACTGGTGGAATTCTCCTACAATAATAGCCATGAGGCGAGCATCGGTATGGCGCCCCATGAAGCCCTTTACGTAAGAAGGTGCAGGACTCCCTTGTCTTGGGTGCAAGACGAAGATCAGAAAGCATTGGGAAATGAATATATAGATGAGACTGATGTGGCGGTCAGATTGGTACGGGATCACATGTTGGAGGCTCAAAGTCGGAAGACGAAGTATTATAATGCAAAGCACCGAATGGTGGAGTTCCAAGTTTGTGATAAAGTGTTCCTCAAGATTTGGCCGATGCATGGAGTGTCGCGGGTGCGTGGGGTGAAAAATCTCAGCCCAAGGTATGTTGGGTCTTATACTATACTGGAAAGGATTGGCCCGTTGGCCTATCGGTTGGAGTTACCACCAGAACTAGAGAATCTCCACGACGTGTTCCATGTGTCGTCGCTTCAAAAAGTACTGTTGCGGCCCGACCAATATATTCCCACTACTGATTGTGCAGTGGCGTCAGATAGGTCTGTGCGACTAGAGTTGGTGCAGATTTTTGACAGCGAGACAAGAACATTGCGCTGCAAAAGTGTTCCCTTGGTGAAGGTACTATGGTCCAACCATGGGAAGGAGGAGTACACATGGGAGCCAATGGATTTGATGCAACAATGTTACCCGGAGTTGTTTGCTCAAGGTAATTTTATTTAAAAGCATACGTTAAATTTCCTGTTATGCTTTTCTCCCCACAACCTAAGCCTGATTTTAGGGACGAAATATTTTATTTTGTTTATAGGATTTGTAACGTCCCGAATAGCTCTAGGCCACTCATGTGTGTTTTTGAGTCAGGAGGGTTAACTCGAGTCCTGGGAAGTGCAGGGAATTGGACTGCACTTGTGGGGAGTGGAGAAATCAGTGCAGAGATGGACACGGGTAGTGACACGGGCGTGTCACTACCCGTGTGAATGTGACACGGGTAGAGACACGGGCATGACCCTACCAGTGTGGCAATGTGTCGAGTTGAACTCAACGAGATGTGTCGAGATCGACGAACTGCGCGTCGACATCGACGAATTACATGATACGGGTAGAGACACAACCTTGTCTCTACCCGTGTGGTAATGTGTTGAGTTGAACAGGACGAGATGTGTCGAGATTGACGAAATGCGCGTCGACATCGACGAATTACATGACACGGGTAGAGACACGCCCGTGTCTCTACCGTGTGGCATTGTGTCGATTTGAACTCGACGAGATGTGTCGAGACCGATGAGTTATATGACACGAGTAGAGACACGGGCGTGTCCCTATCCGTGTGCTCCAGTCGATGATTTTGATCCAGATCGACGAAGTGTTGAGATCGTCGAAATGTATCCAGAGAAGGACACGACCAGGGAACACGGTCGTGTCATGTGGACACGGGTCGGGACACGGGTCGGGACACGGGCGTGTCCCCACCCGTGTCAAGTATTGAACCGACACGGAAACTACCTTTGTCATTTCGCCCAAGCAGGACACGGGTAAGGACACGGTCGTGTCCCTACCCGTGTCACTTTTCATATATAAGGGGAAGAGAAAACCCTAGCCGTCTTCACGCTCACTTAGTCCCTTTTTTCTGAGAGAACTTCTGTAGAAGGAGAACTGCAGGAGCAAGTTCTAGGGAGGGAAAATCCGCCATCACCGTGAAGGAGAAGATGCCGACAAGGAGAATTACGAGATCCATGACCGGAAATGGAGGAACCACTGGAATCGATGTGAGTTTCCTACCCTCTCCCTTGGTGCTAGATCTCTAGTTATTTTCCCGAGGTGAGATATCGACTCAAGAGAGTCTTGATGGAGAGGATGAGTTTTCTAGGAAAGGCCATGCTAGGACTTGTGTCCTAGGTTTTAGATCTCTTCAACCACTCCCTTCTTCTATGTGAAGATAGGGGATGGTTTCGTGAAAGGTAATGGTCTCTTGAGGTTAAATAAGGGTGGAGGAAAATTCTAGAGGTGATCGGAGAGGATCGACTTGAGGTGGAAGATGAACCGATGCCGTTCATTCCGCCTCAAGATGCGTGTTGAACCTGTATTCTGCGTGCAATGATCTTCTAGGCCATTTTCACGAGGGATAAGGGCAGATCTAGGCTTTCAGGTAAACACGAAAGTTGAAGCCCTTGAAAATACCTTTCCAACGAGTGGTTGCATGACTTTAGGAGACGTCTGTAGCCACAGGAGAGTCTGAATGAAAATGGTGTTCGATAAATCCTGCATGCAGAAATTGTGTTCTGTACGCAACGGACTTCAAGTCTGATTTCAATTAGGATAATGTCAAATCTGTGCTGAGGTCTGAATACGATAGTTGTAGCCCATGGAAAGTCCTTTCCTTTGAGGGGTTACACGTCTTCACCGGATTCCTGTAGCTTCAGGAATCTCCGGTTAAAGTTGCAATCCAGATTTACTCTACATCTAAATTCTGGGCTTTAGATAATATAGATTTGGATTCGGTGGAATTAATATTTCTAGTAACTTGGCTTGGATGAACTCTTTATGGCTAAACATTTTAGTTGCATGATTTATGAAGCTTATTAATCAGATTTCATATAATCAAATTGTGAAGCAAGCTTATTTAAATAAATTGACTTGATAGAAATTGATAAAGTGTTACTCATGCGCAACATGCTTATAATATGTCGTTACCATTTGGAAAGAGTGATAGATCTTTATATGCGCATCATGTTATATTATGTTGTTATCATTTGGAAGGTCATGTAGAGGCATAAATTATGTCCATGAGTATGTTTGACTAATGGAATGGGTATAGTAGTCCAATACTTAGAGTGTCGTCTCCCTACGAGTAGTGTTGTAAAAGGATGTAAGTGCGGTGTTGACCGTCACTTGTTTGGTTTGTGTTGGGATAGAGTATGTATGGATGGTTGGGCTGTGTCCTCCTGCCTTCTTCCGAGGCCCCTTCCATGCCACGGTGGTGTGAAATTGCAAGAGGTGTGAGTCGACATGCGGTATCGTAATCCTGGGTTAAGGATAGTGTGGCAGGTCTACGGGCTCGCCGATCGTCACACCGACGGGAGTTGACAGTTAGACTTTGGGCGGTTGGGCTTGGTCGTCGGTGTTCATGTCCCGGGGCTCCTTCCGTGCCAAGTGAATAGTTGGGCTGTGTCCTCGTGCCTTCTTCCGAGGCCCCTTCCATGCCACGGTGGTGTGAAATTGCATGAGGTGTGAGTCGACACACGGTGTCGTAATCCTGGGTTAAGGATAGTGTCGTAGGTCTACAGGCTCCCCGATCGTCACACCGACGGGAGTTGACAGTTAGAATTTGGGCGGTTGGGCTTGGTCCTCGGTGTTCATGTCCTGGGGCTCCTTCCGTGCCAAGTGAAGGGTTGGGCTGTGTCCTCGTTCTTACTTCTGGGGCCCCTTTCGGGTCACACAAGGCCAGTTCGGGCTATGTTCTTGGTGCACATCTACCCAAGAACCCGCTGGGCCATAGTACGGATGGGCTTCGCTATTGTGTTATTAGCGTTGAGGTGTACGGAGGCCTAGGTGAAGTAGTGTGGATACCTGCCTAGTAGTAGTAGTGCATGTTCTACTGTCACCGCCTGGCCACGGTGGCTGATGCCTGAGAGGTTAGCTACCTGCTCGAAAAGTGGGAACTATAGACTGTCTCGACATAGCAATTGCATTTGTGTGATCATGGGTGAGTCATTGCATAGCATTCATAGCATCTCATAATATTGCACAACAAGATCCTCATCGTATAAGTTTGTATGGGCACTCTTATACGATGAGTTACCTTTATGTAACCTGATCATTAACTTATAAGTTTGTATGAGCATTCTTATAAGTTAAGTTACTTTCCTGCTGTTACTTATACATATTAGTTTGCTGTAGCTCTTAAATATTTGCTAGATCATGTCATTGTTACTCTTACACTACTGCCACCTGCTTGTACTTCTTTTACTTGCATACTTATTATATATTGTACTCTTGTTCCTTTTCCCCGCCCGGTGCCGAGGAGTCGCCGGGGGAGCGGATGTGAAACCACTTAGTCGTTTCGACTAACGGTTGCTATGTCTTCCTTTTTAAGAGGTCACGCCGCAGGTAGAGCAGCAGCAGACTACGCAGCAGGACAGCCAGGCCAGGACGATAGGGCCTGAAGTGACGGTGCCGTCGATACCGTCGGTTACGGATGTTAGTATTTTGATACTCTGATGTAGCCCGTTTGGGCAATGTTTAGCTGTACTCTGATATATTGTAGAAGAATGTTTAAGCTTCTCCTTTATTGATGTATTTGGACATTATTACTTAGTGTGGATTTGACTTCTCTTGTTTATTATATTTGGTTGGGTTGGCATGTTCTATTGACATTGTTGTAGCCGGTGGAATAGGCGTCTTGTGGTACAGGTTAGTCCGTGTGCTAATGCTACCGCAAGGAGGCTATTCCGGGCATAAGACTCCCCCTTCGTGCTGTGTTTTGAGATCCGGGAGGGGGGGGGGGACTTACAAATGGTCCCTCCGATAGCGCCTTGAGGATATGTCCAAGACATAGTCCCCACCCTGCATATCCTGGACCATGAGGGATCCCTCCAGCATCTCCCAAACGGAGCAATGCTTCACTCTGCCTTCTTCTTTAGCTTCGATCTCCACTCATGCATCTCAAGAGTTTCACCAACGACCTTGGGCACAGGGGCCCAAGCCTCGTTACCTCTGAGAGTAGTCACCTCCTCAGCTTTGGCATCAACCACCTCCTTGACTCTAGTGGGGTCATCACAGCTAGAAGGTAGTCGCTCGACCTGAGAGCTTGCAAGGAAACATGAGAACAAGCTCACCGTGTTCCCTTCGCTATATCGAACTGGTGGGTAGATGATCCTTTTCGACCTCCGAAGAACATGATCACGGCTAACCACCTCCGCTGCTCCTCCTAATCCAGCTCAGTTCTCGGGCATACCCGGAACAATGCTCCCCTTGCTTCCTGAACCAGAAGCCACCATACTGGAACCAGGAGCACCTAGAGCAATGCTCCCCCTGCTAACTGAACAAAAATCCTCCGCTCTCGAACAAGAACTACCTGGAACATCGCTCCTCCTACTTCCTGAACCGGAATCCTCCGTCTTCGAGCCAGAAGCACCTGGAGCATTGCTCCCCCTACTTCCTGACCTTGATGCCTTTGCACCGGAGCAAGAACAACCTGGAGCTCCTGGTGACTCAGGCAGCTCCAATTGAACCTTTGTAGCAGCCTCCTTCAGCCCACCATCTGACCTGCTCATCTCTAGCTCCACACATGAGCTATCCCAATATGACGTCAGCTCATCGAAGACAACGTCTCTCGACACAATGAACCTTTACGTCGCAGGATCCATACAACTCCATCTTCTCTTCTTCTCATCATACCCAATAAAGACCAACTTCATCTTGAGGGCATCCAGAGCATGTACGTAATAGGTAGATCCAAACACCCGTAAGTGCATCACATTAGGCTTCACCCCGAATATCAGCTCAACCAGAGACTTCACAATGATAGGACTAAGTGGCATCTGATTGATGACATGTGCCTCACAGGCCATTCCTTCGGCCCAAAAGGACTTAGGAATGCCTTTGCACTGAAGCCAACACTTGCAGGTCTACGTCAATAGGCGGATCATCTGAACTGCAACATCGTCTTGCTGTGAAGTATGTCCAAGAGACAGCTCCCTTCGGACCCATGCTTCCTGTAAAAGTTCGAGAACATGGTTGAGCCGAACTCACTACTGATGCTTGTCCTCAACTTCTTTATCTGCAGGCCAAGCTGGCCCTATACAAGCTTCTTGAACTTCACAAACAAGAGAAACATGTTCGACTTTGCTTCATGAAGTATACCCAAGTATACGTCGAATAGCAATCAACCAATATCAGCATGTACCTGCTGCCTCCAAGACTGGCGGTGACGGTCGGTCCAACCAGATCACAATGGACAACCTCCAAAGGAGCTTTACATACGGATTGTGCCTTATCAACCGTAAAGCGATAAGCTTCACCGTGCTGACATCTCGCACATACCTAACCATCACCATAGGATGACAATCTAGGAAAGCCTCTCATGAGTCTTCTTACTATCATTGCTTTCAGCTTGTCCATCCCTACATGCCCCAGTCTTTCATGCTAGATAGCTGCACTATCACTGACCTTCGTCTGATCTTCACCCAAACTTGTTGATGACCCAACTAAGTTCTTCTTCTTACTGCCAACATAAGCTACGTTCACAGAGTGTAAGAGAACCTTACACTCCTTCTTGAGGTGACCATGCTTCTTGCATCTATGGCAACTTGATCCTTCCTTCCTCTTCCCATCACGCCTCGGAGAAACACTCTTCTCTTGCTGATATGAAGTAGAAATAACATCCTCCGCAACAACCTTCACCTCCTTATTGAACAACCGATCAAGGGAAGTCCAAACCTCTGGAGCTAACCGACATCCACTGATGTGGTCCAAGAGCTCCGATGAGATCGCCTGCTTGAGAATAGACTCCGCTTTCGCATTTGTCTCCTTCCAAGCTCTCATCTCTTCAGCATTGCCAGCAGTAACCTCTTATCTTCTTGCTCCACACACCACCTCCCAAAGGTCCTCGCCAAAAAGAAAGTTCTCCATACAAGACTTCCACCTATCAAAGTTAGTCTCTATAAGGAGTTCAATCCCAAGACCACTTGCATCTTCCACTGTAATGGTTCTACCACTGGTTCCCTCTTCACAAGAGCAACAACCACTTCAGTTGATCACTGCTTATCCACTCCAACCTCGCTCTGATACCATGTTGAAATTTCCAGACCTAGGAGTGAGCAGTGGTTATCTCAACTAAAGTTCGTCATAACCCAAAACACATGTTGCAACAAGAGTCTTTATTGATAACAACAATCTTCTTTACAAGGCGAGACATACATGGCGAGACATGATTCACCAAAAACCATCACAGGGAAAGTAGAGACTATAAATACAAGACAAGTCAAGCTGCGCGGACTCAACACGTATGCGCCGGATCTACTGCTGTACTAAGTAGTCCGCACAGTCCGGCAGGTTGCCACACCGGAACTAAGCCTGCGCGGACTACCCCTTATTCCAATGCTAAGATCTAGCAGACGATCTGCAAGCTGCCTAATCGCGAGGTCGCCTAGCCGCCAGACCGCACAAGCTGCGATGACGAACTGAATAGGTCGCCTGATGCAAGCAACTTATTGAACCCCGAACATAAGTTGCCAAAGAGAAAACCGTCTGGTCGCTGTCCGCGACCTGCTGTTTACCGCCTGTTGCTTAAATGCAGAGTCCACACTGTCCCTGACCACAGTCAGAGCCAAGTCCTTGCTTTCCAGCGCTATCCACATAACCTGTACAATACAAACATGTCAACTCTATCAAACCGCACAGATACTAAAATCCAGTCCGCAACAACTGTGACGAGCTCACTTATTGTTCATTCGCTCTCTTAGTTGTGTATTCTTGATGTGACATGGGTCCTATTTATAGGCACAATGAGGAGTGTGGTCTCCTCCCTAACCGATAGAGTCACCGCCGCATCCTGCAACAAGAATAAGTCTCCGCAAACCGCAGATACATTCCAGTCTGCTGCGACCTGTGTAGGATAGACAATCCGCCATTGCTTCACCAAGGTCGGACAACAATACCAGTCCGCCTTGTTGCCAAAGGCCAAGCCAAGACTGCCACAGCCGAACTCTGCAACAACTGTCCACCTATCCGCGGACACAGCTCCAGTCTGCTTATCCCGAGCCCACGGCCTCGCCACCAAGGAAAATACCAGACTCAGCGGACCCAGCTCCAGTCCGCACGCCCTTGCAGATGCAATCTCCAGTCCGCATACTCCAAGCTCGCAATCAAGGCACACAGCACTTCATCCGAGCACGGCGGAATGCAAAGCAGTCCGCGCTTCACTGCACGATCTCGCCGGACTGAGCCAACCCTGTACTTGGTTCAGAACCAACCAAGTCCACACCACTGGCCATAAGGTACAGTCCGCACTTACTAGCGGACATTAGAACCATTCTGCCTACCTCGGAGAACTCCAGCAACTGTCCACACTCACTAGCGATCTCTACGTCTTCCACTTGCCGCTTCACCAGAGCAAGACCAAGGCTTTTGCCAAGCCGGTCTGCCGAGCTCCAGTCCTTTAGTACGCTTCTTGCCGGACTCCACGAATAGAGTCACAATCCGCTCGGTTACCTTTTGGGATCCAACTGCCTGCAGAGCATATGTCAGCCTGGCAAACCGTCATTGTTGTACGTATAGTGCGCGTGAATAGACTGCCCAGGCCGTCACAGAATAAACCGTCTGCAACTTCCCTGCAGACCTGACTGCCCGCCAACCCTGTCCGCATAGTCTGCACGGATAGTTTGCCCAAGTCCAATAACCCACTTTTACTTCACAATTTTCAACATTCACTGTCTATCAGATGGACGTGAAGTCGGCCTTCCTTAATGGTGACATAAAGGAAGAGTTGTATGTAGAACAACCTCCATGTTTTCTTGATTCTAACTTTCCTGATCATGTCTATCTGTTATTTAAAGCTTTATATATTTTGAAACAAACTCCTCGAGATTGGTATGAGATGCTGTCTAACTTTCTTCTTGAGAACAAGTTCACAAGAGGAAAGATAGATAAGACATTATTTCTTATGGAAATAAAAGGCAAGATTTTGCTAGTGCAAATCTATGTCGATGACATCATATATGGCTCTATTGACGACAACCTCTGTAAGAAGATTTCCAAACTTATGCAAGGGAAGTTTGAAATGAGCAGTATGAGAGAGCTGAAGTATTTCTTAGGACTTCAGGTGAAACAATGTGAAGATGGAATTTTCATCTCCTAGACAAAGTTCACCAAGGATTTAATTAAGATATTCGGAATGGAGACCTCAACCTCTATGAGGACTCTAATGGGTTCAACTATGTCTCTGGATAAGGATGAGAAAGGGAAACCTTTTGATGAAACCAAGTACAGAAGCATAATTGAATCCTTGCTCCATCTTTGGGCTGATATCGAGTCGAGTTCGAGCGATTTTTGCTCGGCTCGAAATCGAAATTTTCGACTCGAACTCGGCTCGAAATCGACTCGAAATCGAAATTGATTTCGAGTCCAGTCGGCTCGACTCGAAATGACTCGATTCCGAGTCGGCTCGAAATCGAATCGAGTCAGCTCGAAATCGAATCGGGTTGGCTCGAAATCGAATCGAGTCGGCTCGAAATTGAGCAATTTTTCGTTTTATTCCTAGTTTGCTCAAAATTAAGTTGGGCAACCTATAAATTTAGCAAATGAAGCACTTAAAGTATTCATTCTTTTTATTTAAATATAAATTTTGTTATTTTTAATCTTAAAATAAGAATATATTAATAAATAAATAAATTTTTTTAATTAATTTGAGTTGATTCGAGTCATATTTCGAGCGACTCAGGGCTGGCTCGAAATCGACTCGAAATCAGATTCGAGTCCAATTGAATCGACTCAAATTGAGTCGAATCAATTTTAACTGATTCCGATTCGACTCAATTTTCGAACGATTTTCGAGCGACTTTCGAGTTTCGAATAATATGCTCAGCCCTACTCCATCTTACTGCTAGTAGACCGAATTTAATGTTTTCAACATGCGTGTGTGCAAGATTTCACGGGAACTCTAAGGAATCTGACTACGCTGCTGCAAATCGGATTTTGAGATACCTTAAAGGTACACCAAATCTTGGCTTATGGTACCCAAGAAGTAATGATGGCGAACTAATATGTTTTTCAGATGCAAATTTTGTAGGAAGCAAAGATGATAGAAAGAACACTTCTGGGACTTGTCAGTTCCTTGGAAGGAGGCTCATTTCATGGAGCAGCAAAAAGCAAAATTGTGTCGCAATCTAAACGTCCGAGTCAGAATACATTTTTGCCGGCAGTTGTTGTGCACAATTGCTTTGGATAAAGAACAAACTTGAAGACTACAACTTGAAGGTCAAGGACATTCCCTTGTTTTGCGATTCCTACAATGCAATTGCCATAGCTAACAATCCAGTCTCTCACAACCGGACAAAGCACATAGAGCTGTGATACCACTTCATCAGGGAGCATGTGGAGCATGATGACATAAATCTCCAATATGTCCCAACTGACAGGCAGATTCCAGATATTTTCACGAAGCCGCTAAATGAGGCCAAGTTCTCATTATTCAAAACAAAACTTGACATGCTCAACAAGGATGAAGAAGAATGAAGAAAAAGGGGACAACAGGTTCAAGTTCTGGCTATATTTCAAAATCCAAGAAATTTCAAAGTATGGACTTGATTTCTCAAGTACAACACTTGTACTCGAGAACAGCAGATTTACTTCTCGAGAACAATAATTACTTCTCGAGAACAAAAAGCTCCTCTCGAGAACAAGAAATTACTTCTCAAGAACAACAGTTCTACTCGAGTACGGTGGTATCATTTCTCGAGAAGAAGTTCAAATTCGTCTATCGTCGATCAGTTTTTCATCTATCAAATTTCATCGATCGGAGTTCGACATTCGTCAATTGATTTTTGTCTATTGGAATTCAATTTTCGTCCATCGGAATTCGTCGTTCGTCGATCGGTTTCTGCCATATTCTAGGTATTGTTTTTAATGGTATATTTGTCATCAAAATTAAAAGTAAATATAAATAGACTTAGGTCCAAGAAATTTTATTCCCGATTTCAAATCACTCTCTCGAGAAAAGACTCTTCACCTTCTCCGTCTCCACCGACTGCCGCACTCAAGGTTAATTCTCCCTTCGTCGGCCAGTTAACAGTTCTTTCTCCACAATGGCATCATCGTCTAAACTCGGAATCGGCAGAGAACTAAACTCCATAAGGATTGCCGAACTTTCTGCCAACTTCGGAAATGTTCTTATCTTGCTCGACACCACCGGTTTGTCATTTGTTCTGGAACATCCTTACTGTATTCTCACCTCTGATGTCGAAGTGTTCTTCAAGAATGCGAAGATCAAGTGCAATGGTAAGGTGCTCAAATCGAAAGTTAGAGACATCAAGGTAAAGATGACTTCACTCTCTGTCTCCAAATTTCATCACCTTCCCGTAATAGATCAAGAAGATGATCTGGTAGGCAGAGACTATGAATGGGCATATAGTTTCTAGGGGATTCCACAATCATCTCACACAGTTAGAAGACAGTTCATGAATGTTGAAAGCAAGCTTCTGGCAGATATTCTAGGCAAAGTTCTTCTCTGCAAGACAAGCTCCCTCAGCTATATAACCCCTAAATTTTCTGATATGATTACTGCAGTGATCAGTTGAAAGAACTATCAATGGGGTATGATGTTTTTTGACGAAATCAAGAGATGTATTAAAAGCCCCAACTGTGGCAGGATTATCTCTCTTTATCTCAATCAGATGGACCCTGAAGTTTTCTCCATGAAAAAGGGCATGGCCCTCCATCACACGAAGAAATTTTTTATTACCTGCATCTAGAGATGGGAGGTTAAATTATAGAAGTCTGACAAAGCTTCCAAGGAAATTGAAGATGTGGACAGGACCTCATCTCCTCCTTCTCATCAGATAACTGACCCAGTTATTGGGGGGAGCCTGCCCCATCTGTTCCAACTCAGCCAACTCCTGCTCTAGCTTCAACAAAAATCCCTCCTCCAGTCACTACACCTGCTGCTTCAGCAACTCCACCCCGCATTATGTCTTCTCCTGCTGCTACTACTTCCCCTCTACTGCATACAGAAAGTTCAGGTTTTCCTACTGCTTAAGATATCAACCAGATGATATAGGAGCTCACTTCCCAAGAGCCACTTTTCTCTACTCCTACAGATCATCCTTCCTCTCCCGCAAATTCTCCTGAACAACCAACACAATCATCGGACCATCATCCAAAACAATCTCCTCAATGAAATTCTCCTGTACAAGAACAAGCCACATCTCCATCTGAACATATACCTGATGGTGATGTTTTTTCCATTCATGATTTTAAAGATGAAATTGAAGTTGCTGAACCAAGACTTCCTAGTCTTCACTTTAAAATTCCATCCATTCTGCACATAGATGCTGAAGATGAACAAAGAACAACCAATAAAAAGCATACTTCTACATCCATTATTATCATTGAAGAGATAGCCCCATGGACAACCCCAGTTCAACCTCAACCATCAATTCCATCTGAAACATTTCCTGAAGGCTCTATTCTAATCAAAATTGATGCTATTTTGACTGCTCAAAGAGCTTATTTTGATTCCTCTCTTAAAGTTGTAACTGATAAAATGACTGCATTAGAACATGAAATGAGTCGAGGATTTGCTGAAATCCAAAATAACACTGATGAATTTAAGAGACTCTTACAGATTGGAGGAAAATCCATAGATCATACCATTACAAGCATTGGTATAGTAATGGACCAATCAGTTACCCTGGCCAATAATCAGATTCAGCTGGACAAGAGAGCTCAAGAGAGAAATTTCAAAACTTGTGAAGAAGTTGGAAAGTTTAAAGATGTCACCAGAACCCTCTCAGTAGAAGTCAGAAAGGGGGATGATAAAGTGAAATAATAATTGGAAAAACAAGCTCAAACTCTGAAAAATCAGTGGGATGTCAAACTGCAAGAGATTCAGTCTTCTGTACTTAAGGAAGTTAAAATCAAAAAACTATATACATATGACACCACCATATGGATGCATAATCAATTATTTCCTGAACTGGAAATGGATTCTTCTGCACCTCCTCCTGCATATTTGGATGTAAATAGGCCAACATTCTCACCTCCTCCACAATACTTTGAAGGACCTCCTCCAGACTATTTTGAAGGACCTCCTCCAGAGAACAATGAAGAGGTCTGGGAATCAGTACAAGCTAGCATGCCTCCTCAACCTCCAGAAAATCAGTAATTCAAAAGAAGGAAATATGGTGATGGTGCCTCAGCAATTAAATCAACTCCCCATCTTGATGCTGAAAGGAAAATACATCAAGAATTTACTGAAGTATGGAGTCCAACCTCCAAATCTCTTATTCTTGAAACTCTCAAGCTGGTAGTTGATTTCAATGAACATAGGAACTTACATTAGAACCCTCAGGAATGAGAATTATATGAAAAGTCTTTTACCAAAAGGAGGATATAAGATAGAGAATATTGGAGGAACAATCCCAAAGCTCCTCCTAGACCTACAAAGTATTTTCCTAAGCCATACAACTACCAGAAGAGACAACAGGAGAAACTATAAAGACAGCAAGAACAACAGGACTAATAGAAATTGAAGATGTTCTGATAATTTTCATTGTTGAAATTGTGGAATTGAACTCTTTCTTGGACATATTTCTATTAATATGCCCTTTAGTTTTGTTGATCTGATTTTTCTCCATTATAGCTCTTATCTATTTATTATGGTTATGAGTTTCTTTACTTGCTTATCTTGATGTAATTCACCTTAATGTAGAGGGTTCTGACGTCTACAAATAGTGGGAGATTGTTGGGTATTGCATCCACAATAATCCAGATTTGTATGAGGTCACCCTTGAACTATGATGAATTAAGTTTGTATTCGATTCCCTTTTTAGTTAATTGTTTGCAGGATACAATTATTGAGTGTAGAACAATGTCAGTCTACAATGAGTAATCAAACATAGGACCATACAATGTAGCTTATAGGTTCTGACCGAGGAATTACTAAAGGCTACGGTATAATTACGAATGGTAGTGTATCCTTCTCAGATGTGACTTATGTCGAAGGATTGGAACACAATCTGATAAGCATAAGCCAGCTCTGTGATAAAGGATACATAGTAGAATTTCATGCAGACAAGTGCTTGATAAAATCGGTAGACAATTTGGAAATGATTCTATCAGGCACTCGTAGTAGAAATATATTTTGTTTGAATTTTGTTTGCATATACTCTTCTATGCCGGTGTGCTTTTTGCCTAAAGATAGTGCGTCTCTTTGTCACCAATGACATAAGAGACTAGCACATATTTATATCAAAACTATTAATAAATTATTTTCTCTTAATTTAGTACGAGATGCCCTAAATGTCAAGTGCGCAAAAGATAGACCTTGTCACGCATGTGTAAAAGGTAATCAAATAAGGGATACCTTTAAAAACATTATTGGCAAAGACTCTAATAGATGTTTACATCTACTTCATATGGACCTGTTCGGTCCACTGTAAGTTAGAAGTTCGGGAGGCAAGGATTATACATTGGTTATTGTTGATGATTACTCGCTCTTTGCGTCGGAGTTCTTTCTAAAACACAAGTCAGATACTTTTGATATCTTTACTAATTTTGTCAGGCAGATCCAGAATGAATACAACCATTCCGTAGTCAAAATCAGAAGTGACAACGGAACAGAGTTCAAGTCTGGGGCCATGACAGAATTATGTGAAAGCCTAGGTATCTTTAATGAGTTTTCCTCTCCTCGTACTCCTTAACAGAATGGAGAAGCTGAGAGAAGGAATAAAACACTCATAGAGGCATGTAGGACCATGTTGAGTGATGCCTAACTACCAGAATATTTCTGGGATGAAGCTATCAACACTACATGCCACGTGGAAAATCAAGCACTAATAAACAAAAACCATAATAACACACCTTACTAACTACTAAAGGGCACGAAGCCGACTATTTCATACTTTAAAATCTTTGGTTGTAAGTGATTCATCCTTAATAATGGCATGTATCACACTACTAAATTTAGTGAAAAGAGATTTGAAGGTATTTTTGTAGGGTATAGTAGCCATAGTAAGGCATAGGATTTTTAATAAGAAAACCCTAATCGTAGAAAAATCTATTCATGTTGTATTTGTTGAGACGAGCTTCCTGATTAGTCCGATTAATATAGGGTTTTTCGGACTCATCTGGGCTAGTTTTCACGCACTTGCATTTCACTTTTAGTATGTTATCGTTGATATTTCATTTATATAGTTTTGCACGCAAAGTGCACTGTTTTGGCCCATTGGTGTGCCATTGCGCATTCTATTTTTGGGGGTAAGCACATGGTGCTCCCCATGGCCCTTTCCGGCTATTTTCATTGCATTTCTGTGACACTGGAGGGCTCTCTTTAGTTTTATTGGTTTGTATGCAGGTGGTGCGTATTCCTTAAGTCTGGAATGTAGGTTTGAGAAAACGCATGTTCGTGCATTTTCATAGCACACAGTTCTCCATGATCGTGAGTTTTGTTTGTGCAGGAGAAACGTCGAATTGAGCTCGACGAATTTCGTCGAGCTGAGTCCGACGATATTAATGCACGGTTGACGCACGGTTTCTTCGGAACCGCGCGCAAAGGGAACACACGGTTTTCCTGTAGCTTCGTGTTTGTTTCTCTCTATGGTTAATCGTGCGATTTGTTCACGCACGGGCGGAAGCGCCCGTGTGCAATTAAAATGCATGGTTGCACGTGCTTTTCTTGTTTTCCTGCTTTTTATCGCTACCCGTGCGATTTCCTTCACGCACGGGTGGAATCGCCCATGCACGAAGAAAAACAGACGGGTCAACGCTTCATCATATACAAGCTTGGCCTGCAAGTTAATAACACATAGTTAGCATACGATCGTGCGCCAAATCGTGCATGCCTAATTTTCTGACCTGCTTCTATTTAAAGCGCAGATTTCTCACCATTTAGGGAGAATGGATTTCAGTCATTTCCTCCGATGTTTTAGGGTAAAGTTCCACCCTTCGACCTTCCCCCTTCATCTTCCACCAAGGAGAGAAGCTCCGGCCATGCTCGTGAAGCCTACATCTTGTCGGCGCTTGCTCTCGGCCTTCTCCTTCATCTTTTAAGCCCCATTTCAAGCTTGATGCCATAGCCAACAAGCAAACAGAAGCTTGCAACTTTCTTCCGCAATCGTGACACGAAGAATACGGGTCCGTTGGAAGGTAGTGATAACCTTCTCTACTGCGGACACAGTTGAGGACCGAGCTAGGACGCAGATTGACAACCAGGCGATTCCTTCCTTGAACCCTCAACAAGATTTCGGATTTGGTCGATCTCTTGACTTGTTCTTGCTTTCTTGTTGTTTATGTGTATTAAAACTTCATTTGTGGATGTTGTTGCTCTTTAGTTGTATGCTTTATTAGATTTATGTCTATGTGATTCTGTATTGCTTACTTCTTTAGTTGCTTGAGAAGCACCTTATTTTCATCCGCACCAACATCCGGTTCTTGCCGCACTAGCAATTGCTAGTGGTGTGCGTAGAGAAGTGGTTCTCTCAACCCTCATTCTGTCATTCTAACCACCTCATCCCCAAGCATACTCATCCATCCTCCTAGCGATTCGGTGCATATCGGCCCGTGTAGTCTTCCATCCCGCCTGGCGAAGCATCGCATAGAGGCATTGCTTAGGAGTAGCTGCTAGTATTTTATTTTTTGTCTCTGAAACCATCAAAACCCCCTTAGTTAACTCCGAACTAAGGACTTTAATCTCAAGTCCTCCTCAAAATTTAATCCACCTTATTGTGTTTCTTGAAGAGATCAAAACTTTCGGAAATTCACCCATTTTATATTACTTGTGCGACCGGCACACTTGCCGTCCAACACATCAAGTTTTTGGCGTCATTGCCGGAGACACACAATCATGTGAGTTTTTGGAGAGGGAGATAGTAGATTGAAGCCCTTTTCCATTTGTATATTTCATGTTTCTCCTTTCCTTTAGTTGTTAGAATTTTTATTTTGCTTATTTCTTTTTGCCTTTTCTGATTTTTGGTCTAGATAGCAAATCCGTGCTATTTTTATTCTAGGTGTGTCGTGCTTTTTCGGCAAAAAAAATTTTTTCGCGATGTATTCTATTGCTGAGTGATGTCTTTATGACACTTTGCGTCGATGCATCGATGCCATGGCTGATATAAAAGCCGAGCATTACATTAGATGTTTGTTATGTCAAGGTATAGGTCACATGGTGAAGGATTTCCCTTACTTGTGCGAGCCTTCTCCCTCTGAGGACGTGCACGCAACAGCCTCCTGTTCGCGGAAGACTGTTGTGGACAGGCCTAACAGGGTGTTGCCTGGCCCATACATTGGCATCCCGCATCTTGCTCATTGTTTACCCATTGAGATTACAGAAGAATTTCTCGCTGCATACAGATCCTTCATGGGTCCCTCGCTCTCTTTTTACGAGCCTCGCTTGAGTGATGACGATCACTCTTGTGGTAGCCAGCAAAAAGTGGATCAGGAATCCATGGGCGCTCTTGTATGGGACGCAGAGATTATTCCTGTCGACGGGATGACGTCTGCAACTGAGTTTGCGATGGGGCCTGCTCATTCAGTGCTCGATTTTGAGAGCAGTTCCGCCCCTCCGCAATTTTTTCCTGATGGTGCTACGCTATTTTTGAGTGAGTCAGCTGATGAGGACGTATTTGTTGGTGATTCGGTGCCTGAGGATGCTCCGAAGTGGGATGAGGATTCTTCTATCTCCGACGAAGAAGGTGGATCTTCGGAGCACTTTTACGTACCCCGCTGGGATGAGGAATATCCTCTTTTCGATGAGGAGGTTTGAACTTCCTTATTGGATGAGGCTGTTCCCCTTATTACCGTGGTCCTCGAGTTCTCGGATTCCCCACGGTATGACTTGTATGATACCGACGATGATCTATGCTCGGATCTCGTTGAGAGTGAAACCGGGATCACTCTCCCATTTCCTGATTATTTTAGTTCTTCATCTAATTTATTACTTGATCCCCCTTCTTTATTTGAGCCTGTGCAGGATGAGTCTCCACGGGTATGCTGAAATGATGATGAGCCTGGTGTTCATGTCGTTGCCATCATTTCCTACACATTGATGGTTGATGACGCCTTGCTAGGCAAGGATTTCTTTTGTGGTGAGAAGAGTGAGGACCAGTGCTCCTCCTCTTCTTACTTCTTATTTCCTTTGCCTGCGAGGAGCAGGTATGATTATTTAGGTAGAGGGGTAACTGTTTTATCACTGTATCGGTACCCGTTACGGCAATGGATAATGGAACAATTTCCTGTACAATTTTCTTTTCATAGGCCTATTAGCTAGAAATGTATAAAATTTAATAAGTTGTGATGGGATGACAGTAACACCAGTACTTATCTTATTTTCCGGCATTTTTATTTTTCATGTCTATCTTAGCTTTGTATTTCTTTATATATTGTATATTTTTCTTTTGTTTTTATGGAGCTCACCCCTGCAGGTATTCATGTCAATCTCGTATTGGCAGGGTTGTGATTCTTCGCATGGCAGAGCTGCTTCTATTTTTCACGCGTCTTCTGGTATGCTCGCTGGCTGAGCATTGGGTAACCTCTTCCCTTATCTCTATCTGATTTTAATTTCAATATCATTTGCTGTGTAGCTTAGTTTAAGTATGGGGGAGACTCAGTATGTGTTACCTTTTACACGCGCACATTTCATGTGCATACTAGAAGCTTTTATTGTTTTATTTTGATTAGTTCATTGCATCGCACATCACTACACCCATATGAGTGCGTGCTTAGTTGTTAGCGTGCTGTGAGTTAAACTCGTTTCTTTTGTATGATTTGGGAAAATTATTGTGCTGGCATAGGATTGTGAGACGGAGTAAAATGTTGACCTTGCTGTGCTCCTAGTCAAGTTCTCTCGTCTCGTTTAGAAATTGGAGTAGATTTAATTTTTTTGTATGCTTATTGTTTATATTTTTCTAATTGCATAAATAATATTTATTCTACTCAAAAATTGGTGAATCTGGTGTGAATCGAACGGTAGTGTAGGGATGTGTGTAGCCATCACTAGACTTGTTTTTCTCGAGTTGGGAGTAAGGATCATCTTTCTCGGTGGCTAAGAACTTGCCCCAAGCTATTCTTGAAGCATTTGTGCATGGTTAGTCGAGTGTGAGCATGATGTAGGCCATTATTTTGGCTCGGTTGAGCTTTGTACCGTTCCTAACATCTTATCTTCGCTAAGCCTCATTGTGCCTACCCTTCTTTTGATTCAGCTCCACAATTATTTCACCAAAGCTTCATAGACGATCCTAGTCGCACACCCAACTCGAGCTTTTGTGTGTAAGTCGAGCTTTTGTGTTTTACATTTTTCATGTTTGGGTGTTGATGTGGTGATATTACATGTGATTATGTGGATGTGCTCCAAAGCTTCTATTTGCTGAAACTGTTTAAAGAAAAGAAAATGATTTTAAAAATAATATATGTGAAAATGAAAAGTAAGAAAGAAAAAGGATAATTGAAAATTCTATTTGAGAGGAGATTGTATTTGGAGTAGGCGGTGCACACACCCATATTTGAAAAATTAAGTCTGGGGGTGTGATGTACCCGTATGTATTATGGTTAGCGTTGGATTTTTTTTATGCTAGCTCATTTGGGTTAGGTGTGTAGACCTCTTATTTATCTTTGTCTACCTCACTGTAACCCAAGCCCAATGATTCTCCTAAAGTCCTACAGATTCACGCTTGAGTATAAATAGTACCGTGGAGAGAGTGTGAACGGGAAAGCGTATGGTCCCGACATTGGTGGATTCCTTTGGAGGTGATCCTGAGCCCCGATCTTTGGCAAATCTCACCTTAGTGGCCTGCCTACTTTATCCTTATGCGTGACCGGATGATTCATCGTGATTCCATTTTTGAGTAGTAATAAAATGTTGATACGCATTGTGAAAAGTGTAAACTATTTTGCATCCTTAAAAATTTCCTCTATTTATATTTTTACGCGTACTAGCATGCGACTTTGCGTGGTACTCCATATCAAAATTTCTATCTTAGCTAAATCATTTCCCCTATCTGCATAGATTTTATTTGCTCAGGACGCGCAAACAGGTAAGTCTAGGCGTGTGATGAGTCCGATTTATATATGGTTTTTCGGACTCATCTGGGCTAGTTTTCACGTACTTGCACTTCACTTTTAGTATGTTATCATTGATATTTCATTTATATAGTTTTTCACGCTAAGTGCACTATTTTGGCCCATTGGTGTGCAATTGCGCATTCTATTTTTGGGGGTAAGCACATGGTGCTCCCCATGGCCCTTTCCGGCTATTTTCATTGCATTTCTGTGACGCTAGAGGGCTCTCTTTAGTTTTATTGATTTGTATGCAGGTGGTGCGTTTTCCTCAAGTCTGTAATGCAAGTTTGAGGAAAACGCATGGTCGTGCGTTTTCTTAGCACACGGTTCTCCGTGATCGTGCATTTTGTTTGTGAAAGAGAAACGTCGAATTGAGCTCGACAAATTTCGTTGAGCTGAGTTCAATGATCTTAACGCACGGTTGACGCATGGTTTCTTCGGAACAGTGCGCGAAGGGAATACATGGTTTGCTTGTAGCTTCGTGTTTGTTGCTCTTTGTGGTTAATCGTGTGATTTGTTCACGCACGGGTGAAAGCGCCCATCTGCGAGTAAAACACACGGTTCCACCTGCTTTTCTTATTTTCCTGCTTTCTGTCGCTACTTGTGTGATTTCCTTCACACACGGGCGGAATCGCCCGTGCGCGAAGAAAAATGCACGGGTCAATGTTTCATCATCTGCAAGATTGGCTTGCATGTTAATAACACACAGTTAGTACATGGTCGTGCGCCAAACTGTGCGTGCCTAATTTTCTGACCTGCTTATATTTAAAGCGCAGATTTCTCACCATTTAGGGAGACCGGATTTCAGTCATTTCCTCCTCCGTTTTAGGGCAAATTTCTGCCCTTCCACCTTCCCCGTTCATCTTCCACCAAGGAGACAAGCTACGGCCATGCTCGTGAACACTACATCTTGCTGGCTGATGAACTATAAATTTACGTATTTTTATGCACATTAATTTAGTCATTTTCATTTATTTTCGTCGTTTTTACTTATTTTTGTTCAATAAAATGCTCCTATTCTTGTAAATTTTCTTCTAACTTGTTTTATTTGATTTTGCAGGAAAATTCCAAAATATGCCGAAATTTGGGAAGTACGCGCCCGTGACACATTGGTCACGCCCGTGACCGGGCCGTGACTGTGCATTTCCCGTGAAAGCGGAAAATTTCTGAAGTAAAGGCTTGACACGCCTGGCGACACGCCCGTGTCACCCGACACGGGGCGTGACCCAAGCCCGTGTCCTCTCCTCTCGACGAATTCATCTCGACGATCGTCGAGTGTCGACACCAACAGTCACGCCCAGTGTCACGCCCGTGACCGAGGGCGTGACTCAATTTCCGCTCGACGATTTCGACTCGACACTTTCCACTCGACATTCGTCGAGTGTCGACACCTACTGACACGCCCAGCATCACGCCCGTGACCTGGGGCGTGACCTTTCCAGCTGGCCCGACAGGATGCTGCCGAGGACATTTGACGCAACCCGCGCCCGGTTCTACCTCCCTGACACGCCCAGAGTCACGCCCGTGACCTGGGGCGTGACTGCTGCGAACTCAGCCTGAAGTCAACTTTCCTGTCCAATCGCCAGCCGCCTTCATGAATAGTACTGTCACGCCCCCCCTACACGCCCGTGACCGAGGGCGTGTACTTAGAAATTTTTTCCTATAAATAGCCCAGTTCTGTAAGGTCCAAGGGTTCAGATTTTTTGGCCAAGTTAGTGTCTTTTTGTGGGCTTAATCCGTGGATACTAGTGCTATGTAAGGAGATTTCTCCCTTCTTATTTCATGTTTTGTTTTGCTTTATCTTTTAGCTTTGTAATAGCTTGAAAATTTTAATAAAAATGTTAGATTTTCTCTCTCTATTTAGCATGAAAAATTCATTTGGATGGCTCACCTCTTCCCCTTTTTATCCTTGGTTTTATCTTTGTTCTTCACTTAGTTCTTCATTTATGATAAGTGTGTGTGTGTATGAGTGTTATTTATTTACTTTACATGCCTTTAATTTTTCTCAAGTTAGGTTTTGTTAGAAATTCATGAAATGATGAATTAGGTTTTTCCTTTTTTTTCATGTCTTCTTTTAATTTCTTCAACATCTTCACTCTTATGAGTGTGTAAAAGAGTTACTAAAGTTTCTTTTGTTTTTTTTTTACTTAGCTTTATTTTAGGATGAAAACCTTTTTTCTTCTTTCTCTTTTATTTCAACTTTTTTAGCTCTTTTATGAAATCCTAGGAATGGAAATGTTGAAATTTTTATTTTCCAAAAACTTTGGTTTTTAATTTGTTTTGAAAAACTTTTGTCTTCTAAAATTGTAATTTCTTCTTTTTATTTGTTTTTGGCAAAACCTATGCTTGAAAAGGTAAAAGTTTTAATTTTTAGGTAACTTTGATTTTTCATGTTGTGTGTGTGAGTGTAGGTGTATAATTTTTAATGCTTTGTTCAAATCATGTAGAGTGTGTGAGTGTAGGTGTTAAATTTCAATGCTTTCTTTTAATGCTTTCCTTTTATGCTTTGATTCAAATTATGTAGAGTGTGTGAGTGTAGGTGTTAAATTTTATTGCTTTCTTGAATTTCTTATGGAGTGTGTGTGTTTGTGTGCATTTATTTCCGCCTACTCGTTAAGAGTTAAATGACGCATCGTTTTCATTTTCAGTCCTACTCGTTCGAGTAGGACTTGTAATTTTTCTTTCTTTATTTTTCCGCCTACTCACTTGAGTTTAAATGGCCGGACTTTATTTCCCGCCTACTCGTTTGAGTAGGATTTGTAATTTTTCTTTCTTTATTTTTCCGCCTACTCACTTGAGTTAAATGGTCGGACTTTATAGCCCTGTAATCGCATTTATTTTCTCCTACTCATTTGAGTAGGACTCGCTTTCATTTCAGTCCTACTCGTTTGAGTAGGACTTGCAATTTCCAGCTTTTATTTACCGCCCCCACTCGTTTGAGTGGGACTCGCAAATGTGAAATATGCAATTTTCTTTTATGTGTAACTTAGTTTCTGTTTAATTTATAATTTGGAGTGTGCGTGAGTTCTCGTTTTAGTTAACTTTTTAGCTTTCTAAATGTTGTTATTTTTCTTGTGTCCCTTTCTTATAAACGTTTAGTGTTTAATTTCGAACTCGCGCCTCACTATATTATAAGCCGTCCCCATACCGATGTGTAGCTAATCGCTATTAGCCTCGGCAGCGAAGAGCATTGGGATATTTAAAATGATTTATAATAATTAAAGATCTTTATTTTCATTTTAATTTAATCACTTAAGGTTTACCCCGGGTTTACGACGCGTAGGACCACATATCGATGTGTGGGCCCTATTTCCGTAGTCCATATGCTAGCTAGCCGAGAGGCCGTGCATATGTACCGATCACCCCTGGGTAAATAGAGTTGCGTGCATACCCTCGAGAGAGGACAAGCGTAATTCTACCGGATTGGGTTCCCCACCCAATAGCGGGGTTCTTAGCGTAATGCGGGCGTTAAGAGGAATCCTTCGTCGGACTAACGTTCGGTCGAATAGTCTTAACGTTTAGGTGAGCGATATCCCTATAGCTAGGTGAGCTCACATTTGTGGAACCTCCACGGCCAAGTTGCCTTATTATTAATTTGAAAACTAAGTCTTTTTATTATTAAAAATTGTTTTAGTCTTAATCCGATTCGATGCCGAGCGTTAACCCTTCATCGAATATTTTCTAAATCATTTTTTCGCTCCTTTGCTTTTCCTCCTTTTATTAAGTAAAAAAATCCACCTTACTTTCAGTAAAATAATAGTCCTCCGGAGGAGTAAGAATAGTCAACGCGACCCCGAGTACAATACGACCTCGGTATTCCCCCGAATATCGAGTACTACTTGCGATAGGTGCACTTTCCTACCCGAGCGAGCCCGCGACGATTGACTCACCGAACCAACCACAGTAAGAGTCTGTTCGCGGGCCCATCAAGTTTTTGGCGCCGTTGCCGGGGAATCTCTTTTCGAGTTGCTATTTTGAATTCTGGAGTCTATTAATTTTACTTATTTTCTATAAAACAAAAAAAAACTAAAAACTTTATTTTAAAAACAAAAAAAAAGTTTATTTTTTTTTATTTTTGTTTGGGTGTATGACCCGAGGACAACCCTCAGAGTCTGAAGATTTAGACTTTGACCCTGAGATCGAACGCTCTCTTGCGCGTATCCGATCTCATCGCCGAAATCCTTCTTTAGATCCCGAGGAATCTATCGTAGAACCCACTGTTGTAGTTATGGCCGCACCTAACCTTCCCCCGGCGGCCGAGCGTACTATGTCCTATTACGCCTGGCCTAACCTGGATGATTCTGGGTCGAGTATTGTTCGCCCTGCGGTGGCCAATAATAATTTTGAAATTAAGTCGAGTGTCATTCAAATGGTCCAAAACGCCGTGCAGTTCGATGGACTGCCGGATGAGGACCTGAATGTCCACTTGTCCAATTTCTTGGAGATATGCGACACCTTCAAGATCAATGGCGTCACTGATGACGCCATTCGTTTGCGCTTATTTCCTTTTTCCCTTAAGTCCAAAGCCAAGGCGTGGTTGAATGCCCTCCCGCGAGGATGTATCACCATGTGGGCTGAGTTGACGGAACGGTTCCTAACGAAGTACTTTCCGCCCGCCAAAACTGCAAAGTTGCGGGCGGACATTTCTTCGTTTGTGCAGAACGATCCTGAGTCTCTATACGAGACTTGGGAACGGTTTAAGGAATTCCTCCGCCGTTGCCCGCACCACGCGCTGCCAACGTGGTTGCAAGTTCAATTTTTTTATAATGGGCTGAATTTTCAGACGCGTCAAATGATTGACGCGGCTGCCGGGGGTACGCTTAACAACAAAACCCCCGAGGCCGCCCAGGCTTTATTCGAAGAGATGGCTATGAACGCCTATCAATGGAACGTCCCGCGGGGACGGCCAAAGCCGGCGGTTGGTCTTTTTGAAGTGGATGCCACTGCTCTCTTGACCCTTCAAGTTGAAAGGTTAACAAAGCAGGTGGCGGAGATGTTTGCTGCCTCCTCCACTCCGCCTTGTTTTATTCCCCCTAACGTCTGCGTGGCTGAAGAGTTCGTGGACTTCATGGGAAATTCGGGTCGTCCTCCCTTCAACCCCAACAACAACCCTTATAGTAATAACTATAATCCGGGTTGGAGGAATCACCCCAACTTCTCGTGGAGCAACCCGAATAATGCTCAGCGTCCCCCTATTTCTTTTGCGCCCGGATTTCTTCCTCCTCCTCCTCTTCCGAAACCCTCCCCGATGGAGGAATATTTTTCGAAGTATATTGCGTCCAACGAGTCAAATATCCTGAACATCACCGGATCGCTAAAAACACTCGAACAACAGGTTGGACACCTGGCGAGGATGATGTCCGAGCGCGCGCTCGGGGCACTGCCGGGAAACACGGAGCCCAATCCGCGGGAGAACGCCAACGCTATAACCCTCCGTAGCGGAAAGGAGGTGGTCGATCCAAAACGGACCGACCCTCAGGTACATATTTCACCTCCGACCCCTCTTCCCCTTTCTTCGCTTACGCCGCCTTTACATATTATAAAAGAAAAAATTATTTTAAACAAGGCTCTTCCGTATCCGCATAAGTTAGAAAACGAGCGTAAGGACGCGCAATATGAAAAATTTATTTTATTACTAAAACAAATTCACATTAATGTTCCTTTTTGCGAGGCTATCTCGCAAATGCCCGAATATGCGAAATTTTTAAAAGAACTACTTTCTAATAAACGCAAATTAGAGGATATTTCGCATATATCTCTCAACGCTGTCTGCTCGGCGGCCCTTACTAATAAATTGCCCGCAAAACAAAACGACCCGGGACGGTTTTCCATCCCGTGCCTTTTTGGCGATATATTAGTAAAGTAGGCCTTAGCTGATTTAGGGGCTAGCATTAATCTGATGCCGTTCTCGCTCTTTTCGCGTTTAGGTTTGGGTACTCCTAGTCCTACGAATATGTGCATCCAATTAGCGGATCGCTCGGTTAAGTTCCCTATCGGGGTAGTGGAGGACGTCCTTGTCCGAGTCGACAAGTTTACCTTCCGGTAGACTTCGTCATCTTAGATATCGAGGAGGACGCCGAGGTACCAATAATACTCGGTCGCCCTTTTCTCGCCACCTCCCGCGCACTAATAGATGTTAGTAATGGTAGACTTCTCCTCCGAGTAGGCGATGACCAAGTTACTTTCTCTATTAATCCCTCGATGGACAATTTGTCATCGAGCGACGATTTCTGCTATTCTTTAGATACCTTTTTCGGAGATCGTTCTTCTCCCATTTTCGAGTCCGTATTTTTAAATGACGATATTTATGCGCTCGAAAACTTTAACTGCGATGAGGATACGTCTATAGACTTGCCTTTCGAACCAATTGGTAAGAAAGACATAGGAATTAAAACCTCCCTAAAAGAACCGCCCATCCTAGACCTCAAACCCTTACCCGCCTCGCTCAAGTACGCTTTTTGGGAAAAGTTGATACGCTCCCCGTTATCATTTCTTCGGACTTGAGTGATTCGGAGACTTCCGATCTATTGGAAGTTTTATTTAAACATCGCCACGCAATTGCATGGCAAATCTCTGACCTAAAGGGGATTAGCCCCTCCTTTTGCACCCATAAGATTTTCTTAACGATAATTGCCGCAAAACGATTCAGCCGCAGCATCGTCTTAACCCAAACATGAAAGACGTCGTTAAAGCCGAAATCATTAATTTATTAGATGCGGGAATTATCTACCCTATTTCGGACAGTGCATGGGTTAGTCCCGTGCATGTCGTACCCAAGAAGGGCGGTCTTACCGTAGTGGCGAATGAGCATAACGAGCTTGTCCCAACTCGTACTGTTACGGGTTGGCGAGTGTGCATCGACTATAGAAAACTTAATGACGCCACCTGCAAGGACCATTTCCCTCTGCCATTTTTGGACCAGATTTTAGAGCGTTTATCCGGTCATCCGTATTATTGTTTTCTTGATGGTTTATCGGGGTTTTTCCAAATCCCCATTTCCCCCGATGATCAAGAGAAAACAACTTTTACTTGCCCGTTTGGCACCTTCGCATATCGAAGAATGCCATTTGGACTCTGCAACGCGCCAACTACATTCCAAAGATGTATGCTAGCGATCTTTGGCGAGCTAGTAGAAGACATTATGGAAGTCTTTATGGATGACTTTTCTGTTTTCGGACGCTCTTTTCCCGATTGCCTTCAAAATTTAGATCGTGTCCTTCAACGGTGCGAGGACACAAGCCTTGTTTTAAATTGGGAAAAATGCAACTTTATGGTTCGAGGAGGTTTGGTCCTCGGCCATATGATTTCGTCTAAGGGGATAGAGGTGGATAAGGCCAAGATAGAAATTATAGAAAAACTTCCGCATCCAACAAACGTAAAATCTATTAGGAGTTTCTTAGGCCATGCGGGCTTTTATCGACGCTTCATTCAAGACTTTTCAAAAATAACAAAGCCGCTAACCACCTCTTGGAAAAGGAATCACGTTTCATCTTTAGTAGCGAATGCGAGTCCGCCTTTAATTTAATAAAACAAAAGCTTATCTCTTCACCAATTTTAGTGGCCCCTAATTGGTCCCTTCCGTTCGAAATAATGTGCGACGCTAGTGATATTGCCTTAGGTGCCGTTCTTGGCCAACGCATAGAAAAACATTTTCATCCTATTTATTACGCTAGCAAGACGCTCACTTCCGCACAAGTAAATTACACGACAACGGAAAAGGAACTCTTAGACGTCGTTTTCGCTTTCGATAAGTTTCGCTCGTATATAACGCTATCTAAAGTTATCATTTTTACCGATCACTCCGCGCTTAAATATTTATTAGCTAAAAATGATGCGAAGCCCCGCCTTCTTCGATGGATTCTCCTCCTACAAGAGTTTGATTTGGAGATCCGAGATAAGCGGGGAGCGGAAAATCTAGCGGCGGACCACCTCTCCCGTTTAGAAAATCCGGGTGCGGAAGCGCTCGTCGAATCTGAAATAAATGACAGATTCCCCGAGGAACGCCTTCTTGCCATTAATAATTCTTCGTCATCTTCGCCTTGGTTCGCAGATTTTGCAAATTTCTTAGTGGCGCGGGTCCTTCCAAAAGAGTTTTCCAGTCATCAAAAGAAGAAATTCTTTTCTGACTTGAAAAATTTCTTTTGGGAGGACCCATTTCTTTTTCGTATCTGCGCGGACCAAGCGGTTCGACGATGCGTTGCGGGTGTGGAGTGCTTACAAATTCTTAAGCACTGCCACGAGGGTCCAGCCGGTGGGCATTATCAAGCCAACCGGACCGCTCGGAAGGCGCTCGAGGCGGGCTACTTTTGGCCCACTCTCTTCAAAGACGCGCATAATTTTGTGCGCGCATGCGATAGCTGTCAGCGGTCGGGTAACATCTCTCGTCGCGACGAGATGCCCCAAAACATGTTTTTAGAGTGCGAAGTCTTCGATTTGTGGGGCATAGATTTTGTTGGCCCCCTACCTCCGTCTTTCAAAAATTTGTATATTTTAGTGGCGGTCGACTACGTATCAAGGTGGGCGGAAGCGCAAGCTCTCCCCACCAACGATGCGCGAGTCGTCGTTACATTTCTTAAAAAAATATTTTCTCGCTTCGGCACGCCTCGCGCAATTATTAGTGATAGGGGAACGCATTTCTGTAACGCTCTTATGGCTAAGACGTTAGCTAAATACGGAGTCACGCACAAGCTTGCCACCCCTACCACCCGCAAACAAGTGGCCAAGTCGAGGTAGTAAATCGAGAGATTAAGCGAATTTTAGAAAAAACCGTTTCGCTAAATAGGAAAGATTGGTCCGTTAAACTCGACGATGCGTTGTGGGCGTATCAGACGGCATACAAAACCGCTATTGGATGTACGCCGTTCCGGTTAGTCTACGGCAAAGCGTGCCATTTACCCGTAGAATTAGAGCATCGCGCACTTTGGGCTTTAAAACTCTTAAACCTCGACTCCAACTTAGCCGCTCAGAATAGAAAACTACAACTAAACGAGCTCGATGAATGGCGTGCGAACGCTTACGAGAGCAATAAATTCTATAAGGAGCGCTCTAAGTTATATCACGATCGAAAAATCAAGTCCCAAAAATTATTTTCTCCGGGCGATCTTGTCCTTCTTTACAATTCACGTCTTAGGCTTTTTCCAGGTAAATTAAAATCTAGATGGTCCGGTCCCTTCCTAGTTGAAGAAGTTTTTCCTTATGGAACCGTACTCGTCTCCCACCCGGACAAAGGCTCTTTTAAATTAAACGGTCATCGGTTAAAGTCTTATATAGCAGGCGCCCAGTGATCGGTTTTAGCGAAATCATAACTTTCCTCCACCTAATAAACCCGCCAAAATAGTCAAGCTACACGACTATAAACAAAGCGCTCCTGGGAGGCACCCCTCGCTTATCTTTTTCGCTCTTTCCTTATTACCTTTGCTGTTTTTTTCTAATAAACGCAGGGTTTCTGATCGGCCTTCCCCACCGCGTTTCAGGGAAGCTTCTACCCCCTTCCCTTTCTTTTCTTTGTACATATTGTCTTTCCTTTCTGTTCCGCATACTTACGATACAACATTGGGGACAATGTTGGACTTAAGTATGGGGGTATTTTCGTGCTTTACTTTATGCACTTCAATTTTTCTGCTTCTCAAAAACGAAAAATACAAAAAAATACATATAACAACAAAACAAAAACAAAAAAATTAAAAAACATCTTAAAATGAAACAAAAAAATTTAAATGAAAAAATAAAAAAAATTTAAATGAAAAAACAAAAATCCAAAAAAAAATTTTTTGTTTTGTTCTCTTTCTCTTTTCCAAAAACTCAAAAAACAAAACAAAAATTTTTTTTATTTAGTTTCACTTTGTATATATTTTTTTGTTTTTTTTTCTCTCTCCCCCTTCCTCATTCTTGTACAAACCTTTTCTTTTTCTCCCTTATTTTTGTACATATTATGAAAATTCTCTTAAAAAATACAAAAAAAAAGATAATAGTTCAAAAAACAAAATTTTCAAAAAAATTGCGAAAAACAAAAATACAAAAAAAGATAATAAATGAAAAACACAAAAAAAAAATGATAAAAAAAACTATAAAATCAAACAAAAAAATGTTTTGCAACAAATAAATTAAATATTCCATACTTAACTTTTCTGCTATCCAAAAATTCTGTTCTGAGTTTATTTATATGTGAATACTATTAATTCTCTGTTTGCTACCCGTTTGTTAATTATTGATTGAAACATTTAAATAGCCGGGGTTATGTTTTAAAGAATTCTTTATGCTTTGTTAAAACTAGCGAACTCGTTTTAGGCACTACTTCTAATTTTTCATTAATAGGAGCACGTATATTATGTTAGGAAATAACGACTATAGAATTCAATTATACTTACTTTTAGCTTTCTGAAAAAAAATTGGGACGTACAAATTATTAAGGTTGCTCTCAAAAATTTTTAGGATTACAATCTAGTTTTCCTTTCTCCCCTTACTTTTCATGACCTACTTGGCATGAAAAATTTTATCCTTAAAAGATCTTATGTCAATGGGAACAAGATTTCGTTCCGTAAACATAGGCACCCAATAATTTTAAAAGATTATATAGGGAGTAAGAGGATAAAATTCATTACTCCTACAAATATACATTGGGTTAATTTTTCTTATGAAGTTGAAAAACAAAAATCATATTAGGAAAATAAGATTTCGTTTTCCTAATAATCCAAAAGAAAAAAAACATGGAGGTTCGAGAAAAAATTACCTCACCTCAAATATCAAAACCCTCTTCATAAACCACACTACCCCCTTAGCCAATTACACGATTCTAGAATTAATTCAAAAATCTTTTTGAGAGCATAATTAGTAAATTGTATTATTTCCGGTAGCACTCGTATAAGCTAGAGTTCTTATAATTCCAACTATTTTCGTTAATCTGACCATTACAAATGTTGCCTTCTATTTGATTACATCAAGAAGTCTTTTGGCCAAAACTTTTGCGCTATTTAAATCATCTACATAATTTTAGGACTTAACTCTTACACCCCGTATATTTATTTCGATCTCTCTTATAATTGATTAAGCGATAGCCAAAACTTAGAGTTTTTTTATTCCTTATAGATTCACCTCAAACTTTTGCTCTGGAATAGCAAAAGCCTATGTATGGGGTATTTGATGAACTGTAAATTTACGTATTTTTATGCACATTAATTTAGTCATTTTCATTTATTTTCGTCGTTTTTACTTATTTTTGTTCAATAAAATGCTCCTATTCTTGTAATTTTCTTCTAACTTGTTTTATTTGATTTTGCAGGCAGAAAATTCCAAAATCTGCCGAAATTTGGGAAGTACACGCCCGTGACACATTGGTCACGCCCGTGACCCGGCCGTGACTGTGCATTTCCCGTGAAAGCGGAAAATTTCTGAAGTAAAGGCTTGACATGCCTGGCGACGCCACGCCTGTCACCCGACACGGGGCGTGACCCAAGCCCGTGTCCTCTCCTCTCGACGAATTCATCTCGACGATCGTCGAGTGTCGACACCAACAATCACGCCCAGTGTCACGCCCGTGACCGAGGCGTGACTCAATTTCCGCTCGACGATTTCGACTCGACACTTTCCACTCGACATTCGTCGAGTGTCGACACCTACTGACACGCCCAGCGTCACGCCCGTGACCTGGGGCGTGACCTTTCCAGCTGGCCCGACAGGATGCTGTCGAGGACATTTGACGCAACCCGCGCCCGGTTCTACCTCCCCGACACGCCTAGAGTCACGCCCGTGACCTGGGGCGGACTGCTGCGAAAACTCAGCCCGAAGTCAACTTTCCTGTCCAATCGCCAGCCGCCTTCATGAATAGTACTGTCACGCCCCCCCTACACGCCCGTGACCGAGGGCGTGTACTTAGAAATTTTTTCCTATAAATAGCCCAGTTCTGTAAGGTCCAAGGGTTCAGATTTTTGGGCCAAGTTAGTGTCTTTTTGTGGGCTTAATCCGTGGATACTAGTGCTATGTAAGGAGATTTCTCCCTTCTTATTTCATGTTTTGTTTTGTTTTATCTTTTAGCTTTGTAATAGCTTGAAAATTTTAATAAAAATGTTAGATTTTCTCTCTCTATTTTGCATGAAAAATTCATTGGATGGCTCACCTCTTCCCCTTTTTATCCTTGGTTTTATCTTTGTTCTTCACTTAGTTCTTCATTTATGAAAAGTGTGTGTGTGTGTATGAGTGTTATTTATTTACTTTACATGCCTTTAATTTTTCTCAAGTTAGGTTTGTTAGAAATTCATGAAATGATGAATTAGGTTTTTCCTTTTTTTCATGCCTTCTTTTAATTTCTTCAACATCTTCACTCTTATGAGTGTGTAAAAGAGTTACTAAAGTTTCTTTTGTTTTTTTACTTAGCTTTATTTTAGGATGAAAACCTTTTTTCTTCTTTCTCTTTTATTTTTCAACTTTTTTAGCTCTTTTATGAAATCCTAGGAATGGAAATGTTGAAATTTTTATTTTCAAAAACTTTGGTTTTTAATTTGTTTTGAAAAACTTTTGTTTCTAAAATTGTAATTTCTTCTTTTTATTTGTTTTTGGCAAAACCTATGCTTGAAAAAGTAAAAGTTTTAATTTTTAGGTAACTTTGATTTTTCATGTGTGTGTGTGAGTGTAGTGTATAATTTTTAATGCTTTGTTCAAATCATGTAGAGTGTGTGAGTGTAGGTGTTAAATTTTAATGCTTTCTTTTAATGCTTTCCTTTTATGCTTTGATTCAAATTATGTAGAGTGTGTGAGTGTAGGTGTTAAATTTTATTGCTTTCTTGAATTTCTTATGGAGTGTGTGTGTTTGTGTGCATTTATTTCCGCCTACTCGTTAAGAGTTAAATGGCGCATCGTTTTCATTTTCAGTCCTACTCGTTCGAGTAGGACTTGTAATTTTTCTTTCTTTATTTTTCCGCCTACTCACTTGAGTTTAAATGGCGGACTTTATTTCCCGCCTACTCGTTTGAGTAGGATTTGTAATTTTTCTTTCTTTATTTTTCCGCCTACTCACTTGAGTTAAATGGCCGGACTTTTATAGCCCTGTAATCGCATTTATTTTCTCCTACTCATTTGAGTAGGACTCGCTTTCATTTCAGTCCTACTCGTTTGAGTAGGACTTGCAATTTCCAGCTTTTATTTACCCGCCCCCACTCGTTGGAGTGGGACTCGCAAATGTGAAATATGCAATTTTCTTTTATGTGTAACTTAGTTTCTGTTTAATTTATAATTTGGAGTGTGCGTGAGTTCTCGTTTAGTTAACTTTTTAGCTTTCTAAATGTTGTTATTTTTCTTGTGTCCCTTCTTATAAACGTTTAGTGTTAATTTCGAACTCGCGCCTCACTAAATTATAAGCCGTCCCCAACCGATGTGTGGCTAATCGTTATTAGCCTCGGCATCGAAGAGCATTGGGACATTTAAAATGATTTATAATAATTAAAGCTCTTATTTCATTTTAATTTAAGCACTTAAGGTTTACCCCGGGTTTACGACGCGTAGGACCACATATCGATGTGTGGGCCCTATTTCCGTAGTCCATATGCTAGCTAGCCGAGAGGCCGTGCATATGGACGATCAACCCCTGGGTAAATAGAGTTGCGTGCATACCCTCGAGAGAGGACAGGGTAATTCTACGGATTGGGTTCCCCACCCAATAGCGGGGTTCTTAGCGTAAAGCGGGCGTTAAGAGGAAATTCGTCGGACTAACGTTCGGTCGAATAAATAGTCTTAACGTTTAGGTGAGCGATATTCCCTTTATCTAGGTGAGCTCACATTTGTGGAACCTCCACGGCCAAGTTGCCTTATTATTAATTTGAAAACTAAGTCTTTTTATTATTAAAAATTATTTTAGTCTTAATCCGATTCGATGCCGAGCGTTAACCCTTCATCGAATATTTTCTAAATCGTTTTTTCGCTCCTTTGCTTTTCCTCCTTTTATTAAGTAAAAAAATCCACCTTACTTTCAGTAAAATATAGTCCTCCCGGAGGAGTAAGAATAGTCAACGCGACCCCGAGATGACAATACGACCCGGTATCCCCGAATATCGAGTACTTAACTGCGATAGGTGCACCGCCCCGCATACCCTAGCGAAGCCCGCGGCGATCGACTCACCCGAACCAACCACAGTACGAGTTTGTTCGCG